>JAKMXA010000089.1:0-174859 GCA_025328625.1 Colletotrichum sp. SAR11_240 | reverse complement strand
GGCGATTAACATTTTTTTTAATGGGCCAGGTTTACGGTTTGGTTTTTTTTTTTTTTTTACCCCCAACCCCCCTCAAAAAATTTTTTTTTCCTTTTTTTTTTTTTTTTTTTTTTTTCTTCCTGGTTGCTGCTGTTGCTTCCTCGCCCATCGCCAGGTTCTTCCCTCACACCGCCCTGCGGATGTTCGTCGCCATTTTCATCCTTTCCCGGGAATCTCGGACGGTCTAGGAAACCACCCGCCATCTGGATAGGTCGACACGCAAGGTGCCAATGTCGTCGGAGCAGGATTACCAGGACCTCTTCGGTCCGCAGGCCAAAAAGGCGAAACGGGGACGGGTAAGTCATGTCACCACCATCTTTTCTGTTCCTCATCGTTGGTTCCATCTCCAACTCGTCTTTGCCGTCCGATAACATCTAAACATCGCCACGATTCAGCCGTCTCTCGCGCCATCAGCTGACGTTTCCTTCGAGGAACAGCTCCAGACCGACAAATCGGCTAATGCCATCCGGATCCGCGACAACCAGCGACGGTCACGCGCCCGGCATAAAGAGTTTGTCGACGAGCTGCAGCGAAAGGTCCAGGAATACGAGAAGCGGGGGATCGAGGCTTCGGTGCAGATGCAGAAGGCCGCTCGCGACGTGTCCATCGAGAACGCGCGCTTAAAATCTTTGCTGGCCAGCAGAGGTGTCTCGGGCGAACAGGTGGAGGCGTATTTGAGGTCCTTTGACGACGACAACAAAGGCTCACCAGCGGCACCACCCGGAGTTCCTCTCCCGACGGGTATCCAGGGCGAGCAGGCGGACGCTTTCATGAGGAATTTCGACGACGATACCAAAGCATCGCCTGCTGCACCCCTGCCAGCGACGCTGCCACCCATCCTCAGCAACCCCGTCACCCTCGAACCGTCGACGCAACTCCCGCCTCTGCAGGAGCATTTCAGCAAGGCGAGGTTCCCGCCCGAACCTGAGCCCGAGACGAACGGCACCAAGAGGAAATACGGCGAGGCTTTGATGCCACCGGTTCTTACCCTGACGCCTACCCCGGACGTGCAGCAAAGCTCCCCGCTCGACAAGCTGACCATGCTTGCCAACGCGAGCCTCAACAGGGTCACGCAGCTGGCCCCGAAGCAGAAGTTCCAAGAGTCCGCAAGGAGCCCCCATTACTACGACAGGAGAAGCCAGACGCCTCCCCGCCCGTCAGAATCACATCATCACCCGCAGGCATCTCCACATGAAATGTCATGCAACGCCGCAGCGCAAATCATCGCCGACATGCAGGGCTACGGCGACCAGCGCACCGCCCGTATAGCTCTGGGATGCCGCTCCCAGGAGGACGAGTGCTTCGTCAAGAACACGGCCGTCTTTCGCGCCCTCGACCATCGGTGACGCGATTTCGTACAATCGTGATCCGCTTTTTTCGATGCGGGATTGATCAAAAATATCGTGCCGATTTGACCGGGATCACTTCAGCTCTCTCCACTCCGCGGATGCCGGCTCACTAATCCCGTCCGGAGCCGCCCGCGGCAATCACGACACCCCGAGCAGCGCACGGCGCCGGGGGCAGGGATGCCTGTGACCGTGTCCACCGAATCGTCGATGACCACCCCCGCCCATATCCCGGAAGGATCCGGCTTTTGTCTCCGTCGGCGTTCGTTAGACGGCATCATGGATTTTGTGAAGACTCCAATGTCGCCAACCTACACAGCTCGAGAGAGGTCAGAAATGACCAAAGAGAATTGTGTCTCGCCACGTCGTCGCTTTGGAGATGGATGGATCGTGCCGTCATGGATCGCTGCTGTGCAATGCTTCGGTTAACCTCGCTGGCGCGGCTTTTCGCAACTGCTTAGCCGATTCATGGTCACGCCGTGCATCGAATGCAAAGGGCTCATCGTGCTTTGCGCAATTGTACTATCAAAAAGAAAATAATGATGTAATGTAAATAGCTTCGCTGAGCCGGCCGCCGTGTCGGGGCCAGCGTCGTCAATCAAAAGCGTGTATACTTGTCAAGCCCTGCTTTCGGCCATCTGATAACCGACTTTTGCGGTCCCCTTGCTACTGCTTTGCCTGTCCAATGAGGGCGACGGTCTGAAGACTGCGACCTTTCCAACACAGCAAGCTTTGCCGCCTAGGCATACCGTTGGGCTTCCATAGCCTGCCTGTGCCTACAGGCAGTCGGCTCCCAACAGCTGTGCAAAGCTATAAAAGGCTTGCTCAGTGATGCTCCATTTAGCAAAGGCATGATTTGAACCACAGACGATTGAACCATGGCTGAACTTGCACAACCTCCACAACCTCTCCGCCCTCCTGCCCGCGCGCAGAGGTGGAGACACCACCAGGATGACCGCGAGCCAGACCGCACTGGCGATGGATGGAATCTTGCACTCATGAGCCACATTCAAAGACGCCAACGCGAGACTACCTTGCTTAACGTTATCAAAGATCTCACCGGTCTTCTGTGGAGTAGGGATCGACGACGGCCGGAGTTGCTGCCGTCCTTCGCTCAAGATGCATTTGGCAGTCTTTCTAAGATGGCCTTTGCCGACCGGCTCTTAGGACCTTCAGACCCAGCGTTACAGCGCCCTCTTCATCCTCCTTCCCCGCCTCCCCCACGGGCCGAAGAGCCTTTTCGGGAGACACTACGAGAGATGGGCGACTCAACTGCTGAGGATGACACAGCGAGTCAACCGCAAACGGCTGGGGTGAGACGAAGGAATGGGCAGGCCGGAGATGCAGCTGATGATTCAGCGGAAACGACAGCAACTAGCAACACAGGTCTCCCAAGAAAATTTGTGAAGATGAAGATCTGTTCCCCAGAGCAAAATTTGAGACTGCATCTGGACGCAACAATTTGGGGCGAAATCAATGCATCGCTTAAGCCCGTGGTTGACAGTTTCGACAAAGACTCTTCTTGTCTCCTGCTTTGCTCCGGGAAGTCAGACTTTTGCCGAATAGCACCGGTATCTTTGGGCAACGATAAAGGGTCGGTTGATCACTGGAGGTCTATACAAAGAAAGGCGTGGTCCTTGCGGGGGGGATGGAGACAGCCTTACTGGGCTGGGAAACCGCATCTTGAGCTCGTACAGGTAGGTTGTCTCCTATCGCTAATGCTGGGTCGAAGCAGACTATTTACTAACCTTTCTTCTGCGTAGATCCGAATTTTGGCGCTTCATCCTACTCACTCGGGAGATCTGTGTGGTCTCTACGACGTCGTGGACCTCGAGACGAGGATCCGGGAACTGAGAGACCAAGTAAGTGACTCGGACGCGATCGCTTCCAAACTGGACTACGACGAGTACGGCGACGATTTTATAGATATAGGAAAATGCTGGTACGATGCAGACAAGTGGCAGTGCGTGCATGGCGAAGGCTGCAACGGCTTCTGGGGTGACGAAAACGCTGACTACTACGAATATTTTGGCTGTTCTTTCGCGAGGCATTGTGGCTTGGAGCAGCAAATGGGAAGGCTGGAAGATATATCGAAACTTGAAGCTGCCACCCTGTGGTCCGCCACCTTAGAAAACCCAATTCTGGCTGCTGGGAACTCCCTCTTCCCTTCAGGATTGGTGAAATCGCCCAAGTTCGTCGCAACCCTTCTTTCTGCTCACCTGAGCGCGCGGTTCCCTCAATGTGCTGTGATCGCTAATCAGCTTATTATAGGGCTTTCTACGAAGACCTTCGAAGGGCGCGTGGGACTGGCCACGTTCGTGGACTAGCGCACATGAAATTCACAGGCTTTCGTGTCGTATGGCCTGAAGAGGAGCCAGAATTCATATTCGCTATGAGATGCTGTGAAGGTGTCGTGCTTGCATGTCTGGGTATTCTTGGGGCTCGCATCGCTTATGGGGATTGGGGAATAGCATATACTGCTGGAGCGTTTTTCGTAGCACTGGCAGGGATAGTTATGGTCTGGCCTGGGCATCCGGGGGCTCCTGTCGCCACCAAGAGCAAGACGGCATGATTGTCGTTGGCGGTCAATACATTTTGCTTTCCCTTCATGTGGCGCTAAGAGCAGAAATTGGCACCCATGTCCCGGCAACCTTGTTTATGGGTTTTAATAGAATTCACAAATTGGGAAACCAACCGGATTGTCAGACTGAAAGCAATTTGCGTTTGCGAAAGTCAAGTAAATACTTCCATCTAGAAGAGCCCCATGTCTCCGTTGACTTGTTAAGAGTTGAAGCATACCTGAATTTGGCAAAACTGGTCGCGAACTGAAGGTAGAGGAAAGCCAAGTTCACTCGTACAGTTTGTCTGTGCCAGGCTGGATGAAAGTTCATTGGAAACTGGCGCAGCCTGGTCAGCAACCGGCGCGCTTCGGGTCGCAATGCATGCGGCCAGACCGACCTGCATGTAGGCAGGCTGTAAGGCGTTCTACCCCTCAGTAGCCGAGATCCAGCGGCTGGAGGTATTACGGATACCTTTGATTATTAAAGTGAACCTTTAGGGATTCCCGTCCCCGAGTAGCTAAGCCCCCCTTTCCATTTTGTGCCTATCGTTTTCTTCTCAGCGCCAAGCTACTATCGCTCTCAAATCTCGTTTTCTTTTTACGTTTCCAGCCATGAGCTATTCTACCGTGGGTATGGCAAATCCACCGACAGTTCATCTACAGAATCGCCGTTATGCATGGGAAGATAATGGTGATCTTCTGGTCGAGCCTCAAAGAAAAGTGTTTGAGGAAGAACAGAGTGGCCAAAGGGTCTTCACCAGACTGGTGTCTGCGATGCTCGCCTGGGTGCCCGGTCTATCCCGTCAGCCGAGCGCAAGATTCGAGCTCCCAATATCCGAAAGCGTTGTTTCAGAGACCTTCGTCAGAGAGTCTGGAAATAATCGCGGCAGCTCTCAGCGTATTGAGCCGTCTGTTCTCCCAAATCGGGACGGAACAAAGGAATCTGCAGACGACATTCCCTCGTCACTTGAGGCCGACATCTCTCAGTTGGTTTCAACCGACGTTCAAGCTACGAATGAGGAAGAATATCGAGAGAATTCAGGACTTCGACAACGGCGAGCTCCCCCTGACCCTCCAGCTAAACCTGCTGAGCCTACTCTTTGGGAGTTGAGGGCCGCCCGTGTGGAGAAAATCAAAGAGATTCTTGACCCTCTGTTCACGTCGGCCCCCTGCATTCTGCTATGTACTGGGAGAAGGGAAAGTTGCCAAATCGACCCAGTGCATGTCGGAGAGACGGATGATGCCGTCAATCACTGGAGGGCAATCCAGCAAGCCGTGAAACAACGTCAACCCCGATGGCGGCGTTACTATGGCTTACCCAGACTTCACTTCGTAATTGTAAGTTGCGACTGACTCCAAAATGAGTTTCGACTAACTTTAAATGTTGAACCAAGCTTCGGATAGACGGCCGTCATCCGTCTGCTCCGAAATCTCTTTGGGGGGAACTGCGACTCGTGGACCCTCAGAATGCCGCTGCGGACTTGGAAAACAACCTTCAGGGCCGGGGATCAAGTGATATTCCTCCGAGAAACTACGATCGTGGATATCACAGAATGAATGTGTTGGATAAAAAACGCAAAAAGCTGTCTCAATTCAAGATGGCGGGCATATGGCCCAAGGTATTAAAACACCCCGAACTGGCCTTTGCAAACGACTGCTTAATAGAAGGTTCTATATATTCTTCGAAGTATGTGAGCTCCTCTTTTCAAGCAGTATCTCAAACGTTCTGTAACAGTGCTTTAGAGACATCATGCCTCGAACCTCTATGAGTCGTCGCGTCGGGGAGCCGGATTACGAGTCCTTCTCCGATCTGCATAGTGTAAGAGAGATTCAGTTTGCGGGATATTGGATAACAGAAGCACCGAGTCTCAGCAACAAACTCAGTTTATTATTGCCCGGGAACACCAAGATTGTCATCTTTTTCTGCCTGGTAGTCTGGCTCTGGGGACTCATGCATGGCGGGGACTGGGGCACAGCGTATACTGCTGGTGCCTTTTTTGTGGCCTTGGCCGGATACGCATCGAAGTCTCTGCATAAGGCGCACTGACGCTCTATCTCTGAGACACATTATCACGACGACTGGCACCATGGCTTCCAAACAATCCCATCAGAATTGCCCGATAGATCGATAGTACAAAGGCCAACACATTTGCAAGCCCCGGACTTCAAGACGTCCGTCAGTATTCACCAACTGGATTGGGTTTACCCCACCAGCATCTATCAAACCTTTCAAGTAAATCACGTTGGTGAAGGGTTGATCTGGTAAAGCTGAGTCACTCCTCAATTTAGCATATACCAACTTCTCGGGCTTCAATACAGTGAAACTTAAGTACCCGCAAGAGGAAAAATTTTGTTTTAAGTGAGACGACGGCACGCTGGCATATACATTTATAGCGGATCTATATTTCTCGCGGTATTTGATGCGTATCCCCCATAGCCGGGAATAGACGTCAAAGATCTCCTTGAAGTCCGCAAAGTACGACTCGTATCATTGTACTTATAGCTATTTAGACACAGCATCTTCACGTCTCTCCTTACGTGAAAGAGCAAGGCAGCTGCCGTGTAGGCAGCTGAGAGGTAGTGGGGTACAACGTTGGGTGAGATCCGAGTTCCAAAATCAACAAACATCTCAGAAGAAATAAATCCGATTCAACTTATCTTCAGGCTCTCGCGGAGATGGCTGCGAGTTCCGATGTCTGTGGATTTCTCTAGCTTGGCAAAGAGGGGTAATCAACGCAAACATGCGTTTTCCCAACTTGTCCACAGCGACCAACAGATGAGGAAATAGGCCCGAGCCGACAACGCCAATTAGCCTCGACGAAATAACCCTGGCTGATACACGACGAATCCATAATGCAGAAATGTCTTTAACGACAGGAACAGTTCCACCCACGGCTCCGCCTACCCATGTTCCCCGAGAAGTAGAAAGGTGATTGCCCCAGCGGCTCGCGCTGCCAGGATCGATTATTCCCAACAGCTTAAAAATGAGCCTTCACCCCAGCTCTGTTGGTTCCTTCCCATGTTTCTGTTACTTTTCTGCCAAGCGATTTTAGTGAGACGCGGTACGATCTCTAAACATAGAACGTCGACGCCCATCGAGAAGCGACCAAAGCTAAGATGACTGGTTCCACTACCAACACGCCGGCCAGGGAGCCTGGAAACTTGGATGCAGCCACAGCAACTTCAACCGCCGCTGCAAGCTCGCCCAACACGGCCGCTCCAAGGGAGCAGCTGCCGACTGCTGCCGCCCCAGCTGATCGCCCTGAAACCAACGAGATCGCACCTGCTGAAGAAGCCCCTGTCAGTTAAATCAGACACATGTTTGCCTGTTTTCAATGGTTTTAGCGCTGACCTGCGCTTGCTAGACTGACGATGACGGCAACTCTGTTTACGAGAGAATGTAAGCACATATCGACGGCGTGTGTGGAATTTCTAGCACTTACTGATCTCACGATCGGTTACAGTTCTTCTTACAGTGCATCGCTGATGTCCAGCGCAATCAACTACCCCGTTGAATACGGCCGTAGATACCATTCCTTCAGGGAAGGAGGTAAGTGTTCAGCCTCATCGACATGCCAAGACACCCCACTGATCTGACAGTCTATGTGCTTCCCAACGATAACGTAAGAAATCCCCTTAACTGCCAGGCCATAGATTGCGTTGCTAAATCTAGCGTCTGCAGCTGGAGATGGAGCGCCTAAATGTCTCCCACAACATGGTAGTCAGAGCCATCGGAGATAGACTTTACCTGGCTCCGTTGGAGAAGGAGAAGATCCACAAGATTCTGGACGTAGGAACTGGCACTGGAATTTGTATGTGTTTTAAGTTAACACTCTACCGAAAGCCTTCAGACTGACCTTTCCTATCATGCAGGGGCCATTGAAATGGGAGACTTTTTCCCTAATGCGGAGGTCAGTCAACATCTCATTACGTCAATAGCCATTTATCCAGCCACTGACTTAAAGCAGGTCTTCGGTAACGACTTGAGCCCTATCCAACCCGAATGGTAATGAAAACGCATAGTCGTAATACAGTAGATATGACTAATAAGTGGCTTTCAAGGGTTCCTCTAAACGTTAAGTTCTTTGTTGAAGATGTGGAGAGTCTATGGATTGATGATGAGATATATGATTTTATTTTTGTACGACATATGTTGGTCTTAATTGCAGACTGGCTGAAGCTCGTGAAGAATGTTTATGAGTAAGTTGGTGCTAGATACCCTCCTGTTAAGTCCGTCTCTGAAATATGTTGGCACTGTAGTTATCTTAATCCTGGCGGCTAGGCTGAATTCCAAGACATGGATGTTTAGTATTACTCTGATGATGGCATGCTTACTGAGGAGCATGAAACATGTAAGTGGAATAAGTAATTTGTGGCAGCCTGTGAAGGGATGGGTAGAACCGGCCGGCTAGGACCACAGCTTAAGGACTGGGTTATGGATGTAGGATTTTAGCGTATTGCCCACTAAAGGTTCAAACTCCCCATGGGACCGTGGCCTGTCGATCCTCACTATCGGGATGTTGGAACTCTGAACTTGTACCAGCTCTTGCACGGCTTGGAAGGGTTCACTTTGAAGCTCTTCTGCGACTATCTGGGCTGAACTAAAGAAGAGGTCCTCGTCATGATGACAAAGGTTCGGAAGGAGTTACAGGATCCCTCACTTCATGGGATCTTTGACCAGTGAGTTGTGTGTTACCTGAGTTGCACGATTTCAGAAGTTACTAACACGTTTCAAGTCATGTAGTCTTCGCACAAAAGCCTGAGGCAAGCGACGAGAAGAATGACGATGCGTAGTTTGACCATGTTGGCTCTGCAATATAATCGGCAATAATGCGCTGTTTTCTATATGTTCTTGTGATTTATCGCGAGGTTTTCGAATTGATCTTTAAAACGAGCCCGAAATTTCAAATTATCCACATTGATCTTGTCATATATCATTAGTACATTGGGCGTCAGTTACCTCTCAGGGACCATGCTGATATGGTGTATATTCAAGCCACATTAAAATCAAGTGCAAACTTGCGATACACGGACAGGGAGTTATGTTCTGGTCATGATGCTTCAGAATTCCACTTCCACCTCTGCCATGAACCATGAGCAGGTGGACTCAAAAGTGGAAGATTGTCATTTAAGGAGTCAAAGTCTTCAGGTACGGATCATGAAATTTTCGAAAGATAGCTTGAATCATTGAGACAGATTTAAGCTTATGAGTTTCTACCTCGGGACAATGGTTTCCGGATCCGGGCGTAGTAATAGTCATATTCTTTAATAATTTTAAGGAGGTTTCCCACGATCGTCAATAGTAAATTAGTGAATCTCTGAAATTACTAGAGCGGGAATAGACCAAGAACTGAGCCCAAATTTCATACTAAGTATTGAAGAGTTACCGATTGGGTGACGCGATGCTTTGCGAACTCCAATATAGTAGAGAAACGCAACCATGTAGCTATGATTTAAACCCATGATTTGTCGAGTTACAGCGCGACTTCACCCATGGCTATCGATGACGATTGATCTGGATATCCAACGGAGTATTGTAGCCTTCTCTAGAAGAGCGAAATACTGATCTTCTGGCTCTTGCTTGTGTTAATTGGATCAACCCCCGCAATCACCCCATCAGCTGTGAATGTTGATCCTTCACCTACGCGAACTTTCAATGGATTGCCCAGCAAGGAGGTAATCTCGGCTTGAACGACAACCCCGTTTGACCAGGTCATGTCGACCTCGAAGCCACCACGAGCAATCCACCCTCTGAAGCTACCGCTAGATAAACCTTGACCCGCAGGGGGGATTGCAGGTCCGAGGTGGACAACGCCAGCATGACTCTGTAGAAACATCTCCACGATGGCTGCCGTGAAGCCAGAATTGCCATCGATCTGAAAGTAGCTGCCGTTCCGGCTGAACAAGTTGTTGTGGACCCATCGGGATAGGAGTTCCATGGCATATTTCAACGCATTCGTCGCATCGAAAAGACGTGCGTGGAGCAAGCTTGCCCAAGTCACCGCCCAGCTGTTGCCTCCTCCGCCATTATCCATTCGGTGGCGAAGTAGTTTGTATGCCATATCTGCATATTCCGGTGTCTCGAGTGGCGTTACCCAGGTGCCCGGGTGGGCGCAGACAAGGGGTGAGAAGTGGCGATGACCTGGTTGATTCTCCCGGTACTCCCGAGAGTACTCGAGCAGTTGGCCGGACGAGCCCGCAACAGGAGGTTGGATATGGTCTCGAAAGGATCTGGCGCGATCAACTCCTTCATCAGAGCCAAGAGCTTCAGATATCTCGAGAAAGCCGGACATGACTTCCCACATGATTGCTCGATCGTTCATGGCCCCTGCATCAATCCCCGTAGTCTCTCCAGCCACAGTCATATTCTCAGGTATGTAGTAAGAGTTCTCAGGAGAGCAGCTGGGATTCGTGATCCACCAGCCGTCCCGCTCCGTGGCCCAGCTGTAGATGAAGTCCATTGCGCCCTTCAAGATTGGCAAGATGCGGTCACGCGCGTATGTCGTGTCTCCAGTAAATCTGAAGTATTCGATAGCTTCAAATGCGAGCCAGGCCCCGCCAAGCGGGTAAGGTGCTGCGATTGTGATGGCATGGAACGGCGTGCAGTCGCCCGTGATGTCGGTGTTGTGATGACAGCACCACCCGTCGGCTCCATACATGCCTTTTGCGACTTCACTGCCAGTTACAGCCAGCCGATCGAGAAAGTCGACAACCGGCTCCGCGATTTCTGGCAAGTTCAGGGGCTGCGCAGGCCAGTAGTTCATCTCCAAGTTGACGTTGATGGTGAACTTGCTGTCCCAGGGCGGTCCAAAGTCCCTGTTCCAGATGCCTTGGAGGTTGGCCGGCAGAGATCCAGGGCGGGATGATTGGATCAGGAGATATTTTCCAAAATTGAATTGAAGTGCCATGAGTTCGGGGTCAGTCGTAATATTGCTTCCTCGCTTCCAATTCTCAAGTCGGGCAATTGTGTCTTTGCTGCCAATCTCTTGCGATGTGCCGAAGTCGATGGAGGTACGGTCGTAGTATTGCTTGTAGTCCTCCACGGCTTCGTATTGGATTGCCTCGTAGCCAGCCTCCTGAGCTGTTTCCAGTCGCCCGTTGACTATAGTCTCCAACTGTGCCATTGTTGCGTCGGGGTGTCTGAAGGCAGTTTCGGCTGTGTAAATGATGAAGACATCCGTGGCATTTCTGATGTGCAAAGCTGTACCATTGCTGATGATATCGCCGACTCCTGTCAAAAGAGATTATTAGCCGCTCAAAGCGTGTTCTTGATATTATCAAAGCTTACCGTCAGGAAGTAATACCTGAGCCTGAGACACAAAGCGATAAGTGTCGTCTTCCTCCCCAGTCCCATGTAGTTTGAGGATTCTTCCGGCAGCATCCGCCATCAACTCAGTGACATTTCTATCTCTTGACAGAGAGACATCGAGGCTAAGAGACCTGGAACTGTTGCAAGAAAACCTAAAAGCCAAAACATTCTTTGGGGCATTTCCAAACGCCTCTCTGGTATACTCCACTCCGCCGAAGACGTAGCTTAGAGACGAAAGTCCGTTCGAAACGTCCAGTGAATGTCTGTAACCTGATGTCTCGTCCAGAGCATGATTGAAGTCAAGTCTTAGTTCCCCTGCCGGCTGGTATCGTCGCATGTCATCGTATTCGGGGGTGAAGTTGGCAACCCAATTCTGGTCAGCTTCTGTTAGGCGTCCATCAAGAATCTGCCCTCGAAGAGGCTCAAGTGCATCGAGTGCTGTTGTTGGTATCTTATCCATCGGCCCTCCACTCCAGATGGATTCTTCATTGAGACGGATGAGCTCCTTGTCGGTATAGCCATGAATCATGGCACCCAAGCGACCGTTGCCGATGGGGAGGGCCTCATAGAAGTCTCGAAGGGCTGGTTGGCTGTACCATAGTGTGTGCGATGCTTCAGACGAGGCACTAGCCGGCCAGCTCAGAGCTAGCAGCATGCAAGCAGCGACTGGCGAGATTGACTTCATGATGCGACGCAGACGAGCGACAATATTCTGTCAACTAAAACTGGAGGCATTTAGCAAGAGGCGAATGTAGCATATCGTACTAATAGCTTCTACTATATTGTATGACTATAGAATAACTTTTCTACTGAACAAGCTCATCGAAGCATCCTCGGGGTATCATTACAGCAACCTGTGCGTAATTATTTCGCCGCAGTAGATCCCGCTGACCTGCCCGCTTCTTGGCAAGGAAGCGGCGCCCATCTCTTTCCTTTTTGAGTCCGGAGGTCAGCCTCCTCAAAACCATTAGAATACTACCTCTTCGGGTGTGCGATTTATTCGCAACACCATTGTGGCAGGTGGACCTGTCCGACCTAGGTCGACCGCGCGTGTGTCAAACGTTGCGCCACACCATACTTTACGCACGCAAAAGCACACAGAAGGTGGACAAGTTCGGCACTTGATGTACCTTCAGTAACATGGAGCTCTTCGTATGGAAAGCCTTTCCAAAACAGTTATTCAGCACCCCTAGGTACGTGCACTGCGGTACTACTGGACAGACCGATGTGCTTTTATTGGCTTTTTCCCCTACTGTGAAGCCCCTATGTTGAGTGGGCTAGTAACTTCCTGCACTATCTTTCCCGAAATCATGAATATGAACTTAAACCTCGTGAAAAGTGCATCTAGACTCTGTCATAAGGCTTTCTAGCTGTAAGAACGCTCTGTAGTCTACGGATGAAATGTCATTTTCCTTTGTGGCCGGCCGCCGATAGCAGCTGAACATGCGATCTGTTGTTTTGAGGAGGCTTCAATGCTAGGTCCTGTGCTCAATCATGGCCGTCCACAAGGGTTCAAGTAGTCAAGATGCCAACCATATAGGTTACGCCATTTGAAATCTCAACTGAGGTTTGTTTATAAATAGTTAGTAAAAGTTTCCTTTTCAATTTTCTTACTCGCAAAGCACCACCGCTTCCTATCTCCTCACCTCGACTCAGTCTCCCAGTTTTCTTATTTATACAGTACCAACAGTTCCGACTCTGACCTCTAATATTGACCAATACTGTTCTCGAAATCAGTCCTCAAGTCATCCCGACTTGTCCCGGCAAGACTTGACTCAGAGGAACAGTATGGACCGCTTCGACGAAGAGACGACAAATAATGTTGCTGAACAACGAATAAGGATTCTAGAGCTTCCCCAGGAGTTGATGGCGATGATTGATTTACAGTTGCACGATTTATATCTGTTGTCACAAGCAAGTACCGCGCTACGCGCTTGGGGCGCCAAAGGCTGTATGCAGGCTATAAAGCGGCTTCACCGAGGTCCACGCCTTACCTTCTGGACCCAGGTTGCGCGCAGTCTCTCCGGCTACTGGGTCTGCAAAGTGTGTTGTACGCTGCACAAGACAGATCCACGGGACGTGCCTCGGCATGGGTTAATACCTCCCTGTCAAAAAGGCCAAGTCCGAGAGTTTGATAGGATGTATAAGCTCCGACAGACTCATGTGCAGCTTGCCCTCAAGCTCTCTCGGCGAGGGGATGGGAACCAGGAGTACCTCAGGAAGATTATGGCTCCCTTCACGTTATCCCAGGCTGCGCTACCCAACCGGTCTTTGTTTTACTACCAAGCCACGCCAAAAGTGGTCTCTGGACGGTTCCTGTTGAAGACGGAATGGTATTTCTGGCGTCACAAGTACCGTGCCCGAGTAGCTTTCAACGTCGCGGATGAATTTACCCCAAGAGGCATCTGTCCCCATTTGTTCGTCAAAGAAGCGCGCGGATGGGGGGATTTATTTTGGGAGGATATCAAAAAGGCTGACGAGTCGACAGAAGAGGTTCAAGGCTACTGTAGGAAGTGTCCAACGTACTACACAATTCAAACCGGAGGCGACGCGGCCCGTGTGCGTGCTTACTACGACTTCGGTGCCCAGGAGCACCCAGTGAATCGGTTCTGGGCTGCTCACACTACACAAAGCGTCAGGTTGAGGAGGTATATTGATTCATGGAAGATCAAATATGCATTTGACCATCCGACTGAAGAGGGCGTCATTGAGGATCCTGAGCTTTCTGATTCTGATTCTGATTAGCACTGATCTGAAGAGTCGCGGTGTATGGATGTGGGCTCAGGTCTTGCGTATCAAAGCTCAACTACCAGCCGATGTCTTGCGCAAACGTATGTTTTCATTTGTTTCTCACGTATCATCGATGTACTTTTGTATATATCTTTCTTAAGACGAACATGTGTCTGCATCAATTACTTATCCCGTTGATGTATGCTGACCTCAAACTCACGTTTCTACAGACTAGAAAAGAACATCAGCCTAGCAAAGAAGGTTATGCCTGGACGAATTCTATCTTATTGCGCAGTCACCAAGTGGAACGTGGCTTCAAGCGATTGGAGACTGAGACACCGGTAACGAGTCGTATTGCGGGAGGTATGTTCCTATTTAAGAAGAGCCCCGAAAATTGTAAAGCAGAGTTTGAGTGTTCGGGCGGTCTTCGGTGCAAGGAAACCCCCGATGCGGCGGCCTGCAACCGGCGGACAGCCCCGGAAGACCCACGCGCCCCGCGGCAGAGCTGCCGCACTGACACTCGCTGAAAATACCCCGCATCCCGTCATCACCCGCGTCCACTTTCTTCAGCACCTTCACCAAGCTCTACTTAGCTCCCGCGGGACTTGCATATAATAGCTGCGACCTTATCTCAAAGCCGCATCATACTTCACCTGTATCCCAAACTGAACATCGGTCTCACCCAACAAGATGGCGTCCGAAGGTCTTAGAATCGGCTTCGTGCCGGAGCACTTCTCCACGCCCCTCTACTTCGCCAAAGAGCACTTTGGTCTCAACGCCACCCTGGTCCCGTTCCCCTCTGGTACAGGCCACATGATCACCGCTCTCCGCGGGGGCGAGATTGACATCGGTATTGGTTTGACGGAGGGCTGGATTGCCGGCCTGGGCAAGGAGGATGCTCCCGGTGACGGAGGCTACCGCCTCGTGGGCACCTACGTTGACACGCCGCTCTGTAAGTCACCTCCATCCCACAACATATGCATCTAATTACTGACACAACACTCAGGCTGGGCCATCTCAACCGGCGCCAAACGCCCCGAGATCACCTCCGTCGCCTCCCTCAAGGGCGGCAAGATCGGCGTCTCGCGCATCGGCTCCGGCAGCCAGATCATGGGCTTCGTGCTCGCGGACCAGCACGGCTGGCTGACGCCCGCGACGCCGCAGCCCTTCTCGGACACGGTGATCCTCAACAACTTTGAGAACCTGCGCAACGCGGTCAACTCGGGCGCCGCGGACTTCTTCATGTGGGAGCACTTCACGTCCAAGCGGTACTACGACTCGGGCGAGATCCGCCGCGTTGGTGAGATCTACACGCCGTGGAGCAGCTGGAAGATTGTCGCGTCGACGGCGCTGGCGAAGGAGGGCGGGAAGTTGGACCCCCGGATCAAGGACCTGTTTGCGAAGCTCGATAAGGGCGTGAAGCACTTTAACGAGAACCAGGACGAGGCGGTCAAGTATATCAGCACGCATTTGGATTATTCTGAGGAGGATGCGAGGGAGTGGTTGAAGACTGTCAAGTTCACGGATGGGGTCGAGGGCGTCAAGCCTGAGGTTGTGAATAACTGCGTGGACATCTTGAGGAAGGCTGGTGTTTTGGCTGAGGGCAAGGGAAGACAGCCAGATGCCATGGTTGTGAGAGACTAGGAGCTGCAAGGCACACAATAAAGATTGCCTGTCAAAGTTAAATGCGGTTTCACCTCGACGGCTCGTTGTGCCATTGTAGTTGCAGCATGGCGGATTCCCTAAAAGCAGTAACCGTCATGAAGAGCGAGCATACTTGGGCTCAATTGAAATCCTGACTGATGATGCTAGGGTATCTACCACTTCCATCGTATGATTCTTCCGCTATTATCATGCCCCTGAACTTTCCATGCGGATCCCCACTCAAGCCTTGTTCTTTCTTCTCCTGCCCTTGCCCTGCAACAACTCGCGTTTCTCCTGCTTGCGCGTCTCCTTATCCTTCGTTCCGATGACGCCCTTCTCAGAGCCGCAGGGCCACTTCGCGAGCGCAGCAGCCTCGTCTTCTTCGCTCCATTCGCGGGGCAAGACGGCAAAGACGAGATATGAAGTGTGCGTCTTGAGCTCGGGCTCCGCGCGGTGGATGACGCGGCCTTGGAGCCACGGCTTGACGTTGCTCGCCTCCTCGGGTGTGGCATTTCCGTTCGTGGTGTTCGCCGACGGGTCGACGTCCATCGCTGGCGAGTCTTCGGCGGAGTTGGGGTCCGCCGGGTTGTGGAATTCTCTCGTGCGTTTCTCGATCTCTCGCAGCTTGCCCACTGCCTCGGTAACGTCGCGCGCTTGTGGGGCAATGCCTCTCTCTGGCTGGCCAAGGCCGGCGCGGTCTCGGATGACGTTGAATTTCTTGTTAGAGATTTCAATCATGTCGATGTCCACCCAGCCAAGGGTTCGCATGGTGGTGACCGTTCTCGTGACCTGCTCAATGCATGGGGAGAATGTGCAGATGTAGACGGACTTCTTGGGGTTTAACGGCGACACCCACTCGGCTGTGTCTGCCTCGCCCTCCTTCGTGGGCGCCGGTTTCCTCCGCGACAGGTGAGGGAGTGCCTCCCAGGGCGCGGGCAAGTCGAGGAAGACGGCGTCGGCCTCGGGACTCTGTCCGTCGACCAGGAATCCACCATTGTAGACGTCGCGATGTGTAAGCTGTACGATACCCTCCAAGCCGTGCTCGACAATCTCCTCCTGCATCTTCTCGTACCGGTCCTTGTTGAACTCGAAGCTGTAAACCTTGCCCTTGCGCTGGGTCTCGTTTTCGGGGTAGCCGCTGTAGACGGCGCGAGCTGAGGCGTGCGAGAAGGAACCGCTTCCCGCACCAGCTTCGATCAGTCGGCTGCCGGGACGGGCGCGTATGCGCTGGAGGATGTAGCTGTAGTCGGGAGTGTAGACGACCTGCGTGCGGTGCGGCAGGCCCGCGGTCCAGAGCTCGGCGGTGGGTTGAAGGATGTGAACGAAGCCACTTGCTGCGGCAACGGCCTTCTTCACGGGCGCGGCGGAGTCTTCGTCGGCCGCGTCGGCAGCAGGCGTCGATGCGCCATCGGTCTCGTCTTCCTTTCTCTTGCGCTTGCGACCGCGCGAGCCGGTGTCGACATTCGAAGCGCGGATCTGGGAGCCCCAGGGGACATTGATCAGTGTCGAATGAGGAAAGGAGCCGAATCGTGTGTTGAGAACTGCGCCCTCAGCGTAGCCATCGACGGCGCCGGTGGAGTCCTGGAGGATCAAGGGAACCAGGTTGTCGCGGGAAAGCTGGACGATGGCGATGGAATTGGCCGATGTCCGCGCGCCAGGCTCGAGAAACGGTGATGGCTTCGCCATTGTGACAGGTAGGCGCCGCGAAGTTTGCTGGGTTTGGATGGCCTGGCCTTGGACTGTGGCGGTTGGGGTGGGAAAAGCAGGCCAACGTAGGTGCAGGGAGACCGCACCAAAGAAAAACTTCACGCGAGGCTGATAAGCCGATAAAAAAAAAGAAAAAAGGAAAAATCAATTGGAGAATGTCAGGTGTGGCTTGACGCGGGGCACATGTGGCTGGTGCCACTTTCAGCCAGTCAGACAGTGACTCACCGCCTGGGGTCCTGCAAGGCTGAGGATGGTGTCACACTCTTTTTTCCAAATAGGCGACTTGGCTTTCTGACACCCCGCCCTGCGACCATCCCTTCCCTTTTCTTAGTGACTCAACCCCAGCCCTCCGCCCTCCCGCATCCCGCATCCCGAACCGCACCCTCGACTGCACCTCAGCTGGTGTCCCTTCACATGACCCTCCTTCTTCTTTAAACCCCCCTGTTCTGCGTTTAGTCCTGGATGAATCGCTTCCTTAGACTCACCAGACTTTCTTTTCGACTCTCCACTCAGATACCCAGATTTCGATTCTCCAGGTCCTGCGCAACCATCGCGACAATGGAGGCGTTGAAGTTGCACAACTCTCTGAGGCCCGGCCAGCCGGTGCCCTTCGTTCCGATCAAGCCAGGAAAGGTGTCCTGGTACGCTTGCGGTCCTACAGTTTACGACAAAAGCCATCTGGGCCATGCTCGCAACTATGTCTCCACTGACATTATCCGGCGCATCATGATGCACTACTTCGGTGCTGACGTGCAGTTCGTCATGAACATCACCGATGTTGACGACAAGGCAAGCTCTCTACATGCACTCATCCCTGCTACGATACATGTTTACTGACAACTGCGCATGCAGATTATCATCAAAGCCCGTAGACAACGCCTGCTCGAGCTCGAGAAGCAAAAGAAGTACACGGAGGAGGAGCTCTACAACCTGGCCCTGACTGCGTTCCGTGCCTATGCGGAAAAGAGCTTGCCCCTGCTTGCCACATCCGACGGCCAACCCCTCGACGAGAACAACTACCTCGAGCGAAGAGATAGCGCATACGGCAAGGTTTTGGCGGGCGGCACGCTCACTGGGGAGGGCAAGCCTGGCGACGACGAGGCCAAGACGAAGATGCACATCAGCAACATGGATGCTGCGGCGTTCGCGATCAAGGACAAGAAGTTCTACCCGGGCATTGACGAAATCCTGCTGCCGTACCTTGACTCGCTGTACAAGGAGACAATCGACACCAGTGATCAGACCATCTTCACCGACCTGACCCAGAGCATGGAGAAGCTCTTCTTCGACGACATGGATGCGCTCAACTGCTTGCGCCCCGACGTTATCACGAGAGTCACCGAGTACGTACCTCAGATTGCGGCCTTTGTAGAGCGCATTGCGGACAAGGGCTTCGCCTACGAGTCTGACGGTTCCGTCTACTTCGATATTACGGCTTTCGAGAAGGCAGGCAACACCTACGCGAGGTTGCGCCCTGGAAACCGGAACGACAAGTCATTGCAGGAGGACGGAGAGGGAGCGCTGTCAAAGAACCTGGGCGAGAAGCGCAACGAGGGCGACTTTGCGCTCTGGAAGAAGTCGAAGAAGGGAGAGCCGTACTGGCCCAGCAGGTGGGGTCAGGGTCGTCCCGGCTGGCACATTGAGTGCTCCGTGATGGCCTCTGACATCCTCGGCGCGCAGATGGATATCCACTCTGGTGGTATCGATCTGGCCTTTCCCCACCACGACAACGAGTTGGCTCAGTCCGAGGCTTTCTACTGCGAGAAGGAGAAGGGCGAGCACACCTGGGTCAACAACTTCCTGCATATGGGCCACCTTTCCATCTCTGGTTCCAAGATGTCCAAGTCTTTGAAGAACTTCCAGACTATTCAAGACGCACTTGCGACAACGTACTCTGCCCGAGGAATGCGCATTGTGTTCCTCATGGGCAAGTGGAACGACGGTGTCGAAATTTCTCCCGACATGAGAGCGCAGGCATCAAGTTGGGAGGCCACCGTGAACGTGAGTATCTTTCCCTCATCATCACCCAAGTGGTACTAATTACTGGCAGAACTTCTTCTCCAACGTCAAGGCGCTCGTTGCCGATGTCAACGCATCGACCGAGGGCGTCGAGTCCCTTTCCATTGCCGAGAAGCCCACCGACGGGTTGTTGGCTGAGCTCGAGAAGGCCAAGACCGATCTGCACACCGCCCTTACAAACTCTTTTGATACCCCCCAGGCGATGCGCGTCATCCAGGAATTGGTCAGCGAGGCAAACAAGGTCATTGTTTCTCAGGACGCCGAGGCGAAGCTGCCCGAGCTTGTGGCTATTGGCCAGTGGATCACCAAGATCCTGGGCATCTTTGGTCTGGACGAGAACGCCAAGGCGCCTTATGACGGCCTTGGATGGGCTCCTTCCGCCAAGAAGAACGTCGACCCCCAAGCTGCGGTGCAGCCGTATGCCGCGGTCTGGAAGAAGGTCAAGGCGGACATCGAAGCGTTGAAGGTGTCGTCGGACTCCGTTTCCAGCCTGCTTAGCCAGGACCCCGATGCCGAATTCGCATCCATTTCACAGAAGGGCGTTCGCGACCCCGAACAGCTCGCGCTTCCATACCTGCGTGCCGTCTCAAGGTTGCGTGACGAGCTGCGCCGTATCGTCTCGTCGGTCTCGCCCGACATCAAGAAGGCCATTCTCTCCCTGACGGATCGTATTCGTGACGAGGACCTGACAGTTCTTGGCGTCTCACTGGACGACAGGCCGGACGGCAAGTCGTCTCTGATCAAGTTCATCGACGCCAGCGAGTTGATTGCTGCCAGAAACGAGAAGCTGGCTAGGGAGGCCGAGAAGGCACGGGCCAAGGAGGAAGCCAAGCGCGCGCGCGAGCAAGCGGAGAAGGAGAAGTGGGAGAAGGCCAAGCTCCCCCACACGGAGATGTTTAAGGGAGACGAGAAGTACTCGGAGTGGGACGCCGAGGGGCTTCCCACCAAGCTCAAGGACGGCAGTGACGTGCCCAAGAGCCAGCTGAAGAAGCTGCAGAAGGAGTGGCAGAGGCAGAAGAAGGCCCACGAAGAGTGGCAGGCCAAGTTTGGCGGAGCAAAAGCATAGACGGAACGGCGCTGTTACTACGATCGTATTGCATCTTTTGCCAGAGGGCAGTTAACGATACACCTAGGGGAATATGTTCAAAGCGGACGGGGCAGAAGAAATGCCCATCGCAAAGTAGAGTTTGCGGATAGGCGCACCATGAGATTATCACAGTCTTACTCTTCTGCGGATGGAATAAAGGATGCATACCATTGACACGCCGTTATGACCTGGGGTTGGAGCCATTGACCGTGGGCAAGGTGAGATGATTTGAGTGTGACCAAGCCACGGTGAGCCGGCGTGGTAGATGAGCTGTGCTACCTGTAATGGTGGTGGTGGTGGTGGTGGCTGTTGGAGTGTGTGAGTGTGAGTGGACACCAGGACCCCTGACCGTCTGGACCCTGCCAAGACGGGGGGCTTCCGATGATGCACGATCCCGCCCATCGCCAAGACAGACGATCAGCCTGACAGGTCTCGGCCACCACGCAGGGCGATCGGGATCTTGAATAGACCTCATCAGTTGCTGTTCTGAGATGTGTCCTTTTGAACGCTTCTCATCATGTCATGAGGACCAGCTTATGGAGCAGTATTCGTAAGATCAGCAGAGAGAGCATTGAACAAGAGGATAAGCTAGACAAGCGGTCAAAAGGAAAGGCGGGGATTGAGGGAGGGAACCTGCGCGGGGCATGGCTGAGCTTCTCTACTGCCGAAGAAACATGCAAGTTCCAAGGCAAAGGCTCCAAACCTTGGGAAGACGAAAAGGAGGCGGGAGGGAGAACATGCCTCGGATGGAGCCGTCAAGGTTCGGTCCCCTCCTTCACTGGGGCGGTCTGGATCCCACGGTCCCCGAAGTCTGGAATCGCCGTCGTGGTGGTGGTGAGGGGATTTGGAAAGGCTAGAGAAAGGGCCGCGTTCCAATAGTACGGCATAATGAGAGATGGAGAGGGAGCTACCCCTCACGATGACGCCACCCCCGGTTAGGTTCTTCTCTTGTTTTTCATCGCATCAAAGAAACTCGTCGGATGGTTTTTGAGACACCCGCTGCACGAGCCATCTTTGACACGTCATGTTGGCGAGAAGAATAACGGGTACGAAGGAAGGGGGAAAAGGAGCTGGAGCTGGAGCTGGAGCTTGGTCACCGCCGTCGTCTCAAATGCAGGGTATCGAACAAGCTTCTGTATCTCATCGAATGCCATCGATCGATTGGAGGGGGACCTGGGCTCTGTGGTCCAATTGACTGGCCCGAGTCTGTCTGGACGGCGGTTACTGGGCCCCAGATCAGATGCTTGGGAAAAGGGGGTTTTGTTGTTTCTGCGTTACACGGCATGGAGCTTTGTTTGCCGATGTGCCGGTTTGCCGCGTCCGCAACAAGCTTTCTTCGCAGCTCTTTGCGTGGGTCTTTTTTTCTTTGGTTCAGCCCGGCAGGGGTTTAGCAAGTTAGGCAGGGTCGCTGACGCATTGAAGATGCCGAATTCCCCGGGAAAGGCGGGGCTTCGTGCTGCTTTAGCTGCTGGCGGCTTAACCGGATGGCGACAAGCTTCGCTACTCCCGAACATCTCAAATTCCTCCCAGAGCCAAGTTTTGGTAGGTCATTACCTCCAGGCTTTTCAGCTGTGTTCGTCCTGTGAGGTACGTAAACAGGACTGTCTCAGCCAATCGCGCCGTCTCAACAGCCGTAGCCTCTGCTTGTTTTCGATCTGAAATCCGGGTGTGAGGGGTGTCATACTCATCGCATTGATGGTTTCGCTCGCTTGCTTGCTTCTCCTCTGGCAGCTGAGTTTGATCTTCCCAGCTTCATGTCGGATTACTCTACGAATCACGGATCCTCGTTCGAGGACAGGTGTCAAGGTAAGGCGAGGAAGCCCACTTGAAAGCTCGGGTTCGTTCGTTCGTTCGTCCATGTAATGCGGCCTCCGTCTCCTCTCCACATCGAGAGCTGCCGATATCCCGAGCGACCCCGCCAAAACTTCCAAGCTGAACGGGCTTTTTACGTCAGGCCATGTTTGGGCAAGGTGCACTCTTCGTCAGCCCGCAACGGAACTCGACGTCAGTAGGTATCAAGTAAAGCTCCAATCGGGCTAGACAGCCACCAGTGACAAGCAAGACAAGACACCGCCTCCTTTGACGTCGTCCCTCCCCGCAAGGGCTTAGTGGCGGACGGCGTTTAGGTCAGGCCTCCCGTCTGTTTCTCCCCAGGGACGCGGGCCGGGCGTGGGATATGCCATTTTTGCATGGACGACGGGGGAGCTAGACCAGACGGGGGCGGGGGTTTCCGTGGACACATTGCACACTTGCGGTGACCTTTGAGACGGTGGAGAGCTAGCTACCTACCTTGTTGTCACCGTCGAGAAAGATCAGACCCTCCCACCCCCCTTGCTAGGTATACATGTCATTGAGGCGTGGGCAACGGGATAGGGTGGGATGCTGAAGATCAGGGGCTTTTGGGTTTAGGCTCTCTCTCGCGCGCTCTCGCTTTGCTCGAAATAGAGCACCCCATAGCTTTGTAGCTGGGACCCCTCCTCATACCCATGACGATCACATGAGAAGCTTGGGGGGATAAGAACCCCTCGAGCTGCCCCTCTATCTTTCTTGTTGCAAGAAGCATCTTTCCAACGCAACTCAATTGACTTCAACAACTTTGCACCTTTTCATACACCACCAACCACCAACTTCAACTTATTCAAAATGTTCGGATTCGGCGAGGCCAAGGAACACCGCGATGCCGTCTACGGCGAGCATGAGGCGAAGCTCTCCCACGAGGTCGTCGCCGGCGGCGCTGCCTTTGAGGCCATGAAGCTGTTCGAGGACCGCCAGCGCAAGAACGGTATGTTTTCCCCAAGACTCTCTCCCCCTTGATTACCAATGGCTAACGCTGGATGTGTTCACAGGCGAGCCCGTCAAGCACCAGTTCGCCAAGGAGATGCTCGCCGGCATTGCCGGCGCCGAGGTCGACAAGCTCTTCGAGACCAAGGGCCTCGACTACCTCGACCGCGAGAAGGCCAAGAGGCACGCCGAGAAGCAGGCCGAGCACCTGTACCAGGAGCAGTACGGTGACATGGACGAGTACAACCCGTGAGTTGAGCCACCAAGCAATGGAGATGGAAATGGTGAATACTGACTATGCCTGGCAGTGAGCGCCGTGGACGCCACCAGCACATGGAGTACTAAGAAGCACGATGTAACGGCCGGATGGACTATATAGTATGACGAAATGAAACTATTTGGAACACACGCGAAGTTCGTACCACTGTGATGAGTGCCCTTTCAGATTGACCTGTCGCCTGTACGCGTCGTCACTTTCGAAGCTATCAGTATGTGAGCACATGGACTAAAACGACATGCCCAGCATTGCGCAGAGCTTTACGGTTCGAGAGTTCACCTCCTACAACCGAAGTGTTACTCATGATGCCACCTCCAAAGGATACATGGGCTCCAACCTGTTCACGCCAACACTCAAGATTGCAGCAATAGTCACCAGGTGCCGAACTTGTTATTGATCCAAGACGCGAAAGCATAGTTTGTTCAGTCTGCTCAGACATGCAAATAGGTATCAAGAAGCTAAAAACACAAGTGCACAGCTACACACCACCGCTCAGCTATCCCACGGCTTCGACATTGACCCAGAAGCGGTAGCAATCCCACCATACGAACCCTTCCCTTCAGCCGCATTGCCCGCAATTATCTCAAATAGCCTCTCGCGCTCCTTCTGGAGCGCCTCCCTCGTCTCATCAAGCCTCCTCTCCCGCTCCCTGCCGTCCCTCATCAACCTCTCGTGTCGGTCCCTCGTCTCATGCAAGAACCGGCTCAGCGCCTGCGTACACCTCTCCACCGACATCCTCGACTTCTTGATCTCGTCGTGGAACGCCATGTCCGTGAAGATGTTGTCAAACAACACATCCCCCATGAGGTTTCCGTGATTGATATTAACAGGCGGCAGATCCCCAATGTACGGGGTCATCCGCTGCGCCTGCATCACCAACATCCTCGCCTCCTGCGTCGCCGACTCAGCCCGCTGCAGCGCGCTCCGCTCCATCATATCCGACATCGTCCCGCCCCCAAACATATCCATCCGCGAATGGCCCAGCGCATCGTCTATATTCCTCAACGCGTCCCCCATCCGCTTCATCGCGTCCATCAACAGCTTGATCGCATGCTGCTCCGCCTCCGCCTTGCTCCTCGTGTCCTGGTACGCCCGCATCGCCCGCGAGGCCTCCTGCTCCCTAGCGTCCTCCTCAGGATACCCGCTCGTCGGGCCCGCGAAGATGGCCTCGTACAGACTGTCCAGCTCCCGCTGCGCCTCCTCGTGCGTGCGCGCGGCCTCCTCCAGCGGCGCCCGCGCGCGCGTCGCCTCGTCGAGCTGCGTGCGCAGGTTCTTGTTGATCTCCTTCTCGCGGTGCTCCTCCTGCAGCACGTCAAAGTACTCGCGCTCCTCGCGCGCGGCCCTCTCGTCGAACCTGTCGCGCTTGCCGACGGCCTTGTGCACGAAGCGCCGCATCACGCTGTCGCGGTACTTTTCGTGGTCCTTGAGCTCCTTGCGCCGCCGCGTGTCGAGCTCCTTGACGTGCTTGTCGGAGGCCGCGAGCTGGTGCTCGAGGTCGGCGATGAGGCGGCGCTGCTGGGCCAGGTCCGGCACGGCGTGGTTGGTGGAGGAGAGGGTGGCGAGGAGCTCGCGGTTTTTGACGGCCGCTTGGCGGATTTTGGATTCGAGGTCGGCGGTGGACATCATGCCGGTGGCCATCCTGATGGAAAGGTGCTGGTTGATGAATTTGATGGCGGTGTTGTTGATTATGATGCCGTGATGTGATTGTGTGTTGTATTCAGTAAGGCAAATGAGGACGTTTGTGATTTTACGGTGGATGTATTAGTTCTAGGACAGGGGTATCGTTAAATTTGACAAGAAAATCAACAAGGCAATTGAGGGTATCGTCAAGATGTGAAAAGAGCAGGTTTTGACTCGTCGTGATTATTCTGGTGAAATGCTAAACACAAAAGTCTCCCTCATCAAGTGCTCCATCAAGAGGGGGGATGGCGTCCTTATGAGAACCACGAGAACCTGGGAAGACGACCGTCGCCCGTCGCCCAGCAATCCTGGGTGGCGCATATCCCAACTGGCGTGCCAAGATCAAATCAACGGCACGAAGGATTGGAGCAAAACATCAAGAGTGTAATAGCATGAGAACCATGAGAGCACAAGGTCAGACCATGACATCAGACCCCTCACAAACCACCACCCGCGCCAAGGGTCCGGCTGCCTCTGCGGCGCGGCACACGGAACACCACACCCAAATGCGGGGAGCCTACACCTTTTTTTCACTGTAAGGCATGGACCGGACGCTGGACTTTCTCCCTGATTGACGGGGATCATCGGTGCTTGTAGGGCTGCGCCACGGACCGAGACGGCGGGACGAGACACTTTAGGCGCTTACACTGTTGGCGCTGTGGACTTACTGAGCAGCAAATCATTGCCTGTTCGCCTTATTTCTGCTGCCTGTTTGTCCACTTTCTCACAGGCAGATGCGGATGATCTCCGTGTAATCTGCATCGCCGCGGAGGTTTATGAGTGGCGCGATACGGGGGGGACTGGACTGCCAAGGCTAAAGGATTCGCCCGGGTGAGCTTGCTACGGAAGCCTGGTTTTCTTCGATATCGCGGATCATGATGAAAGGGCTTGTGGCTGGTGAGGCGATCGGGGGCGAGCAGGGATCTTCGTTCCTGACGGTGAAGCAGACACGGCATAGTGCCAGGGGTTGGGCCTGGGAGTGAGGGCATCGTGGCTTTTGCAGCTACATCGGATTGTTTTCTCTTTTAATCTTTTAATCATCGAGGCAAAATATGCCTTCGTAATTCTGCGAGTTACTGGGTTACGCAGAATATCCGATGAACAATAGCATTTGGATGGTAACATTGGCCAAGTGAGGCATTTCATGGTCTTTTTTCTTTCGCGCTAGAATCACAACCAACGCAACCATTTTTCGAGCCCAAAAGTGCCCAATTTCATGCGCGCTTGAACGGTCAACACAACACCACGGTAACCCACCGCGACCGCCTTATTTCACTCTCCTAAAGGCCTCAGACAATCAAAGTGGACGGCAACGCTTCAGATCAGCCTCGTTGGCCCGCCAATAGTGCAAACGTCGCCGCCACGTGGGCGAATGACAGCTGGCGCTGGCGATGCCAGCGAGGCTCACGATATCCACCATCCCTGACGCCTCGCAAGGGTCAACCTCGTTGGCTTCATCATGCCATATGCGCCAATCATGAATGCTGGCCCTGCCCAACACACCATGATAACGAAACAATGGCAACAAGAGACATTAGCTCATCGGACGTGTTAAATTGAGGCCATCGCCAGCGGGGAATTGTTCTGGCGGTGCCAAGAGTCATGCGAAAAACCACTCGCGCCGTCGCCGGCTTGCGATACCTTTAATTCCTGTCTACTAATGCTAACCCAACCCTGCCTGCTGCCAGTCCCTCGTCTATAACAAAAACGCCAATTACCTACTAATACAATGACCTGAAGAACCAAAACAAGACTTTTTCACCGCCCTCCTACCGCCTCGGGGTCATAGTTGCGCCCACTCACGTCCTCATCATGGCTCTCCAGCTGAATCGGCCCCTTCTTCCTCGGCTCAGTGACTAGTGACAACGCAGCCCACGTCAGCCCAGCAAGCAGCGAGACATAGAACCACGGCAGCCCCCTCCAGGCCCCCTTCTTCTCCAGCCCGACGGTGAACGTCCACGCCAGGGCCGGGCCGCCGAGCGGGGAGCCCAGCGTGTCGACCATGCTGATGAGCGCGTACAGCCGCGACGTGTGCTCTTGGTCGACGAACTCGGTGATCATGGCGCGCACCAGCGGCCAGCTCGCGGAGCCGAAGGTCGTGACCGACAGGCCCGCCAGGAACACCACAATCTCCCAGCTGCAGCCCTCGATGAAGCCGCCGAGCGCGATCATCAGGTACGACCCCTTGGCGAGCAGCGCGTCCTTGCCGAAGCCCGAGCAGCGGAAGCGGCCGCGCGGGTTCGTCAGCACCTTGGACAGCCAGGGGAGGATGAAGAGGATGCCGAGGTGGAGGAAGCTGAGCGGCGACAGCAGGAAGGACGTCTGCGCGAGCGTCCAGCCGAAGTGCTTGCTGACGTACTGCGAGAGCGTGCTGGAGTGCGAGGCGTGCAGCGCGCTGGCGAGCAGGGAGGGCACGAGGCAGAGGAGGATGTTGCGGTTGCGGAGGATGCTCATGGACTGCTGCAGCTCGCGCAGGCCGTTGGCGAAGGAGTCGCGGACGGCGTGGGCGAGGGGGACCTGGGGCTTTTGGGGGCCGTCGCCGCCGGCCTTGACGCGGAGGGTCTCGGGGAGGAGGGCGCAGATGAGGAAGATGGGCGGGGTGAAGAGGAAGACGAGCTTGATGGGCAGCCAGGGGCCGTACTGCTCCATGAGGTAGCCGGCGGTGACGGGGCCGATGAGGCCGCCGAGGACGGCGCCGACGGAGAGGTAGACGAAGTTGGAGGCGCGGTCCTTCTCGGTGCTGATGTCGGCGGCGATGGCGTACACGTTGTTGAACATGACGACGATGCCGCCGCCGATGAGGCCGAAGATCATGCCGACGAAGAGGAAGTAGATGTTGGCCTCTGGGAAGAAGGAGAGCATCAGAGGCGCCCAGCTGAAGGTGAGGACGGTGCCGAAGTACGCCAGCAGTAGTACCGCTTTGCGTCCGATCCTGAAAATCATGTTGGCATGCTTGTGATCTTTCACACATAGGGTTGCAACAACTCACCTGTCAGAAAGGATGCCATAGGGAAAGGCGACGAGCATGTTGATAACAGCGCCAAGCAGCGACTGCCACCCAAACAGCCACGCCATGTCCTTCTGCACCGGGTCCACCTTGCACTTCATCTCGGGGATCGTCTCCGAGTGCGGCAGCCGGTAGTGCTTGTGGCAGATGTCGTCCTCGATGAGCCGCAGCATCGGGATCATGAGCAGCGTGCCGCTCGTCGTGATGGAGAACTTGAGCAGCGCCAGCATGAGGATGACGGCGCGCGGCGAGCGCACCTGGAACCGCAGCAGCGCGTCGTTGATGCGCACCCCGACGGCCCAGAGCGCGCTCCCCACGGCGCTGCTGCCGTTGCCGCCGCCGGCCCAGCCGCCGAGCCCCGGGGGCGACCTGCTCCATTTCGACCGCGTTTGGTCAAAGGCCCGGACCGGCGCGGCGTCGGCGGGCAGGCCTTCTAGGTCGGCGAACTCGGCACCCATGAGGTGTGCGGCCTCCACTTCGTCTGACAAACGTGGCATTCTCACTTTTATGGAAAGGCCGGGTTGCTGGAGTAGCAAACCCTAAGCCACTGGGATTAGAATAAGAATATAGAAGAAAGGGAAAGGGAAAGTGATGATCTTGAGCGTACGAAGAAAAAATGTCAAAGGGAGCGGATGTGAGGAAAGGGGGAATGAGTGCAAGCTGACGACGCATCTGGAGATTCAAATTCCATCGCCAAGCTCTCTCTCCAGTTTCAGCTGCGCCCGCGGCGCGCGGGTGCCAGCTTAGGCCCCGAAGCTTGCCGGAGCAGGCCTCGCAGGGCGATCTGGGTCATCTCCAGGATGTTGGTCGGTGACCCCTGAGTCGCGATATGGCAATACCTCCGTCGTGGTGTAGAGTGGCCCAATATCAGAGTACCTCGCTAACATCAGCACCCACAAGCCAATCTGCAAGCTCCGCTGATCCCCCAAATTCACGCGTATTCGCCTAAGCAATGGCAGCTTATTTTAGCACTGGTCAGCTCCCTCGCAGGGGCCTACCGTGCTGCCGGGCTCGCTGAACGCGCCGGACCGACACTTTTAAGCAGCCGGTCCGCAGCGGAGGTTAAAACTTGCTGTTCCGTTCTCTCCGGTGCACTCTGATAGCTCTCACGGCGCTCTATGAAGCTTCCGTGGAAGCGATGCGGTATTTTGTAGGCATGAAGCTGGTTGATTTTCATCTGTCCAAAATCTAGTGTTATGACAGAGCGCATGGAAACGGAAAGGATGCTTTTGAGATGAGATGTCTGGGCAGTGTGAGATTTACGGTTAAAGTAGGTAGTGATTTCTGTAAGTCCATGTAGGAAACGCATTGAAATTGTCCAGGTGCCAGCCAAAAACCTGCCAAATTAGAGAGGAAAAAAAAGAAGAAGAAAAAAAATACCCCCCCTTATGAGTATTCTTACGGATTCTCAACCACAGGGAAACACATCGGTACTATCACCAAGTGATGTAAAATATTCTGATATTGCTTTTCATATTCCAATTTTAGACCAATCTCTTCTATCATTATTCTAGCCGAACAAATAAGCTCAGATCGACCGTCCGCCTTTGACGTGTACTGATATCCAGTCGACCCATGAAATTGGATGGGTGTTTCATTCGTCAAAAATCTCCCGGACTGACCGTGACGAAGATCCTCTCCGAGGCATTTTTTCCAGAAATCCCGTGATTGATGCCCAGTCGTCATGCGTCTCAATTCCATAGTCGTACCAGGCACGGATGACCATCGTGTACTTGTCCGGGCACAAGATTGAGTACTCTGTTCTGTCGGAACAGCCCGCACACTTTCCTTTGAACTCCTTCCCAACGTTACAGACCGCGTCCCAGAAGCTCTTGTCGAAGGGTGTCTGGGGATATAAACGATATTTCTGCGCGAGATACCACTCTCTCAAAGAGCTGTACATGAAAGCTATGATCATGTGATAACAAACTAGCGCCGCCCGTCTGATTTGCCCATGTACGTCTTCAAAGTGGCACTCGCCGCCACTTGTGAATATCCATTCTTTTCTTAAAAGATACCCGCCAGAGATGATCTTTGGTATGGCCGCGTAGTACTGAAGGTGGTCACGATCGTCGGGTTGACGGTTCCGGGTGAATGGGGTCATGAGCTTCTCGAGGTACCCCTGGTGGATGTTCCCGAGCCGAGATAACTTCAAAGCTGTTTGGACGTGTTGAGGACGCACTTTATACGGATCAAGGCTTATGGCTGACCACCGGTAATGCGGCCTTAACACACAGGGAGGCACAACATTGCATGTATGTGGCACGTCCGCGTGGTCAATTGGATGCATTCTAGGGCAATTTTGGCACACTGAATGGTTGGGCGAGTCGAACGCAAGCTTGGCCCAGAATACGGTCTTTTCTACGAAAAGAAGGTGGCGAAGGAATGGTTTCCAGTCCCTGTGTGCGAGGGCTCGAAAGCGGGCGCAGGTCCTCGAGAGAATCACCACAGTGATAATGTCGAGGTAGTCGATGATGATCAGAAGAAGCTCTGGGGGTAGTCGAAGGAGATGCGCTGGTGCGACTGTCTTAAGAGAACGAGTGTCGCTGAGATCGAACCCGCGGGGGGCTGTCGTGTTGTCGATATTTGCCATGATGGGCATGGGCGTGGACTTTGGTTTTTGTTTGGTAACTTGTCAACCTGCTTCAACTAGGACTCGTGAAGAAAATGGAATCTAGCACACATATAAAGCATTCTCTGTGATCAATCTCCGATTGCCGAATAGAGTTTATCAAATTTACATATTCGCAGGCCTACAGTGCAGGTAAAATTGGGAGCCTTTGTGTAGAATAGCACCAACCTTGAGAACCCACAAGGCTATCCACCTGTGCGTTTTTGGCTAGGTCATGTGGCGCAAACTTTGATTTGTACGCTCCAGGTTGGACAGACCCACAGGCAATCGTTCTGGCTGTGAGCAGAACCTATAATGGTTGGCATTGGGATGAGTTGAGTAATTCGAGGTTCATGTTAAGATTTAACAGAATAAGTGACCTAGGCAGGCAAGTACCCTCCTTTTCATAAGCACCACAATCTCTGGGTGATGGGTTTTCTGTACTTACTTGGTATTCTATTGGCGAAACCAGAAGCATAACCTACCTGAGTTTCGTCACTGTATTTTATTGTTCGACAAAGTGCAACAACAGTCCTCAAAGCGTCAAAGTCTCTTACGAACACTCAAACTATTGTGAAGGGGTTAAGTAAGCTTCTTTTGCAACAAATCATTGTTATTAACACTACTAGTACCAAACTTCAGATAAGGTAGTGTGCAGTCAGAAGACAACTATCTTATTTATTATAAAGTCTCCTAATGGAGGGGAAAGCGGGCCTTTCGTACCAATCCCTATGTAGAAAATACCGATCACCCTCGAAACCATAATCGTACCAAGATCTGATAATTACGGTGTACCAATTTGGACACCATATCGCGTACTCCGCCTTGCATTCGTAGCATCTGTTACTGAAGGCGTGCCCGATATATTCGATAGCAGACCGGAAGTCGGCCTCAAATTCGGGCTCCCGTAATTTGTTTGGTCTTTCCCAGTCGAGATAATGTCTCTCATTCAAACTGTGCGCAATGCCCAAGTGTGGGCAAACGAGCGGAATTCCCTCCAGTTGCTTGTTGATGGCAAACATTTCCTTGTTCCAGGGATACTCGCAACCGCGGCTATCGAAGATGCTCTGGAATTTCCATTGCTTCTGCAAAAGGAAACTTCCATCGACAATCTTTGGCACGGCGCGGTAGTGCCTGAGACAGTTGCCCTTGAGGGAGCGGTGATATATGCTGTACGGCGCCATGATCTTCTTGAGGTATCCTTGGTTGATGTTCCCAAGTCGAGAAAGCTTCAAGGCCATTTGCACATGCTCCGAGCGCATCTGATACGGATCGAGTGAACTACCGCCAGCCCCACGACCGTTTCTTTGGCAAGGTGGTGTCCATTTTTTATATGGCAAATACCTTTGGTTGATGGGTTCTACTCTGTGACATGAGGGGCAGAACCAGTGGTTTGGCATATCGTGGACGATTCTTAACGAGAAATAATCCTTCTCGTAGTCCCACCATCCTCGAAATATGGGTGCCCAATCCGTATCGAGAACGATCCGGAACGAGGCGCAAGTTCTTGACAGAATCGCCTTGTCAAAGACTCCGAGGTGTTCGATTATTTGCAGCATAAGCTCCACAGGTAGTTGTAAAATAGCCGAGTTAACGTTGCTTGTTCTGCTTGTTCTTTTGTGGCGAGCTTGACGCAGGCCTATATTGATCTCGGCGTCCGCCATTGTTGATTGGGATAAAGATTGTTCGAAACGAGATTTAATCAAATTGCGCGGTAGTGAGAAAAGGGAGAAGAACTGAAGTCCTAGAGCAGCGTTGGGGTTCGTTTTGTTTCTTCGACTAGGATGAAAGAGATAACCTTTGTGGACCATGGGTCTGTCTCCGATTTCATCATGCTGATTCTTTCCTGATAACAAAGTTTAGAAATCTGGCGGACATTTGTGCTCTTTGGGTCTGCGCATGTATTCTGTCAACTTTTACCTGTATGAACCTGGCGGAGACATACACGAGGACCAGGATGGATCACGTAGAAACCTCTATAGCTATGCTATGGAGGATATAAAGGGCTTCCAGCTGCCTTTTGGAGTTTTCCTATACCATGACAACTAATCATTCCGTTACTTCAACACCAAGATGTGCCTGTCATCCTCACTGAGCTACATCACAAACCTTTCCAACCGCCTCAGGGGCGGTTCCTACCCCACTGTCACCGCCCAGAAGCATGATGCTGGAGTCGGCATGTATCTTAGCGGAAGACGTAGCCCTCATACGGCAGGCTTGGCTCATTCCGAACCGCAAAATTCAAAGGACTCTAGGCAGCTACCAGCAACCAGGGTAACAGGGGACGATCTACCGTCAGAATTAGCCACGCAAATTCTTGAGTGTGTCGTAGCCGAGAAGGATGGCTATCCGTTAGCTCCTCTTGCGGCAGTCTGCAAACTATGGAATCGGATACTCGAGCCTCATCTGTTTGCAGAGGTGACCTTTCGTCTGACGAATGCCAGCATTCTGTCCGGCGCCATCACCCCCGACATCCTGGCCAACACCATTCGAGGCTCGCGACTACCGTGTTTGAAAAAGCTACGCCTTGTGATAGACGTGGATCTATCGAGCTTCACGACCATTGTCGACTACCCACGGCGGCGGATGAGACTGGGGGCTGACTTCGCCGATGTGATGGACGGTTTCTTCGACACAATGGCCGGTTGGGGGCGCGACGCGTCGTTCGACCTGGACATCCACGAGGAGCAGTCATGCGGCCATCACCTCAACCATTTCGGAAGCAAACTCGCTCAGGGAACCCTGCGGACAGTTCACTGCGTCCGCTCCATCCGACATCTGGAATTCAATTGCGACAGATGTCGGTGTTGTTCCTATCGAGGACTTTTGTCATATCTATGCTCGGCCATGAAAGGATCAGATCACTTGAAAGAGATATTGTACGGGTACCAAGAGCGGGTTGGTCGCAACCGCTCGATACAATATGAGCGGTGGGACTTCCTGCCGCCTGCCGTGGAATCACTCACCGTTCGTGACATGGACGAGCAAGGATACTGGTGTCGTCCGTCGACAGTTTTCAGAACATCTCTTCTCAGCGCTAGGCATCAACTCCGGACCTTTCGTTGCTCAAATGCTATGGACGCAAGTCTTCTCAAGGGTCCACGATTGGTCTTATTAAGGTGGCCGTTTCTTCAACATCTTTCGATGACCTTTTTTGGTCTAGGACTGCAAGACGACGAAACTTATTTCAACGTCATCATGATATTGATGGCTGAAGCCGCTCGAGGGATGCCCGAGATTAAGCTACTAGAACTCTGGTTTACAGGACAAGATATCAGAGCACGAGATGCGGGCCACTTTTCCTACACCGTCGACGACAAGAAAGCTCATGCTGTATGGAGTATGAATCGGGAGTTTAGGCTCTCTGACATTCTTAAGCGCGAATGGGACATCACGGCCAGACAACACACGTCGCGAGGTCTCACAACAGAGATCCGCAGGACAAATCTTGCCCCTGGCGATGTAACAGCAGCTCTGCCACCGGCTCGAGAGGCAGCAGGTTTCTTCAGCGAGCGCTCTTACGCTGCAGATCCCTCTCAGAAGCAAAAGTTCGAAATATCATACGAGCATCGATTTGAGTATAGACAAGAGTATGAAATCTGGGGCGGTGACCAGTTTCATAGATGGGAAGAAGACGACAATTATCCGTGGTCAGGAGACGAATCAGAGGAAAATTAATCAAGCGAACTCAATTACACGTCTAGATGTAGACGAGAATCATTTGGGTCTTTCCGAGAGGCCCGAAGCAACCGCGAGCGGGCTCCTTTGAACGGATCTGGTAATTTCATTCCGAACTGGCCAAAATCATTTGCATCAACGACAGTGCAACTGAGTTTCACGGGCTGAATACGCTGTTCAGTGCATCTCTCTCACCAGTGCAACGTATCGTGACTCGTAGTTTCTGGCCCGCCTCTTAGAACTGACCAGACGTCGATGTATTGCGACTCATGCTCCAAGCCTAGGCAGTTTTGTAATTTCCCCGGGCTAGGGTTGTACGGCGCGGGCTGATTGGTGTAACAAGCTTTACAACCGTCCGGAGTCCGTCTGTACTCCGGATGAACAGTTTCAGGTTGATATTAAGTTGTAGATCTACCTAGTTTCGGACCATCGTAAAGTCGCCGGTGGGTTGATACAATAGCCCGCCGGCAGACTGCGGACAGCTCCGTCAAGGGCATATCAGAGCATTTGAAGGCGACGATAAAAGGTAAAGCACGAGAACCTCAGGGACTAAATCTTTTCATCTCATTTTCATCTCATTATTCTATCGCTTGCCACCTAAAGTTTGATTATTCAATAACTATCGTTTACCTTCTTCCTTATCACGAAGATCAATGTGCACGTCAAGTCCATCGCTATTACCCTTCTGACTTACGCCGCCGCAGCGTACGCGGCGTCGTGCAGCGGAGACTTCTGCGGCAGCGTTGACTGCAGGAAGCAACCCGGAGAACCTAGCTGCATCAATATCTCTAGCGGTTGCACATGTCTTTTGCCTTGAGAGCATATCATTTCCTATGGTAAGTGCTGTGCCTACTGTTTGCCTGATTTGAACTGACTTAAGCTCGTGCTCAGGACTGCCGCATTGAGGCTGGAAGCAATACCTCATCGCAGTATTTAGAACTTAGAACAATCAACTATTCCAATAACATTGTGCCGCGCAACCCCATGCTGACGTGTACGGTGTGCTCTTCAATACTCCACACTCGCACTATCCGAGCAGGTGTTTCTACCCTGCATCTTTTTTCCCCTTTTGCCGTCCCGATCGATACCACGTCCCTTTTGTGGTCCTTTTCGTTTTCCTTGTTATTGTAACTGGCGTCGTTCCCATCGTTGCTAGTGTAGTTCATGGCGGAGATGTCGCTGACTACGACATGCGGAATCCCGAAGTCCCTAATTTTAGATGACGGAGTACCGCTAAACGAATTAAACGGCAAGCTTTAAATATGCGCATTTTGGGAGGCTGAACGTGGCGATTCGATGCACACATCTGACGGCTCGGTGTGAGTCACCGGGCACGGGCTCAAACCTCACCACAGGGCAGCTTGCTTGGTGAGATGGCGAGACATCATTAATACCCGGATTTGTACAAAGGTCCAGTGGCAGTTTCTCTCGTTTTGTCCTGTACATCAACGAATTTCAGAGATAAATTACGTATTTTGGAGCCATGGCGAATTTCAAACCTCGCCTCCTCACTGAACCCCAGTTACGGCGCCACGAAGAGTGTGCCCTGGAAAACGCCAAAATGGCCGATTGTTGGAGCGGCGAGCACGTGGTGTTTCTCACCTTCAACTTTTCGGAGAAATATAAATGTCGCCAATATACGCTCATGCCATCACTGCAGCTGGATATCATGGCACCCGCCGACAAGCCCACCTGGCTCTCGTCGGTCGGTGATGACAAGAAGCCTGTGCGACAACACTGTCGACGAACAATCCGAATGCTGGAAGGGACTAAGTGCAACAAGAAAGTGCGACCAGAGCCGTGGTATATGCGGGTTGACTCGAACCAGACGTTTGAGCTGTACAGCGATGATGCGATGAAGAAGGCGCAGGGAATTATCGATGAGCTGTCGGCGGATTATGCGGCCATGTGTGTTGTGACGCATGACATTCGACACACGACGAGGGCGCTAGAAATCTTTGATATGAAGCTGCCGGCGAAAGCCGTACTGGTCGACTTGATCAAGGTGTTGGAGCATCAGACGAGGGATGATGGGGTGCCGGAGGAGTTGGCTGCGTACACGGACGACAACATTGCGGTGCGGAACGGGCGGTACGATCGGAAGGCCGGAGTATCAGGTGGACGGCTCGGAATGCCGTATATTCGGTTGTTGGAGATTGTCGGGCCTGCCGCCGGAGCTCATCGGCGTGATTTCCAAAAGGCCGAAAAAGAGGATACTGCGTTGAAGAGGATCGCTGGTCGACTGAGAAATGGGTAGATATCCTATTATTTCAGCTAAATGGTATCGAGTTTTGGGCTTCATCGAGTCTATCACATTATGAAAGAGCTGCGTCAAACTGTACCTTGATGGTATGACTTCGGCGGTTAAACGGATGAGTTGCATCTGGAGTGAGAGTGAGTGAGTGAGTGAGATGGAATTGTGAGTGAGAGAAGAATCCCCCGCACAGTTGAAAACGCCAATGGACCGTGCGGCACTGTCATTTTTCGCTGCAGGAGCGACGCGTGGGGGTCCACTTTCCTCGTTCCAGTTGGCCGATTTTGTGTCTCCCCCATCATTCTTTCAGGGAAAGGACGGCCGAGATGTGTGGGGAAGGGGGGCCCTTTTTGGGGGAGCTCGCCCATTCCCCGCGTTGACCCAGCCGCCCGAGGCGGAACTTTGCCAATCTCATCTCACCTCGTCCCCAATTTCGACGATTTACGTCTTGACATCCTCAACTTCGCGGCGCACCTTACCGTGTCCTCACCGATGCCGACTCCACCCTGTCCGACGTCTACCGCTCATTGATACGACGATAATTCCCAAGCGAAGGCTGCCTCAGCCACGACAAGCAATCCACTGCCACCGACCATGTCCCCATAGCCACCGTTCATGGCGAGCCACCCTTCTCCAACCCAGCATGGCGTTGCTGGCAACTACAAACGCGCCAGTCGAAAGGGCGCACCTCGACGATTCGTGTGCGACCATCCGGGATGCGAGAAGCTGTACTCACGGGCGGAGCATCTGCAGAGACACCAACTGAACCGTAAGAAGCTTTGAAGCCCATGCGCGGTCTCACCTGCGCGTCTTAGATGTGCCAAGAACAAGTCAATTGACGCGACTCGCAGACAACCCCAAAGAGATCTTCATTTGCGACGTGCCGGGATGCGACCAAAAGTTCGTTCGAGCTGACTTATTGAGCCGACACAAGAAGCGACACTCATCTTCTTACATCCCCCGTAACCGAGCACCAAGTTTCAGCACTTCCGCTGCCTCTAACGGCCTGTCTGGCGTCGCCGTGTCGTCGCCAACGGCTGCTGTCCCCGACCGACCGGTATTCCCTCAGCCAGTCCAGCCATCGTCGTCGTCGGCCGGTCCGCACGATGCGGCCATCCTGCTGACTCCCGACTCTAACGCCACCCCAACGCCTACAACCGGCGCACCTAATGCATCATTAACAGCCAGGGTTGGCCAACCATCAACATGGCCATCGATAGACGACATCTCTGTCAACATGATGCGCCCGAAATCCGATCTATTCGGGCGGGATCAGCCGCCGATACCCGCAGAATCATCAATAATGCCGTCTTTCAATGCAATGGACTTTCAATCGGACGAAGCATCCCGAGAGAACTTTGCCGTCTGGCTGTTCGACCCTCAAGCAAGTTTCAGCGATTTCAATGGCGTCGCAAGCCTCCCTTTCCTCGAAGGGGGCTTGGAATCGACCTTCAACAACAATATCCACTATGACTATGAGTCTTTGACCAGCCGTTCACAGCTAGACCCGACACCGCCAAGGCAAGCCGATGTCAGCGATGAACTCATTGGTGAACACCGACGCCAAGAAGTTTTGAGATGGCTGCAGGTCTTTCGTCAGAAGCAACCGAAATACGAGCACCGCATTATCAACTTGGTGCAAGAAAGTGGTGGAGATCTGCCCGCACTAAACCTCGACATGATGCGCGACTGTTTACAGGAGTACTGGAAGAACGTTTCGCCAAGGCTACCCATCGTCCATCAGCCGACATTTGCAGCAAATCGATGTTCCATCTTCCTACTCATGGTCATGATTGCGCTAGGAGCTGCATCTTTGAGCAGCAGAGACTCGACGGGGAATCTGGAGCAATACGGAGGATTTGCCGATGTCGTCATATCCAGTGTTCGCTGGGAGATACTCACAGCTGAAGAAGCATCACCACCAGTCGGATTGGCAATTGCGCAATCACTACTACTCCTGGAGTTCTACGAGAAGATGTTCTCGTCAAGGCGATTCCATGAGCGAGCCCATATCTATCACTCCGCGACCTTGACCCTCCTTAGAAGAGGTAGCCCTCTTATTGGAAGAGCAGGGAGTGAATCACCTCCAGAAGAACAGGCACCCACCTCCAACGATGCGGCATCTTTGGACTCTAGGACGTGGTGGGTGCGATGGGCTGAGTCCGAAGCGATGCATCGGGTCGTGTTTGCGGCTTTCATGCTGGACATTATTCATGCAGCCATGTTTGGCCACACAGCGGACATGGCACCCCATGAGATCCGACTTCCTTTGCCCTGTGACGATGCTCTCTGGACAGCTGCCACTCCTGACGTCTTCCGTCAGCTCGATGGCAACTACCGCATGTACGGTATCAAACAGGTTTCCTTCCTCGACGGACTGAAGAGCGCTCTTCACGGTCAGGAGGTGAAGACGCATACGTTTGGGCGTATGATCATCATGTCAGGTCTGCTTAGTGTGGGGTGGCATCTGTCCCATCGAGAATCCCACCTCAAGTGGCTTGACTTGCGTACACCGAGTACTGAGACGCACGACAGCTGGAAGAAGATCTTGCTGCGGGCATTCGACGAATGGAAGGAGAGCTTTGACAAGGCTGTCGGCGCGAACGACACTCCTGAAGCACCAGGTCAGCCATCGAGTCCTAATGGTCCGATTCACTCCGCCGCTGCACTCTATCACCTAGCATACATCAGCCTTCACGTTGACATCGTCGACTGCCAAGTATACGCCGGCGCTAAGCGTTTGGTCGGACGGAAGGTATCCACACGAGATCACTCCAATGCCGTTGCGCGGATGAGGACCTGGTCCAATGCAGCCTCAACACGGCAGGCCGTCCTCCACTCTTTCAAACTGCTCTACCGCGTCCTTGTGGACCAGAGAGGACCTAAACGACGAACGAGTAGTTTTGGTTCACTTCCTGAGCCAGTTTCAGTCTTCTACTCATGCCGCACCGAGCCTGATCCGCATCGCCCATGGATCATGTACTATGCGGCGTTGACGATCTGGTCATTCGTTCAGGCACTTGGCATCCCCAATAAGAACGCCCCACCTGGACGGTACAGCGAGATCGCCAGGTACCTAGCCCATTTTGCCACTCTGGACGAGCTGAACGATGAATCAGCGATGGACCTGAATGAGAGACTGCCAGAACTCCTCGACTTGTTGAAGATGAGCCTCGAGCAGTCCCATTCGGAGTTGCTGCGGGAAGCTAGCGACCGACTGAAACTCTGCCGAGAAATGCTGCGGTAGCTCAAGCCAACAAGTTACTTATACACAGGGAATCGGTTGTTGTCGCACGCGACGTATATTCCTTGATCACAACATCTTATTCGTATCGGAAACCTCTTCGCTGGTGGTGCCCTTGCGGAGCTAACCTCAGGTGGTTTCTGTGGCGAGGCTGAGGAGGTCGTCAGTAGGCTTACTACCTGAGAACCTCTGTGATTGCTCAGATTTTGAGACCAGTTGGCCATGAAAGTGCATTTAAATTCGGGAGTTAGCTTTATCAACAATACCCTATCTAGTTCCAAAGGCTTCTTTGGTCACCTCTCTTGTACAACAAGTGGAGAGCATTTGATAATGACAAGAGACGCCTACAACATTTTACAACCAGGTCAGATCATCGACTAAATCCCCAAGCTCGCCCATCTAATCATATTACGTCGAGGCGCGAGTTGTCCAAGGTCTCAGGAGCTTCATCGTGAAAATTGCCGATTCATCCCATGGATTTCATGGTTCAATTCAATAGCTGAGTGCCGCTGTAGACTGGATGAAAATTGAGTGTTGCTATCTGGGCGGGTGCATGTTATAGATGATAATAGGGACAACAACGACGACGAGGCACGACAGGGACGACAACCAGGGACGACAACCAGGGACGACATCGAGGGACGACAACCAGGGACGACATCGAGGGAAGATGACGAGGATAACGACAGCGAAAACAACAATAGTAACAATAATAACAACAACAACAACGATAAGAGAGGTAACAAAAAAAAAAAAAAGAAGTAGAGATTTCAAAGATAAAACTATCAGAAGCTAAACTCTTTTAGTTTCCAAGTTGCAGTGGGGACAGCATAAACATGAAGTGCACTCAAGATTACAAGATACCGTGGCCGCTGAACCCAGCGTCCAGCGAAGAGATCTCTCACATCGTGTTTACGCCCAAGCTTGAGTGATTAAGCTACATGTAGCTCCCTCGCTCCGCTCCTTCCCATCCGCGCTTCGCCTCAGGAGCTACGCTCCAGATCATGAAATAGAGTTTTCAGACACCTTTCTGAGCTCGAGCTAATACTCAATACTCACTTCCTTCCCATCCCCATTCATTACCTCCTTGTCAACTTCATTCTCATCATGGCGCCGTCTCAATCTGGGCACGCGATTGTCAGATACCGCAGACATACGCCGTCTCCGGAAAAGGGGCGTTTCTGCACCGGATACAGCACAATCTATCAGGCCAAATGGGATGAGAACAAGGAAAAATGCATCATCTATCGACTCCCACACGAGATCCTTCTCTGTGTTATGAAATGCCTGGATGCGCCTAGCATATATTTGGCACGGCAGGCATGCTCTTTGATGCGGTCATTTTACAACGACTTCTCCTTCAGATATTTTCATTACGTGCTCAGAGACAAGCAAGACCACATCGTCCCCGGAGCCCCCCTTGGTTTCCAACATTGTGTGCTCGTTGAGCACAGATCGAATATCATCAAACTTTTGCGATCTGACCAGACCTGTCCGCGCCGCCACGTATCGATAGTCTCCGAGGCCTGTCGCCTGCCGGGCATTTCCTACCGTGGCGATGCGCGTCAGGTCGTCTTTCGAAGCGACGAGTCCTGGGACGTTTTTGGGATTAGAGAAGGAGAGGAACAGCCGACGATATATCAGAGATGGCCGCCGATGAACAACGAATGGACGATCAAGGTCGCGACTTTGACAGAGGGACAGGTCGTAACCATGGACCTGCTCCGACAGGGCCTGAGGAGGATCGACAGCTTGCTGTGCCCGCATACTCGGTCGCCACAGGAGATCCTGATGAAGCCGTTCTGCAGACGCCGTTGCGTGTGCTTCCGCGAGTCGACGGGTGCAGTGCAGCGGTGCTACGGGCACCCGCGCCCACGTCAAAGAACCGACTGCTGCGCTTGCCTGCAGATGCTATCCAAGGACGAGGCTGCTGTTGGAATGTTCATGGCTAGCACGGCGTCACATGGTGTTCGGTGTGCCAGCTGCGATATTCAATATGACTGGGCTTTGGATGAGGGTGAGGTGCTTCTGACAGTGAAGGGACCTGTCGAGCGGTTTCCCGCCATGCTGTACAAACGGTATGTCAGGAGTTTTGTATGCCGGAGAATGCTTCGTGACAGGATATTTTGGTGGACTCTGATTCTTCTATTGTTGTTGTCGTATCTTTCGATGTCAGATCGCTCACGGGGGCATACGTCGTCTAGGGCCACACCGACGTCGTGGAGGGCAACACCCACATATCTAAAATAAGAGACTGCCATTTTTTCCTGTGCATACCGACTAATCTACTTTGCCGTCGTTTCTATTGTCGTCGTCGTTTGTATCGTTGTCATCGTTTCTATCATCGTCGTCGTCGTCGTCGTCGCTACTATCGGCTCCGACAGGAGTACATTAGTACACAGGAAAGATAGCCGCGCAGACCTTTTCTTTCACGGTAGGCCAGAGCGTTCTTTCGATAGTTGGGCCTAGGCGTTTCTATGTTCTCCGGACTCTATCCCCACGCAACCAAATATATTCAAGTCCAACTTCACCACATCCAAGAGGTCCACTACTGCAACATCAAGGGTCACCTCGGGGCCTGCCCATCTAGGGAAGGCGGAGCACGACAGTAACCGGTGACACTTGAATGATAACCCGCGACGGATCCTCTGGAACCCCACTTCCCTCGGCCGGAGTGACGAAGCGCGCAGAGACGATTGGTTCACGACATGCAGGGACGGAGAATACGACGCCGCTAGCGAAGAAATGGCGAATCCAGAACTCGAGGTCCTCCATGGGTTCCGGTCGTTGGAGAACCAGAGTCTTCAGCGAGGATCCTTGCTGAGGCGCGGGAAAAAAAAGAATGGGGTGGTGGTGTTTTGCTACAAATCCCACCCCGCCGCTAATCTTTCGAGACGGACACTCAACCCCGACAACCCGCGCGCCCGCCACAGACGACACGATTCGGAGAACTGTCGTGATAGTTATATCTGAACTATTTTTTGTGAACAATGGCTGAGGAGTCTGAGACGGGACAGGTCGCTGCACCTGCACCTGCACCTGCGCCGGCGCCTGCACCCGCCGCTGCAGCCCCGCCGGCGCCGCGACCAGAGCCGGCGGAGGCGGTCGAGATCGCCGACGAGGCATATGTCAGTCCCCGCTGCGACCCCGTCGTACCGGCCCCTTGGGAACAGCAGATCTCTGACAATACCAGGCTACGGGTGACACATCTTCCATGGACGAGAGAATGTGCGAAACCTTCTACCTTCTCCCTCTGGCCGCCTTCTCATCATGCTAAATCTATCAGCTCATCCTACACTGCTTCGCTCACGTCTAGTGTCGTCGACTATCCCATTGAGTATGGTCGCCGCTATCACGCGTATCGTCCCGGATGTATGTGCACTCAAGTCTGTCGCTTAGCTGCTAGTTGAAGGCCGTAGAAATGGCAGTTTGCTGACGCCCTCCCTTCACATAAAATAGCTTACAAGTTCCCCAACGATGAAGTATGACATTCACCGAAGAGGGAAATAATGAATGTGTCGCTGATTCTAGACCCCCGCAGTTCGAGATGGACAGACTCGACCTCGCGCACGCAATGATGGTCAAGGCCATGGGCAGCGTTCTCTTCCGCGCTCCGCTGAAGAAAGAAAAGGTGCATCGTATCCTCGACATCGGAACGGGGACTGGAATCTGTAAGTCTAAGTGCAAACTGATTTCCGTCCGAGAGGGTACACATGCTCATCGCACAATTCGTCAGGGGCTGTCGAGATGGGAGACATTTTCGAGAATGCCGAGGTAATTCGCACCCCGTCGTCACTCACCGATGAGACACGATACTCACGCAATGACAGGTTCTTGGCATCGATTTGAGCGCCATCACGCCCGAATGGCATCCCCCAAACGTCAAGTTCGAGATCGACGACATTGAGGAGTCCTGGGTTGGCCACAAGAAGTACGATTTCATTTTCTGCCGCTACATGGGCGCCTCGATCAAAGACTGGCCCAATTTGATAAAGAATATTTATGAGTAACACACACACCCATTCACCTCCCGATAGCGGGAACAAAACACTAATAACAACTTTAGCAACCTCGCCCCGGGAGGCTGGGCCGAGTTCCAAGACGTCAACACCACCTTCTACTCCCAGGACGACACCTACTCCTCGGAAACCGCGACGGCCAAGTGGATGAACGGCTTCATGGAGGCCTGCTCCGCGACAGGCCGCGACCCCAGCGTCGGGCCGAAGCTCGAGGGCTGGGTCCGCGACGCGCGGTTCGCCAACGTCGTCGCGGACCGCATCCGTGCGCCGCTCGGCCCGTGGCCCAAGGACAAGTGGTACAGCGAGCTCGGCATGATGAACCTGATCCTGACGCTCAACGGGCTGGAGGCGCTGTCGGTGAAGCTGTTTTCGGAGATGCTGGGCAAGACGCAGACGGAGATTGCGGTGCAGCTGGCGCTTGTGCGCAAGGAGCTGAAGAGCAACTCGTTCCATGCGATGTTTGATATGTAAGTTGCGTTGGTGATGATTTTTGAGGACGTTGCTGATTTTGATTTAGTCATGTTGTTTATGGCCAGAAGCCAGCTCAGCCTTCGCAATAGGGGGCATGTATTCATTCTGCGAAGGAGCCTATGACTGCGTTATGAAGTTTGTGATTAAACTCAAATCATATTACTGATAAAAACTAAGCAACAAAAATAAGAAAAAACTGTGTAGTGAAAGCCGACATCAAGCTAAACTAGCTATATCATCATTCGTGCTCTAATGCCTGCTCAGTTACCACCGTACGTCTGCAACCAAAACCCAAGGAAAGCATAACCCCCTGCGCAGCGCACATTGGAGTTGTTCGGGATCATGTACACAAACCCGCCCTGGTTCGGGCAGTACCCAAAGCCGTAGGTGACGGGGTTGCCGCTAGGCGAACCGCTCGACTGGCAGTTGCCGTAGTAAGCGCCGCTCGTGCGGCCGGTGTAGGTGCATGTGATGGGGTACCCTCCGGCGCCCTGCTCGGCGCTGAACACCCTGTCATTAGCCGTCGGGGGGTCCGGGAGGTAGAAGTCCATGAGTAGCTTGGACGGGCTGTTGTAGTTGCGCAGCTGGCCGGCGTTGTCGACGTAGAAGGGCGTGGCGACCGAGGCGTCGCGGACGAGGCGGAGGGCGCCGTCGGTGTCGGTTGTAACGTAGAGGCTCCTGTCGCCACTGCCCTGCAGAATGAAAGGTGTAGGCGTGTTGGTGGGCGTGTAGGCGGCGAGGACGGTGCTGGTGGTCGTCGCGGTTGTGGTTGCGGCGGGAAGGGTGGTCGTTGCGGCGGTGATGCCGTTGCAGGAGCAGGCTGAGGAGTAACGCGCCGTGGGGCCAAGGGTGCCGATGGTGGACTGGCAGGCGGTCTGGATGTAGGACGGCATGCTGCTTGGCTTGTTCTGCGCGGGCGTGCAGGAGGAAGCGGAGGTGGTGACGGCCTGCCGGGCCTCAATCTCCTCGCGCCTGAGCTTGCGGAGCCCCGGGTAGGGGTTGCTCAGGGTGGTGGTGAAGGAGGTGATGGTTGCGGTCTCGGTGACGGTGGAGGGGCACGGCGTCTGGGTGATCTGCATGAAGGAAGAGCAGTCTGCGGAGGCGGAGGCTGGGCCTGGCTTCGAGCCGAGGAGTGCGCGGAAGCAGTTGTCGCGGGCGCAGGTTGCCTGACGGCCGAGAAGCTCGTCCATGGGGGAGGCGGCTACATGGCTGGCGATGATGCCGCTGACCAGAGCGTTGAGGAGAGTGGACTTCATGGTGGTCAAGACTTTCTGAGGTGAGAAACAAGAGAAAGATAGAGTCTCTGGTGTTTTGGGAAGGTCCTTTTGTCCTGACTGTCGAGAGAGTGAGGACCAATATGATTCTCCTCGGGGTGGGATGGCTTTATAGACTGTCATCGGGTATGAAGTTGAAGCAACAGAGCCCAATTTGAATACAAAGTGCCAGAAGTGGATGGGAATGGTCCAGCTGACAGGAAGAGAGGTTCACCAAGCCTATCCGTCTTGGACATAGGGTCTCCCAGCTGAACATCATGAAAGCTAACAAAGCCCCATAACCTCGCTTCGCTGAATCTCATGCCTCGCGTAGATCCATCATCGTGGGACTCTCCATTCGGCGGTTCCAGAAGCATGCAAAGAAAAGATAGTCATGGTGAAGTGGGGTTGCTGAGCTGCAGAGGTCTCGCCAAGCCCGAGTTCCTCTAAACCGCTTTCCAACACAAGCCTTGTATCTTCCCAATAAGACATGGCCATAGCTGAAAAGGGTAATGGGAAGAAGCATTTTCTGAGACTGAATCCCGTAGCTGAATGGCATGGGTATTTCAGCAGACAGGGGCATCCCACCTCCTCCGCATTCCAGGCTCTGTCCAAACCCACTTTGCCATGTGTACCACCAGGGCAGACGGGACTCTGGGAACGGTCTGGCCGCCATTCGAACGGTTGAGGCAGAGCGGGCCGCATGCTTTTTGACAGGCGTGGCGCTCGGTACCTAACTTCTCCGGCACTAGGTCACGCGTGCAGCTGTGTAATAGTGTGGGCGCTATGCCGTTAGTCTCCGACTAGCTGGCTTTGGTGGCGGGCTGAGTGCCGGGGTATCAAGAACTACAACAAGTCCTTCTCCCGAATGGGAGTTGTCTAGGCTCAAGTCATCCAAATTGGGATATCAACGCGGGGGGGAAATACTTTCCAGAGGGCAATTTATGCAGTTTACCTTCGTTTAATGGATATGTTCTGTTCAGAATTCTAGACTTTGTGCGAAATCACCCTGCACTTCATTAGTAGCACCTACTGCAAGGTAAGTAAACTTATTAAGTTTAATCAATTAATCAATTAAGTTTAAGGCTATTACTAGTTAATTAAGTTAAGTTTAACCTTTAAACTTAATTAATTACTTTAACTCTTTTAATAAGGATTATAATATAGATTAAATAAATATTCTACTACTAAATATCCCTACTTTTCTTTATCTACTCTCTATTTCTAATAAACCCCCTTAGTAAAGTATAAATTACTTCTTTTTACTTATTTAGTTTCTTTTTTTTTTCTTTAAGCTAATATTATTATACTAAACTTAATATAATTATAATATTCTTTAAGCTTTATAAAGTAAAAGTAATAGTTAAATCTTTTAAAGAAGTTAAAAATTAGTTTTTAAAATTTTTTAGAGATTTATATTAAAATTATTATTTTATTATTATTATCCTCTATCTCTATTATCTATTAATATTTTTTAAATATAAAAGTATTATTAAGTTCACTCTTTTTTTTATTTTACTTATTTTATACTAAATATTTATTATATTAGTAATCCTCTATTTAACTTTAACTTCTCTTCTAAATACTTTTAGTTAACTTTTAAAATATAAATCTATCTTATTATAGTTTAAATAAAGTAAAAACTACTTCTTATTTAACTATTTTTTATTTAAAAACCTTTTTAGAATTATAATAAATAATAAAATATATATATAAAAATTAAAGTTTTAGAGAAAAAGTATAAGAGAGAGGATAAACTAAATAAGAAGTTATAGTTAGTTTTTTATTTATTACTAACTAAATAGTTAACTAAAAGCTAATTACTAAATTTATTATTACTATAATCTTAAGAATAAATAGATTATTTTTTATATTAAAATAACTATATTTACTTTAAAATATTTTAAAAAGAATTATACTAAAGAGATTAAAGTATTATCTATTAGTTTAGAAAGTTTTTAAAGACTTAATAATATTTTATATAAGAAATAGTATTTAAATTTTATTAATTTAATAAGAGATTATACTAAAAGTATTTAGAAAGCTACTATCTATTTTATTATTAATATTAACTTTCTTTTTAATATCTATAAAAACTTTACTTTTTATAATATAATTTTTAGTATTAATATAAAGCTATAAATATTATTATAGTTTACTATTTTAATAATTTATATACTTAAAAGTATTTAGAAGTATTAAAAAGAAGTTATATAGTAAGAACTTTTATATATTAACTTTAAAATCTATTTAAATTTTAATTTATAGATTTCTTTAAGTTAATATATTATTATAAGTATTACTATATATTTTATTATTAGAGAAAAAGATCTCTAAATATATTTAACTATTATAAAAAAGTAACTTAAGACTTATAATAGTATTAACTTTATAAATACTTTTAAGAAAGTTATTTAAGACTAAAATATTATAAACTAAATAAGAACTTTAATTTTTAATAATATAAACTTAAATAATATTTATATAATAAGTTTAATCTCTTAATTTAACTTCTCTATAAAAAAAATAAGATATTTAAACTAAAAAGATTTATTATTTTAAATATATTTTTAACTTTATATTAAAAGCTTTTTTATTTAATAAAGATTTTAAGAATTTTAAGAAATAGTTAGATATATATATTCTTCTATAATAAGATAAAACTAATTTTAAGTATTAATAAAAAGCTAATCTTATTAATAAACTTTATAATATTATAAAGTTTATAAAAGTTTTATTATAATATATATAGAGGTTTAAGAATCTATTTTATAAGATATTAAAAAGATTTAGTTAATTTAATAATATTCTTCTCTCTTAGTAGATATTTAGAGAAATTAAATTAATCTAAAATAATATTATAAAATAGAACTTTATATACTTTATAATTAAATATATAATTTACTTTAAAAATAAAATAAATAATTTTTATTTTTCTTAGAATATTAAAGATCTTATATTAACTTAAAATATCTTAATTTCTAATAACTAATTATAGTTAATAGAGATTATAATAATTTTAAAACTTATTTAGAAACTTATATTTTAAATATAAAGTTTTAAATAAAATAATTTATATAGTAAACTTTAAGAAGTAATTACTATAATAGAGTATTTTTTAAGTTACTTTAAAAATTAGAAAACTTTTTATAATAATATTAATAATAGAGATTCTTAAGATCTTAAATTAAAAAAGTTATAAACCTTTTTATAAGAAATATCTTAAAGATCTATTTAATTAATAAATTAATAAGTTTTATTATATATTTAAGAATTATAAACTTCTTAGAGATAGTTTAATAAGAACTTTTTATTTATTTATACTTACTATAAATATATTAATAATATTTCTAACTTAAAAAAGATAAGTAGTAGTAATTAATAATACTTAAAGATTTCTATTAATAATAAATAGAAGAAATTAGATAAATATTATACTTTAATAGAGAAATTACTTCTATATATTACTATATTATTCTTTTACTTTAGTTTTAATATAAAATACTTAGAAAAAAACTAATAATCTCCTTATTAATAGAAATAAGTATTTAATACTAAATTAGCTCTAAAGAGATATTTTAACTAATAGTATCTTTTTAAAGAAGAGGAAAATATAAGAAATATAAACTAATACTTAAAACTTTATAATCTAAATAATTTTAAGTAGTAAGTTTAAATAAAAACTATTATACTTAAAAAAGAAAATAATAATAAGAAGCTAAATAAATTAGAGAAGTATTTAAACTTATAGAAATAAATAAATTATAATTTTATTAATTAGTAGTTTATTTATAAAGAAGAATATCCTTATTTAAATAAGTTAGTATTAAATATATTAGTAATACCTTTATAATTATCTAACTATAAGAAAGTATTTAGTATTATATCTCTTATTTAGACTTTATAGAAGCTAATAATAAAAGTAGAAAAACTAGAAATACTATAATATATAAAGTAATAATATAAGAGGGGTATAATTTTACTATTAGGTAGGTCTAAATAGCTTCACTTAGTAAGTACTTATAAGTAATTAGTAATTAATTAAATATAGTATTATAATATAGTAATTAAGTTAAGTTTGAGCCTCAAACTTAATTAATTACCTTAGGGTGGGCGCTGTTCATTAGTGTACCGAACAGCTTTGCACCAAATGCATTCTCGGCGCGTTGTGTCTTGAATCCTCGCGAAGTCATCATTCAAGCCCCACGACATATCACGTGGTCAAAGCTGGCGAGGAGACTTCCTTGAGAATGGAATTGCCGTTTTGGAGCATCTTATCCTTCCAGCTTATAATCTCTGTTGAGGCAACCTACAACGGTCTCAGCCCCTTCAATCATAAGGTATTCAACGTCGGAATGAGTCTCTCTCATCATGCCTCCACGAAAAGCCTCTCAAGTTCCGGATATGAGAATAACGCCTCCGTATTCACACAACATCATAACCAAACTCGTTCGAAAAAGGCCCATTACTTCAACTCACTCAGCTCCTTCCTCGGCCACGCGCTATGAGTCGGCGGAACGAGCGTCTTATCCCACGCCCACTTCTTGGCCAACTTGTCCTCCAGACTCCCCTGGAGCATCTGCACCACATACTTGCCGAGCACGGGCAGGAACTTCCACCCGTGGAATGAGCCGATCGTCGCCACGAATAGGTTCTTGCTCCCGGAGTGCGGCGAGATGATGAAGTCCTCGCTGGGCGAGACCGCCTCCCTGGTTACAAACTCAAATGTCAGCATCTTGGTCTTCCGCAGCATCACGCTTTGTACAAGTCTTACCAGCAAATACGGTAGTTCTCCACCGTCCAATCGTCGCTCAGCTTGCCGTAGATGCTCTTCCCGGCAAAATCGACATCATCTCTCAGAGATTTGGGGACGTCGAGCTGGGCGTAGTCAGGCCCAGATGGCGGCCGCGATATCTGCGACCCGTTCTCGTGCGGCTGCGTGTTCCTGAAGATGATCTGCCCCCAGAACTTGAGCGTCTTGTCGCCCGAGTGAGGAACGCTGCCGTTGCTCGCCCCTATCGTGAACCCCATCGTCAGCCAAACAATCCCAAACATCATCCTGCCAAAACTCACCGCGATCAGGCGGCACCATCGAAATCCCAACCGGGCCCCCGTAAAGCTTCTCATCCTCCACAGGCGCAAACCCCTCCGTCACAGCCGCAGCCACAAACCTCTCCCCAGCCAGCACCTCCGCCCTCCCGCTATCAGCCAGCAACTGCGCCGTATACGCCCCCGTGCTCAACACCACCTTGTCCGCCGCGAACCTCTCCCCCTCCGCGGTAACAACCCCCGTCGTCGCCCCCTCGGCATCAAACTCCAACCTCTCAACCTCCGCCGTCACATACCGCACCCCCAACCTCACCGCCTCCGCAATCGTCGCCTCCAGCGCCTCCTTCGCCTCCCCCCACCCGCTCTTCCGATTCACAAACACCTCCCTCACGCCCGTGAAATCCCCGCCCTCAAACACGCCTTCAAACTCCTTCCGCGCCTGCTCCACACTCAGCGCCTCCAGGCCCGACTCCACGCCCAGCGCCCTGTAATTCTCCCTTACGACCTGCGAAAAGTCCGACGGCGAGACCCAGCTCGCGCCGCTCTCGTGGTAGAACGGCGCCCACAGCGGGTCGGAGGCCCAGAGCTCCTTGGCCTCGAGCGCCAGCCGCATGTACTCGATGTCGGCGTAGTCGGCGCGCACGACCTTGTTCCAGTCCCACGAGGCGGCGACGCGGATGGGCGCGGCGGCGGCGTTGCGGTCGACGAGGGTGATGCGCGCGTGGGGCGAGGCGCGGATGAGGTGGAGCGCGGTTGAGGCGCCGAAGACGCCTGCGCCGAGGATGAGGTAGTCTGACGACTCGGCCATTGTTGTGAGAAGTTGGAAAGAAGCAAAAAGGTAAGTGTTGCTGAGTCCCAGCAGATCAGTTTTCTATAAACAAAGTAAGTTTTCTGAATTTAGGATTCCGGATGGGATGAGATAATGTCGTCTTTGCTGTTGCCCGCGGGGCCGCTCGAGGTTCCCCATCTTATCATGTGACGTCATGTGATGAGACGGGCACGCAATCAGCAGGAGGTGCATGTTATCCATTATTCCCGCGATCACAGAGTGATAATGCAAGTGGAGGACGATATCGCGATTCGTGCAGATAAACAGTTGGTGATAGTACTTGTACTCTACCACGTAGAAACGCCGAGCTATGCAGACTAAATCAACATGGCTAGAATAAACCGGGCTAAAATGACAATGGAATGATGACATGCTTCGTTCGCTCTCAAATGCATAAAAGCCAAAAACACAGCTCGTACATCTGTATCAAAGTGGCCCAACGCCATCTGTACATAAATAAAACAATCGAGCTTGCATGGCCTCACTTTGAGCCACCACTCAGAACCCACTTCTCCACCAAGGCCCAAAGCTCGGCGCCGCTGCCCTCGTTCGGCCCCGCGACGGCCCTATCACTCTCGGCCAGCAGCTCTTTAATCTCCTCCCTGTCGGGCACCGAGTAGCTCGGCGGCTTCGTGGTCTCGCTCTCCTGGATCGCGAGCTTGACCCACGGCTCGAGGTACGGCTTCGCGGCCTCGGGGATGTCCTGCTTCATCGCCCACGCCATGGCCTGCGCGGCCTGCAGCAGGTGGACGGTCATGCGGACGACGCGCGCGGTGAGGCCGCCCATCATGCAGAGGCGGGTGAAGAGGTCGTTGGTGGCGGCGTGGCCGTCGTTGAGGAAGGGGATGAGGGCCTGCATCGTGACGAAGAGCTGGCGCGTGGTGTAGGAGCTGACGGTGTACTTTTGGAGGTAGGCCTCGGCGAGGGTGGTGTCGGAGAGGCAGTGCTGGAGGGTGAGGGATTTGACGGTGGTGGCCGTGTCTGTGAATGGGGTGTCGAATTTTGTGGAAGGGTGGAGGGAGGTGAGGAGGACGTAGGCGATTTCGTTCTCGTGCATCCTGGGTGCGTGGTCAGCTGTGAATGATATGAGATAGGCACGAGAACGGCTTACCTGAGGAAGGCGGTGGAGGGAGTGAAGTTGAACTCGATTCGAAACCGCTTAGGGAGATCCGCCCTGAACTGTTGGATCTTGCAATACAGGCTCTTCCTCCTTTTCAAGTCCTCCGCGCTGCCTTTGATGTTGTCTCCTGATGTTATGTATTGCATGATTTCATACTGAAGGCATGCAATATTGCTGTTGATGGTGGCTATGCCGGGGACCAGGGGAATCTGTGTTGTCGATCCCAAATATGGCCGTCCCAGGACGTCCAGATTGCCTCTGTTCTCGAGTGCATCCGATCCATTGTTGTCAAATAGTTTGGGTATCGGTGGAGGCGGTATATATGATACTTGGTGGTAAAAGTATGAAATGCGACTGCTCATGATTAGAGGGATCCCCGATGAGAGAGCAGAGGAACAAAGGTCGGCCTACCTTTCCATGAAGAAAATCGCCCAGACTGCCTTTGATATAGCAAGTCTCTCGCTCGCTTCCTGGGGATCGTCCTCTCCCAGCTGAGAGAACCTCCTCTCTGGCCTGAAGCGCTTATACCGCTCCCATGCCATGTAGCGATACATCTTCGCCGTCGGCTCATCGCCAGCAATGCTGGCTGACCAGTCAATGAGCACCAGCGCGATGATGGTCGGCAGCGTCGCGCGGCCTTGGCTCTTCTCGACTAGCTGCATGACCTCATCTCTGAACCGCTTTGCCAAGTCTTGCCCCGTAATGGCGCCAAACTGCTTGGCTCGTTCTACAAACGGCTTGAAAAAGCACATCGTCAGTCCCGCCATAATAATAACACCGCCGCACTGGATCTCGAGCAGTGGGCACACTTACACTTCGCAGGGCGCATATGGCGTTGACGAGGATGGGGGAGCAGTACTTTGCCTTCTTGACGTTGGCGGCCCGCATGTCGGCGACAAACAGGTCGCGGTCGACGGCGGGGAAGGCGCTGGCGTTCTCCCAGCTGAAGAAGTCGGTAATGAGCTCAGATACGAGCCCGTCGTCTGCGATGGCTGTCCAGGGTTTCGCGGGGACGCGGATCAGACTATTTTCCATGGCCTTGTCGTTGAGCTTGGCTAACCTTGAATCGCTCACGCGCTCGTTGGCGGCGGGCGAGGGGAGCAGGATCTCGGCCTGGCGGATGGACTCGAGGACCTTGAGCGGGTCCCCGGAGACGCGGATGCGGCGGAAGATCTCCTGGGCCTCGTCCTCGGTCTTGCTGCAGACCATGCGGAAGAGGTCGCGGTACTGGGCGTTCTCGTTCTCGAGGACGTTGGCCTTGCGCTTGAGGGCGAGACTGACGGTCTCGCCCTGGTTGGCCTCATAGTGGCACTCGACGTTGCGCTTTGTGCAATGCTGGCATTTCGGCCTGCTGCCGTCGCACTGGGATGAGGTGTTAGTATTTGAGTCTTGGGTGGTGGTGGTGGATGAGGCTCACCTTGGCTTTCCTGCGCCGACAGTTGTCGCAGGCGACGGCAATGACCTGCCTCTTTGACCCCGAAGTACCCGACCGAGGCTTGGCTTCGCCGGATGACTCGGTACTCGGACTCCTTGCTTCACTGCTATCGGACCCCTTCCTCGGAGGCTCGATCGGGAAGCCGTCTGGGCCGTGGGCGGAGTGCGAGTGTGTTGTTGTCGTTACCGTTGCCGTTGTTTGCGGCGCCGGCACGATCCCGGCCTGCGTGGTCGTGGCACCTGGGGCAGGCAGGATCACACGGCGACGTTTGGAAGGGAGCGACATTACAACCGCGAGAGGGGCTTTCGTCGCGCAAAGCCTCGCTGTTTCTTCCGTGTCTTCTGAATCAGAACGAGCGTGATGACGGGTGAGAAGTGACGGGGACGTGAACCTAAGGAAGGGGGAAAATTGGCTTCCAAGGTTCGCAAAGTGAGCCCGAGCCCGGTGGTCGTTCGAGTTTACTCTACAGTAACCCGACAGTAACAGCGCTGAATCTCGATCACTGATCAGTGGGACTGCCCCCTGGGACGCTGGAAACCGCTACGGGTGGGTCTGTCGGAGCGATGCTCCTATTGGCTGCGGCGCTGGCTCCGACCAATAGGAGGCCGTCGGAGCACGCTCCTACACTCTGATGACGCCCCTCTGCCGCCCGCTGCCAGGGCAAGGGCACCTAAGAGTAAATGGGACAGGGGATGCCCAAGATGGGGGGCCGGAGGGCGACGTGCAAGCCCACGATCTGATTAGAGAATAATCAGAAAACAAACAAGTGTGTTCAACCGATCATGTGGACGCATGTGTCTGGTCAAAATCACGTTGGGCACCTTGAGCATTCTTCAGTTCAGATGCATCCAAAGTTGGGGCACTGTCTCCCTTCATTGGCTGGTTGGTGCGTGTGTGGCTGTCAAGTGTCATGATTCTCCGGGGCCCCAGGGGTAAAAGTCTAGACCAAGTCTGGAAGGACCGGTCAGAAGCCTGCCCACTCCCCTTTTGCCTTGTGTCCCAATCATCATTGACGCCTAACTTCATCGGCTATGTCTGGGCCAAGGAAAGGGGGCGTCGGAAGAGTGCACTTGGCTACGCGCGTGGCATGCATGTCTTGCCGTGTGCCGTGTTCCACACACACGCGTGCTTCTTTGAGAGACTGACGTAACTCCACCAAAGGCATCCAACTCGGCTGGGTTCTGATAGCCCTTAAGTAGACTTACTACTGTCTCGGGAGTTTACGGCACTGCGTCAAGTTGTCTTGCGTTTGGTGCTCCCACAAATGTCTTCATTCTCTGACAATGTTGATACAGCTTGCAACACATTCCCAAGTAAATCATACACTGGATTTGTTGCTGGAAGCAATGGACCCCACTATCTCTGTCAGGCTGAAAATTCAGGTGGACATTTAAGGTTGCCCCAGATTCCTCATGAGATCTCTTATTCGGAAGAGATGATATCATCTTATTACGAGCCTTTTCCTAACCCTTGGAATCCGAGGAAACAAGCTCTTAACACGTTCCCGATGGAAAACCATGTTAACGGTGTAATCCCCGTAATCATCCGAATCAGCTTCTGAGGAGCTCGCGGTGTCTGCCGACCCACTTCCGTCATCCGAACCATCAGTGTCTTCGTTTTGTGGCACCTCTGCCTCAATTTCCTGGCCGCCGGTCGTTGTGTCGGGATTCAGAAATCCTTCCTTGTCCAAGACATCTTCCTCGGGGGCTTGGTAACTTTCTGCACCCCTCTTGGGCATCTTTTCTAATCGAAGCCCTTTTATGTGACCAATTCGTTCATAGACCTCTTCATGTGGTTTCTCGGGGTCGTCAACCCTCATGAGCGTGATAATGAATGGCTGGACCGCGCACTCGTAGTCTTCAGGCGAGTAAAACACCACAATGGCCTCCCACCCATCTTTTGCCATCATGAGATCATAAATCGGCTTTTGATCTTTGTCATAGGGCAGAGTCTCTAGGCCAATCTTTCCCGTCAGGTGGTATTTGTAATCGCCAACGTCTATCGTAACCCTCCCTTCGTCAGGATGGAACGTCAAGCCGCTGCGAACTGACCATGCTTCCAAGTGTAGGTACCGAGAGAGTTGAATGGAGGAATTCTGCGACATGTACTCTGACAAAGATACAATCTGACCGTCATAATATTCGAGTCGAGCGTCGATTTCCGGGTCTGGCATCAACACATTGTTCGAAGTACGGTCAGGCACATTCAGGAACCCAACGTTGGCCCTACAGGAAGACCAAGACCATGTAGGAAACCCATGCCGTCTTCGAAGATCGGGGCTTGCCGAATACCATGCTAAGCTGAATCCAAAGACGGCATCTTCGGAAGCGAAAGTGACGTGACTCAGGGACCCAGGAGACGAGCCATCTAACACATTCAGGTTGGCTGCAAATGGCATTCCCCATGCATGGAAAGCGGCGTCCTTGGACTTATCCTTATAGTCATTGAGAGTGGCGGTGATGGCGTTGAGGGCGTCACTTTCGAACGTGAGATCTCGCTTTGAGTAGTGCGAGATGTGCTCCCACGCAGAACGATTGCGAACACCAAAAAAACGCTGTGAAGATGTGTTGGCTTCCGAAGGATGGGTAAGACTTTCGCACTTCTGGCTCTCTGCACATACGAATGTGACCTGATGGGTGTCGAAGATGAGCTGTCTGACTGAGAACACACCCTCTTGATATCTACAGTGAGGATAGAGTTAGATTTAACTTGACCAGCATTTCGGCGGTATAGAAATTCGAGGTGCAACACTCACGTCCACGCTCTAGTGTTCCACTTGATACTCTTTGAGGCGTTTGTGAAGGGCTCAAGAGGGGAGACCAGCAGATGTCCTCCAACGTTTGCGTGAGCCTGCGTTTGCCGTCTTCTTATCGAGACACCCGGCAGCCCAAAGGCTGAATCACTCCCTGCGGCCGCAATTATAGTGAAAACAGCCTGCCGGTAAATGACATGCATCTTGGATAAATGGTCGCTGAGGATTTCGCAGTCATCTTGCTTGATACAATATCTAGGTAAGTTGTCAGCATCCAATCCTGTATCCCACCAACATTGAGTCTTTGGCTTACCTGTCAACCCAGAGATACACGAGACCCATTTCCCTCACTGCGGCCATCGCATCTTCGACTACCAATGGCATGCTGGGTAGGCCATCTGAAGGCTCGAGTGATGCCTGGAAGTCATTCGATTTATCCGGCTGGCCCCAGACATAGCTCAGCGCCACGTATGACGCCTCAGGTGTCGCAGGCTCAAGGCTACTAGTGATGCAATTGATCAAACAAAACCCGGCTACGCTGAGTTCCTCTTTAGCTGAACGGCAAACCTCGTGAGAGTCTTGACAGGTTCGCACGAAAGATCGCAGCAACGTCCAGTCGATAGTGGGTGGCACGAGCCGGCCTGCCCCCGTCTTTGATCCAGAGCTTGACACTGGGTAAATACTTCCCAGATAACTTGCAATACCACTCTTCTCATCTTTCAATCTCCCAACCTTCAGAGCAATGAAGCCTCCATCGGGTACATCCATGTCGGCCGTCGTTGGGGGACATCGGCTGTTGGCTACGGCGGTGGCGGCGTTGGCATTGCTGACATCGGACTTGAAAAATAGCCCCTCATTGTGTATCGCGCCATCCAGGATGAAGCCGAGATAACGCGCGTAGTCTGAGTGGCCGATGCCTTCCCACCTGGTATTATTCACTCGATCCGCAAACAAGAAGTACCCTGGGACAAAGGGGTCGGCATTGGCATGATTGCACAAGAGGTCGCAAGTATCGTGGTATGATGTGAGTGATTCGTCTGAGAAAGGTCTGTGAACTGCCTCCGCCAACAAACGACACAGCGGGCATTCGCTTGAAAGCATGTCATGCGGCACGTCGCCCAGTTTTGTGACAACCTGTGGAGTCTCGTAGTTTCCAGCAAATATTTTGTCCAGGTCGAGACTATCGCATCTTCGACAAAGTGTCTGAGCTACTTGGGATTCCATCGTCGGAGAGCTAGTAACGGCTGCTTGGTTGGGCGGTGTTATAATTTCATGAATCATCGTGGTGTGAGACACAGGAAGCATTAAAATGAGCGGGGTAGATTTTTGGGGTGGTTCTTGATTTGAGTTATAGCCAATGACTGGAACAAAAGTCCCATAATATTGATGCCTGCCTAAAATCGCTGTAAGTACGCAGTGAGGGCTCCACCCGGCGATGAAAACGATGACAACAAGGCCCGTATCAAGAACTCATTCTCAAACAAATGAGTCGATTCATGGACACCAGTAGTATGAGAGAATCCTCAATAAGGTTTAAGTCTACTTAGTCCGGCGGGTTTGCCTTTCGCTTCATAAACAAAATCATTGAATTGCCAGACATGCTCTGAACGCCTAGCTCGATGATCTTGTAAGCTGGCCGACTGACCACCACCCTGTTACGGTTACGACATAATGCATGAGAAAGCCCAATGAATCTCATTATGGATGTAATGAAAAGCAAAACAAACCGAGAATTTTCTTCAAGCGTTCCTCTGGAATTATTCATCTCGCTGTCATTTGTTCCGAGTGGTAGGGTTTCACGAGATGAAAAGCTCAAGAACTGAGAGCGAGCCACCTGGACAAGAAACGAAGGGCAGGTAGTATGGCATATCGAACTGACCCAACGACGAATTATCCTCGGTTACACGCTCAAAGGGAAAGAGATTTCGCACATCCGGCCCCCTCCGAAGCGGGTTTGCCTTATTGTCTCAGTCTCAGATTACTCGTGTCTTGCATCCCGCCCCCATCTTAACGCAGGAGGCTCTTGGACTCGCTCAACTCCACGAATGAACACACAATCAGATGTTAACCAAGGGCTTGTCCGTAGTACGGACTCGTGCTGACCGCAAGGCGGTCTGCGGCTCGGCAGAGTCCAGACCCCAACGAACCGGTGGCTCCTCCAGGATGAGGCACTGAGACCTCAGCCACGTGCTCAGATCATCGCGGGGTTCCTGCATACAAGCAAGCCTCTCAAACGTCCGTGGCTAGGAAATGACACACAGACTAGAAGGCCGTCTGAGCACAATCTGGGAGTACCCGGCCGTTGCTTGCCCTGCCAGTATGACCAATGGGATGTACTCCCCCTCGCAAAAGTCTTGGAGAAACTCAAGGCCGTTCGACGAGGCGTCAGCCAAGCCACACAACGCTGCTCGCCATTTCGACCGCCAAGACAGAACACAGCAGAACAGGCGTCCGGCGGTCGGCGAAGGGACGCTAGCGCAAGGCATTCCATTGGCTAGTGCCCATCGCATCCTGTCAATTGATGCCTGTCCATCTCGTCTTTGCACCGATTATGTGGCTCATTATTTCGCGAAAGAGAGTTCACTTCCGCTTCCAACGGCAAGATTTAGCTTTATAATTCAGGTGATAATGAGGGGTTCACCTCGAGTGGCGGCAAAATTCCAACACAAAGTTTCCTGCCACAATATTGCTCAGCGTCTGCTGTACTGCCATCCGGTGTTCCAGCGCAGAATGCTGTCCCAGTCCGCCGGTCCAGCACCCTAATTCCTGCGCCAAGCATCATGGGAAGAGAAACGCGGTGTCAAGGGTTCAGAATCTGACGATGGCTATGCTCTCTTCCCTTCCTTACTTCGCTAGCAGGTCTTGGCCGGCCGACTGCAGCGTTTTCCCAACTATGCGTCGGGATCTCGCCGACCGTTCAGGAGGCTGCAAGCCACCCACCTCGGAGAAATGAACTTTCGTGAGATGCAGCTATCCATGGACCCCGGAAGCGCATGGAAGAAGTTTATAAGCCTGCTGCGAACCCTCAAGAAGTGGAATTATTCACCAATCCAACCTCATCTACCATCTGTTGCGCTGTCGCGATTGCGAGGCGAATATTCTCTACACAGTTTGCGACCATGTTAACCATATCGTCTTTCGTCGGTGCCTTGCTGCTGGCATCTGAAGCACTGGCCTGCGCGGGCCATGAGAATTACCATGCCATGGGGATAAAACGACAAACTGCTCCTGTCCCTCCCAAACCGGCAGACTGGGCCTATGAGGCTTCATTCAATTGGGGTCGCATCAACCCGAGTAAGCGAGCAAGACTGATCTCATTTCTGAGCCTCAATCTAACCAGCCTCAGACTACAGTCTTTGCCAGACAGGCACTCAACAGTCACCAATCGCGCTGTCATTCGGTCTCGGCCTTGCTCTAAGCCACCCTTTAAAATTTAACTACCCAAACAAGACCGCAGGCAATTTCTACAACTGGAACTATGGGCCAGCGTTCACCGTCACGCACCCTGAAGGGGTCTACACGAACAACCCATCGTTTACTTACGACGACATGACGCTCTACCTGAAAGGCTGGCACATCCACTCGCCAGCAGACCACACCGTGAACGGCATGCGGTCCAAGGCTGAGTTGCACCTCGTACACGTGGACGAGGAGGGCCATGAGAAGGCTGTGCTGGCTATCCGCCTCGATCCGGGCAACGCCAACAGCACCTTCTTCAACCAGCTTCCAAAGATGATTGGTTTCAATGATGTGGGCATGCAGCAGGAGATTGCAATCAACCACATGCCCGCTCTTGAGAGCGTCCTCCTCTTCAACGAGTTCTGGACCTATCAAGGCAGCCTGACGAGCCCGCCTTGCCACGAGGGGATCCGCTGGTTTGTGTCTCGTCAGGTCATGTTCACTGGCGTCGAGCAAATGCGGGATATTTTGGGCGCAAGCACGTACAGCGCGAGAGCTGAGCAGGAAGTCTGGCAGCATCGCATTAACGACTAGAGAATGATTGGATATGCCTGGGCTGAGGCAAGCAAAGTGTGGCAATGAAGGCGGCGCAAATGGAGGAGGCGACGACAGGGGTGGAGAAGCTGCAGTCGGTCGCGATGTCTCGCCTGTCGTGCGCCTGTCGTGATGATCGATGGTTTTTCCTTGTGTTCTCTCTATATCTCCGCTAGCATCAGATACCATCTAGATCTCCTATCTCAAGTTGAACACAGAAAGATGTTTCAAAACAGACTGTCGGTATTGACGTGCGGTCAATTTGAGCTTAATTTCTCCTCCAGATGCTAAAACTTCTCCACTACCTTAGCGGAAACAGGCGGAATCGCCCTTCCCCTGGGCGGTGTCCACCTCGGCCGCTCCCTCGAGCCCGGAGCTGAGGCTGACCCCGAAAGAGCGAGAAGATCACTGCCGGTCATGAGTCGCGGCGACCCCGACAATTCATCTCGTCGTGAACCTTCTTGGATGCCAAGACCACAGTCTCATTTCTTCCTTTTTGCCCAGCCCCAGTCACACCACTCCACCCCTCGTAACGTCATGATGGTGTGAATCCGCGCAACTGCCTCCGGCCCAACCTTCTTCTCCCAATCTACCGTTCGTCGGCCGGGCTTCCACGGCAGGGTTGAGCTTCGTAACACCAGCGAACCCCGCCCGCGTCGAAGAGCTATCAACCCGGCCGGCAGCAGATAAGTCTAAAAGCTTGCGCGTGCGTGTAAGCCGGTGTTCCCCCCATCACACACCACTGAGCCAATCCCCAACAGCCGATAAACCGAACGCGGATTGGCGGCTTGTTTCAAGTTGAGCAGACCTCTGCGGATTGGGCGAATTGGAAAGAAACGCATCTCCCCACAGGTCGGGTGGTGATCATTTCAACACAGCCCTGCTCAGCGCAATCACCGTGGCTGAGATCCCGGGCCGGGGTTGCTTGGCCGTTGGGACGAACCATCGCTGTTGGCTCGTTCCCTGATCCGCCCTGGCTTGGCAGATGCAGCTCTATATAATTAGCCCTGCCCAGCAATGATAGACCCATCAACTGGTGGATTTCGAGCGATAAGGTGGAGTTGTGATGGCGCAGAATTTTGCAGACGAGTTGGGACTGAATTGATTGACACGGGACAGGACGGGAATTGTCGTTGACGTAGGTATTTCGTTGAATAGATCGGCAGGGCCGCGTGGTCTCCTCCGCGGCGGCTCTTGTCTTCCCCGCGTGATCTTCTCCGTTTCCTCGACCACAAATGTGAGCGATCCTGCTCTTCTCCAGTCCGTTCCGGCGCGTGAGATTTTGATCCCAGCAAGAGGAAAACCCAATTCGGACGTCCGCTGCCAATCTCGATGCGTTCCGACACCGCTTCCACTCTCGGCCTTTTGGCCGGCCTCATCACCACCACCGCCGCCCGGCCTGACTTCCGGTATCAACAGATTCGACGACAGAACGCTCAGGATTGTCTGGAAGACTTGGAGGATATCTTGGACGACGCGCCGACAACATCACTATGGCCCGCGACAGCCTGCGACTTCACATCGACCCTCTCAGGGGCCGAGCTCACAACCAGCTATGCTTCATTCAGGAGTAAGATGGCTTCGTGGTACAGCAATGACTTGGACGACATCACCAAGTTTGAGAGTAGCTGCACGCAATACGTATCAGTATTCGACTCGATTCGATATTGTTATGTGACGGGACCGTACCCAACAGAGTCCTCGTCAACAACATCCGCATCGGCAACGGCAACGGTGGCAACCACCACAGCAGGATCGTCGACGGCTAGCAGGACCACAACGGGAGCTACAAACACATCAACAACGAGTGCGACATCAACGTCAACGCCGGATGATGGGGGAGGTCTAGATCCTGGCGCGAAGGCTGGTCTTGCCATTGGCATCGTCCTAGCTGTCGTACTCATACTGTTCATCTGCTGGAAGTTCTTCCAGAGATACCGATCAAGCAGGTTAGATAGAGCCGGGGAACATTCGATGAAGGGGGACGTCGAACCGCAGATGCACTCGGCCGCAGCGATTGGCACGGCTGGTGCAGCTGGAGCCGGTGCCGGCGCTGCTATGGCGGCGGCGGCAGCCCGGACGAAATTGGCACCTCCAGAAAACTCGGTATATGCGTTCAAGTCGGAGCTGAGCGGCGACTCCCGGCCGATCTCCGAGCTTGACCCGGCGGCTGCCGTGGCTGCTAGGCCCTCCGACCCGCCCCGGCACATCGCCGAACTGGATCCGGAGCCACCTACTCAACTAAGTGAGCTACCGGCCGATAACTACGATCCGACGGCGAACAATTCGCCCCCACCAGCATACGTCTCTCCAATGCCCGACGGCTCCAACCGAAACACCCTCGACACGGCTGTATCGCCGCTTTCTCCAGACTCGAGCACAATTCAGGGACAGGGGCTGGGAATAACAACTGGTGAAGAGATATCTCAAGGATCCAGCAATAGTTCTGGAAACGCACCCTTGGTGCCACAGACACAAAATGACACAGTACAACATGGCTGGGGTCGAGGTTGGCTTCGCAGGGAATGAGAAGAGGGACAGTGAAGAATAATGCCCAGTGGATGCACAAGAAATGATTTGAAAACAACATACGATTTGAGAAGGTCTTGCCGGTCATCGCTCACAGAATGTCTTCCGTGCGGTTGACTAGGAGTAATCCGTGGTGGAAGAAGCTGAAGCAATTTCAACAGTGGATATGGATGGCACTTGCCATGATCTGTTGAATGGTAGAGCGCCGCTGCGAGATCAACCACTATTAGTAGATACCCTTCGAACAGTTGCAACTTCAAGAGCCGTCCGCTCAATGTATACTTATCTGGTTATGAGCTAAATGTGTGCGTTTTACAAACTGGTCTGGCTCATGCACATCACTGATTGGTTTAATTTGCCTTTCCCAGTGGCAGTTGTTCTTGCATTGGGCCATAAGACGACTCAAACAATTCTGCACTGGGAGAGGAAAAAAGAGCTCTACATGCGACAGGTATTTAGATTGATCTGGGTCGAAGAGCCTTCCGCCTTTTCGGGATTTTCAGCGCTGTGCAATCCCATTGGCTCTTTATTTTGATTCCAAACACACTTGAACTATGAGAGATTGGGGGCCATTCTTAACAACAACGTCCGTCTCCGAGCAATGCTAGACAGGTCTCACCTAATTGCTCTGCCTCATCGCCAAGACAAAATCTCTTCCAAAAGACTGCGCCAACATGTCATTCACGAATGCCCAGCAGCAGTCTGTCTAATTTTCTCTTGGTAGGGAGATAAGCTAGTTCGTAGCTGGCTCTTGGCTCTCCAAGGAACTACTTCGGATGCGAAGGCCTCCGTTATTTGCCCAGTACGCCAGCGAAAGTATTTGCAGCTTGCAGCATCATAGCCCGGAGAAAAGCAGACATGATCGTCTACCTAGCTTAACGTTTATTCGTTTTTCTGCATCCAATTGACCATACTCAGGGTGCCCAATATTGTTAATCAGGCTTCGGCACATCACCGTTGGATTGAGGGCCAAGCCATCGCCAAGGAGCTTGTCCAATATTTGGCGCTACCGGACAAACCTAGACAAGACACAACAACTCCCAATTCTTCTCGGTAACAGGCGCTTCCGCTGCCGAACCCCAAGCGATCGGCGGTGTCATGACCGTAACCCCAGCACGGCGATGCGCGCGTCCCCGGATCGGGGGACCAGCAATGTTGCCAAGGGGCCCCGAACCATTGCCGGTCAGATTTGCAAGCAGGGTAGGAACTTCGCAAGCCTCTTGGCCCATTCATCACGACGATTTCTCGAGGTTCACAGCACCGGAGTTCAGTCCTGGGTGATGTCGACCCGTTCCATAGCCCCTTGGCTCAATTAACACATCACCAGAGGCGGCATGTCTAGCTTGTGAAGATCTTGGAATTTGGCGGAGGTGTGGGATCCCGAGAGTCGGTTGTTGCGGACTTCACCAACGTCGAAATCGAGTATATAGAGTGCAATGTCTCCATCGTTGAATCAGGTTTCAATTGGAATCACACAGCATCACACTCTAATACCTTATTGTAACTTAATCCTCTCAGTCATCATCTATCTGTATTTCCCACTGAATATTCAACTCCCAACTCGTCACTCTCTTCAGTACTCAATTCCTTACAAATACCAACAAAATGAAGTTCGCTCTTGTCCCCGTGGTTCTGGCTGCCGCCGTTGCCGCCACCCCGATCAAGATCATTGAGGATGTCACCCACATCATCGGCTGGCACAAGAAGGGTTCCGGAAACAAGCAGGGCTGGGGTTCTTCCGGTCCCTTCCACTTCACCTCAACCTACCACGTGGTCGCGACCCCTGACCAGGTCGTTGACAACAACAACACCGCCACCGGCGGTCTTGCCGGTGCCATCGGCTACTTCAACTACGGCATCAACTCCCAGGAGGATGTCATCTGCTACAACATCACCCTGGTGAACTTCCAGGGCGAGTACCAATCGCCTGCCTTGACCGCCACCCACATCCACGAGGGGCAAAAGGGCCGTGCCGGTCCTCCTCGGTAAGCCTGATGCCAGGACTAGGCCATAGAATGTTTTTGCTAACGAGAGTTTTCTAGTATCGCATTCCCCAACCCTCAGCCTGTTGAGGGCACTGCGAACGTCCGCCGCAGCATCGGATGCTTGTCCGGGCCCTTCCGCACTGGCGTCAATGCCACCGGCACCCAAACCGACAACGGTGAAGGATTCGAGGTCCGCCAGATTGAGGAGGACCCGTCCAAGTTCTTCACTGATGTTCACTCGAGCCTGGCTGTCCCGGGTGCTGTTCGTGGTCAGCTCAGCGACGGCGCCAACCGCAACTGCGACTAAGTTGTTGGGTTGTGTCAGAGAATGCTGAAAGCCTTTTTGTTCTTCTGATCGTGTTGATATATACCCTTGACATGATATCTTCTATTAATATACTACACATATTTTGAATACTTGACTCCAATGCAGCTTTCCCAATGGGCAAATGAACGCAATACTCAGTATCAATTATGCGCAAGAAGACTTGCCCTTCTTGGTGGTCCTCTTGAGTGGTAATTAAGAGCTTGCAAGCTAGCATCTTCAGCTACCTTCCTAGGACCTGCAGTGCTATAGTTACTATTCTGCTACTGTTATATTATAGTTATGAAATTCTTAATATTACTAAGAAAGATAAGGTAGTGTAATAGTTACTTAAGGGATAACGTTAGCCTAAGATTAATATTAGCTTAGGCGTAATAATAAGCTTAAAAGTCTTAAGCTTCTAATTAGCTATATAGGTTAGGGTTAGGATTAATATATTTTTAGAGAATTATATTTATTTATATAGAAATAATATATATAACTAAGAACCTTTTAGTATTATTATTATTACTACCTCTTTACTCCTCTATTTTATTACTACTTTTTCTACTAAAACCTTATTATTACTACTTATTATTATTAAAACTACTATAGAGATAATATATATTATTAGTATAATATAGGAATAAATTATATACTTATTTTTAATTAATTAGATATATATAGGTAAGTTTATAAATATTAACTAATAGTTAATAGGTTAATATAGTTATAATATTATAAATATACTATTAAAAAAAGTATAAAATATAATATTAGTAAAGTATAATTAATATTACTATAAAGGTTAGCTATATATAAAAAAAGTTAATATTTAAAATTTAATATTTATAATAGCTTATAAATATTATCCTACTTTTTTACTATATATTTTAAGCTATCTATAATATTATTAGAAACTACTATATTAATATAGTAATAGAGGTATAAAGTTAAATTAAACTTAAAATATTATAATTTATAATAAATCTAATTAGTTTTTATATCTTATCTTTATTCTATTTTAAACTTTAAGATTATAATTAATATAAGTATTTAATATAGATTAATTATAAAGTCCTATTAGTATCTTATTTATTAATTAAAGTTTAGCCTATAGAGGGGATAAACCTATAGTATAAAGAGATATAATAATACTAATATAGTTATTTAGGATTATATAATAGCTAATATTAATCTTAATATATTATAAATATAAATATATTAGTAGATTTATTTATAAGCTTATATATAAAGAATACTCTTTTATATTCTACTATCTAATAGATAGTTAAAAATAAAAGCTTAAGCTTAGTATAAATATAAATATTATAAGGTGTCACAAGCCTTTCTGCTCAGGTTAGCTGGGCACGTGGATAATCACGTACCTACAGGGACTCTTAACGTATTAGACGTGAGAGTCTAAACCTTATAAGTACAGAGGGGCATCCTTCCTAGACTATAGAATATAAGACCTAAGGATTAATCACATTCACATTCCTATCGTTATTATTCACTTTATTTACGCGTAGTCTTAGCCACCCCTGCTGTAGCCTCCGGCTAGTAAGAAGACTGTGACATAAGGTATTAGAAAGTATATATATTCTAAGTAATATAAACTAAAGTATTTTAGATAGGTATAATATAAATATAAATACTTTTAACTATAAGTAAGCTAATAATAACTAGCTTACTTATATCTTTTATAAGATAAAGATTTAGTACTTTATTCTTAATTATATACTTATATAAATAAATAAAAATAAGGAAAATATAATACTTCTAGTTATAATTCTAAATAAAAATATAATTAAGTTAACTATACTACTTACTATAGAATAATATATACTCTTTAATTAAGAAAATAAAATAGTAGTTATTACTATAATAAGAACTATTAGCTAAACCTTTATATTTATTATTATAACTACTTAACTTTCTCTAACGCTTAAAATATCTAGTTACTAAAAAGTATATCTATTTAGGTAAGGAGGTATATTAGAGATTAAGTGAAATATTAACTAAGCGTTTAGAGATATATTATAAATTATAAAGATAAATTAAGTACTATAGAGGTATATTATATATTATAGAAGTATATTATAAATATAGAGGTACTTTAGTAATAATAAAATATATCTAAAATAAGAAGATTTATTAATAAAAAGAGAAAAGTTTTTATATAATTTTCTAGCTTTAATAAGTTAATTAAAATACTTATTAATACTTTTATTATAATCTCTAAAGTTAATTACTGTAGCTATTAAAATGTTTTATATTTTAAGTTATAGTATAATAAAATATAGCAAAAAGATATAAAAATACTAACTATAAATTATTATAATATTCTATATAGTTAGTTCTTAGTATTAAAAGCTACTAAGTATATATTATATATCTTTTATACTATATTAAATATAATATTAATTAATCTATATAAGCTAAAAGATAATAGCACCTAATTTTTATAATTATTAGTGCTATATATACTAATTACATATTATTCTTATTAAAATTACTTTTATTACCTTCTAAATACTTTAAAATTACTATATTAAAATATTAGATAGGCTTATTAACTAACTTAGTAAGCTTATTTTTTTATATAAACTAACTAAATTCCTCTAGATTAGAAGCTATATACTTTTTACCCTCCTCTATTAGTTACTTAAAGTTTTTATATTACTATTTAGTATATACTCTAGCTATACTTACTATAAATATAAAAGAAATATATATATATACCTATCTATTTAAGCGATATACTTTACTTATTAGATAGTGCTAATACTTTAAAGGTAAATTTACTCTATATTATAATCTTAAAAGTAAGCTTCTTAAAATAGATATTAAAATAGCTTTAATATCTAACTATTATAGAATAATATAGATATATAGTTAATACTATACTTATATCTCTACTTACTAAGTATACTAATATAAGTAATATATATTAACTCTACTTAAATATACTTTAAGTTAATATAACTAATAATAGCTAGTTAGAAGTGTTTATTATTAATAGATACTATAACCTTAAGCTTTTAATCTTTTTTACTAAGTATAAGAATCTTATTATAAATTACTATATCTTAAGTAGGTAAAATAAAATTAAAAAGACTTAGGTATTTATTATAAAGGTTTATAAATATAGTAATAAGTATAAAGTTATTATACTTAAAAGCGTTAAGAAGTATAAAATAACTAATTTACTAAATATTCTACTTTATAAGAAGTACTTTCTCTATATTTTAGAAATTTATCTTATATATATTAGCCTTTATAGTTCTATTTATTTAGTTAGTAATATTAGGTGTTAATAAAGTTTATAACTTAGACTTAAGCGCTAAGTAGGGCTAGTACTTAAACTATAGAGCTAAGATAGCTTATTTATACTTATTCTCTCTAAGAAAGGTATTAATATTAACTAGTATACTATACTTAAGAGATATATCTTAGTAATATATTCTAATATATATATTAGGTCTTATAGTATTATATAGGTAATATTTAGCTTAAGCTAGAACGCTTAAGGCTTATATAGCTTATATAGCTTAAGTAGCTATAATTAAAGCTTTAGAGACTATATAGTTTTACTTAATATTAATCCTAATTATAAACTTAAGGTTATTAATATTACTATTATTATTTAAGAATAACTATATAGGGTTAAAAGTAGGTTCTATAGTTAAGCTAGCTATAATAGTTATAGGTTAAACTATATGTCTTATTTTTAGATTTTTCTTAATAGTATTAGTAGTAAAGCTTATAAAAGTTATATAATATTATTACGCCTTAATAACTATATTATTAAGGTTGTTATTAAGGTTAGAGTAAGTAATACTTATAAGTATTTAGTTATTAATAGTAAGTTTAGTATAAGACTTAATAATAAAATCTAAGCTTTCTCTTATATTTTCTCTAATACTATAAAGATAGTTCTAGAAGAAGTTATTAATATAGTCCTTTTTAAGCTAATAGGTAAGTAACAGTAGTATAATAATTAACTATCTACTATAAGATAAGAGGTTATATTATAAAAAGTAGTAATATAGGTCTTATAGTTTAAGCTATTTAGAAGGGAATAGCTAGCGCTTAAGTATAACATAATAGTTATCTCACGCTTTAGGAGTTAAAATTATATTTAAAAGTAGAGTATATTAGCAGTCTGGTCAACCTATATAAGTAGGTATCGCAGTTCACTCTATACTTTTTTTTTATAATACTAAAACCTAATAGCAGTACTTTAACCTATACTTAATCTTAATAAAGTAAATAAATAAATCTTAGTATAACTAATTATTAACGCTTAGCTTAATTTATCCTTAGTAGAAGAGGGTAGGTAAGTAGGTAGCAAAGTAGTAAAACGTACTAGTAAGAGCGTTATTCATAATACTATTATTCATAAGAATATTATTTATAATATCGTAAAAGTATTATCTATAATATAGCTAGAGCTTAGTAATAGCTTAAACTTATACTTAAAAGCGTAAACTTAATAGTATAACTTTTTATTATTATAGCTAAAAAGGTTCTTATAGCTATAATATAAGAACTTAACTACTACTTTAAATAAAGTTTTAAGTTTACTCCTTATATCCTCCTATACGTATAATAACTATAATATCTTTCCCCCTTATTATACCTATATATAGGCTAAATAAAGCTACCCTAAATAACTTAATCTATAAAACTAAAGTGAATAAAATTAAAAGTTCTAAGTATAATAACTTTCTATATACTAATAAGAAGATTTTACTTAAATTCACCTAGAAGTACTTACTTAAGATAGCTAATAAGTATAATATATTAGAGTTATATAGCTTTAAGATCGATATAGATATAGTTAAAACTACTAATAATAATCCTAATACTTATAAATACTTTATAAGATTCTTTAAGATAGCTAAAGTAGCTTAAATAGTTAGTAAGTTAAGAAGGGTAAATATAGCGAGAGTATAGCTAATAGTAGTAAGGCTATTAAAACTATATAGTAGGGCGGAAGATATTATAATAGCGTGATAGTATAGAGGCCTTAAGGCTCCTATACCTAGCAGAACTTATAGCATAAACGTCTAAATAGTAGGGGAGATAACAGAAAATAGGTGCAGATTAAATATAGTGTGAAGGGTAGGTATAGCTTAGAGGAGCTTTAAGAGATAGAAGAGACTAATAGAGATAGAGGCGGCTAGAGGAAGATAGTTAAGGCTTGTTATAATAGTTAAAGTCCTAAAGGACTAATAGAGGAGCATAGAAGCGAAGAAGATATCTAAGTCTAAACTATAGTTATATAACCTAAAGGTTATTAGCAGAGGACGAGGGGATTAGTCTAGCTTTCGCAGTTAATACTAGTTAAATTTCATAATATAAGGCTAGCAGCCCCTAGAAGTAGAGTATATATTAAGTTTATAATGCTATTAAACTTAAAATATACTAGGTTAAGTAGTTAGGATATAATAAGGTTAAGTATAAGTGAGATTTTAACTAGAGGTAAAGAGATATTAGTAACGCTTTATTATATTATAAAAGCTACCCTATCCTTCTTTATTAATAGGTTTTAAAGCTTATATTATATATATTAATATTAATAATAGTAGTAGCTATCCTTAATAGTATTAAAGTTAATAATATTACCTACTTAGATATATCTTTTTCTAATAAAGTAAAACTAATAAAACTTTAGGTTATATAGTTTTTTTATACTAAAATTATAATTTTATTATAATATATTACTAATATAGTAAGTCGTAAAGATATATATAAGAGTTCTCTTATTATTAATCTCTATATAAATTTTATAATTTAGCTAAGCTATATTTTAAAAGGCTTTAATAATATTATTAAGGTTAGATCTATAAGGGCTAAGTATAATAAGGAATATATTTACTACTTATATATATTCCTTAAAGGGGAGATTATTAATTATTATATAGAATCCTATTAGTATATAATAAGTATTATAGTATAAGCTAAACTTATTAATAAAGGTAGTAATAAGGTATAAGAGTATAACTTTACTATCTTATTCCTTAATAAAATATTCTTAACTAAAAGTCTAAATCTCTAACTTAGTATAAATTAGAGTACTATAAGTAAAACCTATAAAGTTAGTATCCTATATAATTCTATAAATTTATTAGTAGGTATTCTTAGTTAGGATAGGGGGCTTATTAGTATACTTTATAAAGGTTTTAAGAGGCTAAGAGAAGTAACTTAACTTAAACTTTTAGTACTTAAAAGGAGCTAAGCTAAAATCTTTATAATACTCTTTAAAGGTTTAGTTAACTTAGATATCTATAAATCTACTAATATTCTTTAATAGGATTAATAAAAACTTATAGTTAAATATTAGCTTACCTTCCTCTTATTTAATATCTTATATATACTTATATAATAATACCTTTTATAGGTCTTTATTTTTCTAAAATAATAGAAGATTAAAGTATTCTTTAATTAGTAATATAATCTTACCTACTTTATAGATAGGTTTTCTATAATAGTTCTATTTAATACTTATTATATAACTAATATATATTTATATATAATTTGCTATTTTAACTCTAATATAATAGTATAAGCTATTATAGTATTAGTAGTAAATAAAGTTATTAGGGAAGATAGGTATACTATAGCTAATAGAGCTATTATTATTTATAACTATAAAATAAATATACTTACTAAATAAAGCTTAAATTAATAATAATTAGTATATAGTCTAATATATCTTAATAATATAATTAATAAAGTGCTTAAATCCTTTATATACTTTTTATACTATATCTAAAGAAAGATATATATAAAAGAGTGAGATTAAGTTAAAGAAGGTTAAATTACTTATAACTATATTATCTAATTCCTCTTCTAAAAAAGTAAGTATACTATTATAGTTATCTTTAGTAGTAGTAACTTACTTTTATTATTATTACTACTTCTTTTTTATAATCTTATATTTATAAGTAGTAGTTTTATTATTTAACTTATAAGTATTAAGAGGGATATTAGCTTTATATATACTTAGGAGGGGTAATTACTTTATAATATAATCTTTAAAAGTAGATAGCTAGTTAGGAAGCTTATTAATCTTAAAGATAGGATTTCTATCTCTATTATAGAGAAGTTATAGGACTTATTATATTATAACATACTTTAAATATATTATGCTTTTAAAATAAGTATAGAGACTAAAAGCTAACTAAAATCTATTTATCTTAATTAATTTATTCTAATAAAATTAGATTAGTTAAGAGATATTAAGTAGAAGCTCTTTATAAATCTAATTAATAAATTTAGGAATAGAGAAGCTATTAATAATAAAGCTCTTATATAAAAGTAGGTTATCTAGGGACTTTATATTAAAATCTAACTTATTAAAAGCTATAGTCTTTAAGCTTAGTTTCTTAAAAATATAATTATTATATTTTATTATTTATTAAAGCTCCTTAAGATCAATACTAATAAGTAACTAATTATTCTCTATAAGCTATTAGGTATAGCTAGTATCCTCCTTAATATAAAGAAGGTTAATATCTATATAAGATATAAGCTTAAGGTTATATTAATTAAGGGTTATTATATATTTATATTAAGATTATCTAGAAGGTTATCTTTATTCTTATTACTAAATAAGCTAATTAGGAAAATATTAGTATCTCCTATAGGGATATCTTTATTATATAGCTACTTAGATAGCTATTAAGAGGATTACTATAATAATAGATAAGAAGGTAGTTATAGATATAAAGTATATTATAGCTTATAGAGGAGCTTAAAATTATCTCCCTTAGATATCTAACTTAGAGGTCCTTAATATATTACTACTTATTATAATTTAATACTAATACTAGAGGTTATAAAGTAGTTAAGTAGTTATAAGGTAAGTAAGGTGAAGTTATAAAAGTTAAAATTTTTCTAGGCGATAAAATAAGGAGGAGCTTAAAGTAAAGGATGTTCTGCTATAATATATACCTTATAAGTAGGTAGAGGCTTAGAATAAGTAAAGGTATTTAGGCTTTAAAGTATATAGGGGGATAAAGCTAGATATTTAATATTAAAACTTAAATTAAAAGATATTATAGCTAAATTTAATATAGAATTTAATAGAATTATCTATATATTAGATTATACTAAAAGAAAAAGGCTTTTTATTTTTTATTAGTTAGTTTATACTTCTACTTTTAGTTATAATATAGTAGTAATAAATTCCCCTTTTCTTTAAGTCTATTAAGTAATAAATCTCACCTTACTACTTTACTTTATTTTACTTTTAAGAAGATTTTTTAAGCTATACTTAATATATATTAAGTTAATAATCTACTTAAAGTACTTTCTAATTTATCTAAATATACTAAGAAAATAAACTAAGATAAACCTACTTTTTTTTACTTAATATATCTAAATTAAATCCTCTTAATAATATATCTAGATAGATAACTTCTATTATTATCTTATATTTCCTATTATAAAAATAGATAGTTATTTATCTATTTAATTAGTCTTTATACTATCCTTTATTTAAAATACTAAAAAAGCTTACCTCTCCTTTTTACTATTATCCTTCTATTATCTTATAATATTTTAGTTACTTCTTTATAATAGTAGTCCTTATAGTAGTTCTTATAGTAGTCTTTATAGTAGCTTTTATAGTAATACTACTAATAGTATTAGATATAATAATAAGTTTATAAATATTAATATTAGCTTATTTAACTAAAAGTATAAGTTATTAGTAAATAAGTAGGAATTTTATAATTAATAGGCTATAATTTATAAACTATAGTATTAAATTACTAACCTCTAGTGTTAATATTTAACTTAGTAGCCTTAAGGCTAGTAGTTTTAAAGCTAAAGATAAGTAATTAATTTCTTAAGTATCTTAAATCTTCTTATTAACTAATATAATAATAATTAGGGCTTCTTTTAAAATATTACTTTAGCTTCTATTTACTCTACTCTTAAAAGCTATAGCTCTTAGCTAGAGACTTTAAATTTTAATAACCCCTCTAGTGAGAAGCTTCTTAAAGAGCTCTATTTAGTATACTTTTTTAAACTTAGCTATTAAGCTTTATAAGAGATTTAAGCTACTAGGTAGATATATATATATATTAATATTAAGTTTATCTTTATACTTATTAATACTTAGGATAATTAGACTTTACTTAAGTATTTAGATATAGCTATTTAGGTTATTACTAATAATATAAATCCTCTAAACTTTAGTAACTTATATCTCCCTTAAGAGGATAATATTATTATATATTTTATATATATAAAAATAGTAATAATACTATTTACTTATTATTAAAACTACTTTCTAAAATAGGTTATAAAGTAAGCTTTTAGAAATACTATTTATATTTACTCTAAGAAGTTTAAAGTATTTTAACTTTATACTTTAAATATATTTAAGAATACTAAGTACTACTTTCTCTTTAAGTTATTCTACTTTTTTATTATTAACTTTATATAGGAGAAGTAAGATTTAGTAACTCTTAATATAAATACTTTAGATAGAAAATAAATAATTTACTATACTCTAAAGCTTCTTTTAACTATTTATACTTTTTAGTTAGTTTTTATTTATATTATTAAGTAGATTAGTTATTATATTTTATTTAAGGATAATACTTTTATCTATTTCTATCTAAATAATATTTAGGTTAATATTAGTTATATCTTAGCTATTTATTATTAAAAAAAGTATAACTTAAGAAATAATAAGGACTTTCCCTCCCTTTCTTCTTAAGAGTAGACTAAAAGTAAGGATATATATAACCTTATAAAGAACCTCTTTATAAAGCTTATATTCTATAATAACTTTAAAGATATAAAGTAAGATTAGTTTATTTAATATACCTCTAAAGCTATTTTATAGTATAGTTATAATCTTAGAGTTTATAAATAGGTAATTTATAATAATATAGTTAATATAAGTACCTCTCCTCTTCCTTTCTACTATTAAGTAGCCCTACTTATTATTTTAACTATAACTTCTATATACTTTAGCTTTTAATATAATAGCTTTAGATTTAGTAGCTTTAGCTTTAGCTTTAGATACCTTCTTAATAGTAGTTAGAATTATTATAATAATAATAACCTATTTAGTTTTAAAAGTAGTAGCTATTATAGTTACTCTCTTAGTATATTATTTAGTATTAAGCTTAAGCTTTTAAGCTAACGTTTATTTTAGCTAAACTTTAATTATTTTACTTAAACTTATAAAGAAGATATTAAGTAGTATTATACCTATAAGTATAAGTTTAAATAAGATTACTTAGAAGAGGCTTATTATTTATAAGAAGAAGCTAAAGAGGATTACTAATATACTAAAGCTAACTAGAGATATTATACTTAGTATAAAGCTAAAAAGTAACGCTATAACTAAGAGGATAAAAAGTAGAAACTTTAGAATAGAGCTTAAAAAGAGGCTTAATTAAGAGAACTTTAGTAGTAGAAACTCTAATAAGAAGCTTAATAGAGAGCTTAAGAGTAATAAAAACTCTAATAAAAAGCTTAGCGTATTACTTAGTAATAAGTATTTTAGCGTTATATTATTCTTTATAGATTTATTACCTCTCTTAAGTAGTTACTAAGTCTTTACTAAAACTAATCTATTTATAATACCTCTACTCCCTCTAGTAATAGCCCTCTTCTTAATAGTAGTAGTAATACTTATAGTAATTATAGTAGTTATAGCTATAGCTATAGTTATAATAATAGTAATAATTACTTTAGAGGTTAAATTTTTTAGTATAATAGCTTTATAGATAATAATAATAAGTCTATTTAGCTTTTTATAAAGTTTTTTATACTTAATAGATATTACTAAGTATTATTATAATTATTTTACTTAAGATCTCTATAATATAAGCTTATAATAGTAGTTATATTATTAATACTTTATTACCCTTACTTCTTATTTCTATATATAGTATTATATTATAGTTTAGTAGTATTATAAGTAAGATAAAGTATAAAGTATAAGCGTTAGGATTTTTTTTAAGAATAAATAATAATAAAAAAGTTTTAGTTTAAATAGTTATATAAAAAAATTAAAGAGTTTTCTTTATAAATAGTATAAATTTATAATATATTATAGATTATAATTTATATCTTATAGGTTAAGATATTATAATAAAAGCTTTAAGCTAAAAATAAAGAGAAAAAAAAGAAGAGGTTACTTAACTTTAGTTTTATAAGTAAGCGTTTAAAGCTTTTTAGTAGCTAGCTATACTATAGCTATAGAGGTTAGCTTAAATAAAGCTTAATATTAGCCTAACTAATATCCCTTATAATAATACTTAGTTATTATAATAATATAATAATAGGAAATTTATATAGGGATACTAATATTAGCCTAAGAGTAACTATAGTATAATAGTAACTATATAATAACTGTTTTACGATAGTAGCATAACAGTAACTACAGTATAGGTATTCCCGCTATAGTATGAGTACTAGTCGCAACTATATTGAACTCGAACTCTGGACAGCAATTGACGTCAACTTATAAAACATTGGTGCTCGTATCACACAAATTTACGAGTATGTGGAACATAGTACCACACCCCGTAAAATTCAAGTAAGAGTACGTCGCTTGAACACTACTCCTAACAATTTTAAGTTGAGTGAAGGGTTGCATAGGGCTTACATGGTCTCCAAACTTCACACGCCAGGTGTTTCCTCATCTGTTTTCTCGACTAGCTAAGCATTCCCCCTCACGTTCATGCTTAGCCAGATATGCGTTTCCGGCAAACGAATATCACCAATGAAATTTCAACTTTCGAAATGAATTATCGGCACAATTCGAATACACTCGCTTCTCAACCAAGTCTGAGTTGTCCTTCATAAGCTTTTGGCAGTCCTGCTGTCATTACAGATATTGCCTTCCATGGACCGAGAATAATAATTATGACTTCCTCTACCGTCTTCTCCTCACTCCACAAACGCTCCCAAGCCAAGGTATCTATGCACGTCCAGCGGCGCCGCCATTTGCTTGAGGAAGGAACACTGCGAACTCCCCATTCATATTCGCCACCTTAAGTGTCAACTCATTCTCTTCGGCCTCGAATTCGAGCTCTCCGAGCGCTGGGTTGATGATAAACGCGTTCGCTTCAGGAAACAGGCGGCCGATCTGACCCTTGCTGATGTCCAGCTTGTCTAAAGCTGTGTTAGCTTCGCTTGCAATGCCGAAAGACCTTTCAGAACTTACTCCCAGGATTCAGAATATAGTCAATCTTGGACAGTGTCATGCCCTGTGCGCCCTCTGCAAGATTCACTTTAAATGATACTGCTTCGACGGCCGTGAAACCTGCCGGAGGTGGTGCGGGCGCTCTGTTCTCGGTGACTGTGAGGGTGCGTCCGATGGCATTTTGGAACTCGACTTCGAAACGACCGTTTTTCTAATCTGAACGTTAGCTTGTGTGTTCTTTTGCTCATGTTAAGGCGCCACTCACCCCCGGTGGGAAGAGAACGTCTTGCTTTACGCCTGCGCCGCCCAATCGAACTGGGACATTGAAAGCTCCTTCAATTTCCTTCTCGTTTTCCTTTTTCTCGCCCTCGCCTTCTGCTCCAGCGTCCCCGCCTGCTGCAGTTCCGTTCTCGCCAGCCCCTTTAGGAGTTTCTGCTGAGCCGGCTGCGGGTATCCTTCTGAAGAGGCTCCCTTCTGTTGTAGCTTCCTCGCCTCGGGATAGAATACCGGTCGTTGATGTCGTTGAGATTGGCAATGATGTGGCAACGAGAAGTTGGGTTGAGAAGAGAAATGCCCGTGATAGCTTCATGTTGAAATATTAAATGTGCTTGCTGAAGTCTGAAGATGAAAAGTTCAGTATTCGGAACACCAACGCTGTTGGTTGACTGAAAGCACACAAAGCTTCTTCAATTACTGAGGAACCGTACAAAGTAAGGATAAAATGGGCAGAAACAAGATGTGGCTGAGAGAATGATGCAGCGCGGAACTCAAATTGGTTATATGCCCAGACGAACCCTTTTCCAGTCAAAGTCCGCGTGGACAAGTTTGTGTAAGCGCAGCTGGGAGGGAGCAGCCTGCCAAGCGCAACGGCATCATGAAACCCACATGGGACCACAAGGATGAGGCCCTTTCCCCCACCATCCGTAGCGCCAAGCGCGCCAAGGACCACTGAGGAGAGAACAAGCGCTTCGGGAGCCTCATCGAGCGCCAAATGGGGAAATTCGGGGCTTGAGTTGACTGCAGCAGACGGCTGGTCAGGTCAGTTTTACTCGAGATCCGGCATTGGCACAGCTTGGCGGTATGGCAACTCGTCTCTACTTGACATTTCCGGACGCGGCTCATCATGCGGAGAAGCTTGTCACCAGAATTGGAAGATATGAGTGTTTTTTCTCGCCAACTCGCATCCGTACGCGGTCGTGAGTGACGACGATGTCATTCAAGATTATTGTCTTTTCATTTCGCTAACTACCACGTTGCAGTGGCAGACAGTGGAGGCACAATAGAGATTTAAGCTTAACGCTATCCGTCACCTGTCATCAGTGATGTCGCGGGTCGCAATTCGCTCATTCAGCCAGCGGCTGCACCTCCTTGGAACACTTTTCCCCGCGGACCAGCGCCCAATTTCGGGAGAATTTGAGGGGGGGAATCCGAACCCTCCTGTGAGTCTCAGATGACAGCTGTCGTAGGCTAAACTTAGACTCTCAAACGTGGTTCTTCAGACTGTCAAATCAGCACTCAGGTAATCCCTGTACTCCGGGGCCCAGTCACCATCCCCACAAGCCTACCCAAGGTGATGGGCCATGAGCATGCGACCAATTGCTCCGTTCGGGGGCCGTTCTGGACAACACCTGTCGGTTCAACCTTCTCTTTGCTGAAACACGGACCACATCGCCATGAGCAGCCGAGCCAACCCCGTAGTTGATTCACGCAGGGTTTGGACTTCATTTCTCTCGTGTGCAATGAGTATCACACAGCAAAAAGAGGTTTACTTCAATCTCAAGAGATTGAGGGCGCTGTCTGTGCCTTGCTCAGCAATTCGGTGGCTACTCAAGTTTCCGTGTCGCAATTGCAAAATTCATGTCATGAATCATGACCTCGACGATGGCCGGCGGCATTGCGTTCGCCTTGGCAATCAGCCCAGTTTGACTCGCCCCTCACCTCCGGCGAAAACCTCAGCAGCAAACCTCCGGCTATCTGAACAGGCTTGTACCCAGACCAAAAGGGCGGGAAGCACGCCCTTTCCGCATTTGTCCTGTGAGGCTTTTCAACGTTCATACAACGATCTTCCTTGATATCAAATCAAGACTGTATTTTTGGCTCGTCATCAACACGATGACGATTGCGATTGATAAGAACGGAAGAAAACCCTTCTTCACGTAAGTTGGTGGAGCAGCTTTCGGAGCCGACGACTCCGGCCCTGTGGGATTCAGCGGGGCTCGGACGGCAAACCCGGAGCGAAGTGCGGGGTCTCGGACCCGCTTACGGTGAACCAAGGTACCTATTCTCCTTCCTTATCAGTCACTTCGACTTCGTCCAACGTCATCTAGTCCCCCTCACTTGTCTCACGCCAAAGTGAGTCACATCAAGTCGCGGAAATTACTCCGACCCATCATCCACGCTTTCAAGCCTCGCCATCGCGTACAGATATCGGAAATGGTGACCAAAAGAGTGGCGCGATACGGCGACTGGGACAGCCCCATCACGGCTGACACAGTCACCTCCAAGAGCTGGTCCATCACCTCGCCCCGTGTTCATGTAAGTCTCGTGAACCAATGGCCATCATCCTTTCTGACGTAATCTGTAGCGTGCATCCGGTGGCGCGTACTTTAACGAGTCCAAGGAAGACGGTCGCAATGGCATTGTCGAAATCACCAGTGACGGACCCAAGGACGTGCTCCCGGCACCCTGGAGCGCCCACAACTCCGTCTACGAGTATGGTGGCTCTCCATACGATGTACTTTCCGACGGACGTATCATCTTCTCCAATAGCGGTGGTGATACCACCGGTGTCAACGTGCTGGATCCGGATTCTGGGGAAGTGAAGCCAGTCACGGCGGGTCCTAACCTCCGATATTCCAACTTCAGCGCAAGCCTGACGAGCTCTTGGGTGGTGGCCATTGAGGAAGATCACACGATAAACACGCCACGAGAAGTGAAGAACTACATCGTCGCCATCAATGCAGACACCGGAGAGACAAAGAGAATCGTGCAGGGCGCCGACTTCTACTATACACCGCAGTTTAGCGAGGACGGTGCCAGGCTGGTTTGGATGGAGTGGGACCAACCCAACCTTCCATTTTCTGCAAGCAAAGTCTTTGTAGCTGACTGGAGCCCGTCTGCTACCGTCGAAAATGTGACCCAAGTTGCAGGCAAGAACCGCGAGGGCGCTGCTGAGCCTAGATGGGGTTTGGATGGAAGCTTGTTTGTGTGCATCGAGACTGACGGATTCCGTCAACTTCATCGCATTGCCCCTGGTCAAGTAGAGCCCTCGCAGATCAAGCTTAAAGACCTTGAGAGTGCCGAATTCGGTGAGATTCGATGGTTTCAAGGAAGGTTCGTTTCAGAGGAACGTTTATGAGAAACAGTCATCATTCTAACAATCTTCCAGCCACACATACGCCCCGCTGTCTGATCGATATGTGGCAGCAGCAGGCATCTTGTTTGGCGAGGCAAAGCTCATTCTCATTGATCTTGAGACAAATGACTGGAAGACTATCGGCCCACCCGGCCTGTGTGCCATTGCCTTCGACTCAGTTGCAAGATTGAATGACACCACGGTGCTGGTTGTTGGAGAACAGAAAGCCTTCCCTTCGGCTCTTTACAAGGTCGATGTGTTTAGGGGAGAGTTCACCACCGTGAGACGAACTTCTGATGCCGATCTGGACGAGGGGCTCTTCTCAAAGCCGGAACTTGTCCAGTTTCGTTCGAAAGGCTCTCCTTCCCGGATGATCTACAGCGCTCTGTGGATGCCGCGCAACCCAAAGTTCACCGCTCCAGATGACACCCTACCCCCGCTGATAATTTCGTCTCACGGAGGTCCGACCGGATATACGGGCTCTGGGCTTAAATTGCGCACCCAGTACTTCACGGCTCGAGGCTATGCACTCCTTGCTCTGAACTACACCGGCTCGACTGGACACGGACGGGACTACCGCGAGGCACTGTTCCACAATTGGGGCATCGTTGATGCAGACGATGCTGCTGAGGTTGCCGACCATCTCGTAGCCGCAGGCAGAGTTGGTAAGGTCGGAATCGTCGGTGCAAGTGCGGGAGGCTACAATGTACTACAGGCTCTTGTGCGACATCCACGCACCTTCGATGCGGGATTCTGTGTTTGTGGTGTTAGCGACGTCAAGAAACTCGACGAGTCCACTCATAAGCTGGAGTCGGAGTACATGGGGGCTCTGGTCCTCGATCCCGGCATGACTGATGAGCAAAAGGAAGAGAGGTACAAGGAGCGAAGTCCTCTGTTTCACGCGGATAAGATCGAGTCGTCTTTGTTTCTACTGCATGGCATCGAGGATACGGTGGTGCCCATTGAGCAAGCACGTCTCATCTACCAGGCCGTCAAGGATAAGGGTGGAGATGTTCGCATCAGGGAGGTGCCTGGAGAGGGCCATATGTTTGGCAAACCGGGGAGTCCGCAAATTTGGCTCAGTGAAGAGGAGGCTTGGTGGCAAAAATACTTGTTGTGATTCTCTGAGAAACCCGTTCCGACATTGCCAAGCTTGCCAAATAAGTACTTAGGTTTCTTCGATGTTTCACTTCGACTGAGCTCATGACTTTAGTCACTACCAGCTGATCGGAGCAATTGACAAAGAAACTATGACTCCGTCTAAATAGTGAAACTTGTCTCATAGCGTAGGGAAGATGATCTGTACTCTGCTTCGAATTGCATGTTCAGTCTCCGAGGCTTGAAGAGGCAATATCGGACTCAGTGACTTTTGGTGATGATGACAGAGGTGCAAATTCAATGTCAAAACAAGACAGCAGCGCCAATGTGGCAGATATGGGTGATCGTGTGGAAATGGTACTAGGATAACAATTTTGGATGAACTTTGACCAAGGCCGCTAAGCCGTTCGTTCTCAAGAAATCTGGTTCGACGCTATTTCGCATCATTTGCCATCACTACCTGTAAAATCTTGCCGAGACAACTCAAAACAAGAAAAGCCACATTCAAATCAACAAACTGTGATTTGTTGGTGGTCGGTGATGAAAATAGCAAGGCAAGCGAATGCCCCCTCCAGAATCCTGGGATGATTGGCCGCATGCACTATGGAGGGTCACAACTATGCCTTGCCGTCGCTGGGCTGGGCTGGCGCTTACATATCTCTTGGCTGTTGGCCTCACGAGCACAGCCTGATTTCCCTCCCACACAAATCCCTCTTTTTCGAGCATGATTTATCTTCGCATTCGTTTTGCTGCCTGGACATCTGATCTCTGATTCCGCTCTCATATCACGAACGGCGAGACTTTTACAACTCAACTACACCTAGCGTCGGGGGTTGCGCGGCGATACGTCGGTACTGCCATGAATTCTGAAAAGCAACAACGGCGCCAAAATGAATCGCCAGACGAAAACGAGGCAATGCAGGCAGCACTATCGCACGAAGCCTACACTGTTGGCTGGGTATGCGCTCTACCCAAGGAGCAAACTGCCGCGATCGCAATGCTCGACCAACGCCATCCCAACATTCCCAACATGCAGCCACCGACCGACACGAATGCGTACACCCTTGGATCGATAGGCGGCCACAACATCGTGATTGCGTGCTTGCCCAAAGGTCAAATCGGTGTCATATCGGCAGCTACCGTCGCCACGAACATGGTGTCGACTTTCCCTTTCATCAAAATTGGGCTCATGGTGGGAATTGGGGGCGGCGTTCCATCCAACAAAGTCAGGCTCGGCGATGTTGTGGTCAGCTGTCCAACTGGAATACATCCCGGTGTAGTGCAGTGGGATCTTGGAAAGGCGAAAGAGAACGGCCATTTCGAAAGAACAGGGTCTCTCAACAACCCACCCACCTTCCTACTGACGGCGTTGACAAAGCTGGAAACTGCCCACGAAATGGGAGAATCGAAAATCCCCGAATACTTATACGAGCTCGGAAGCAAATTTCCCAAGCTGGCTTCAAAGTATTTGCGGTCTGAAGCTTTCCAAGATGTCCTATTCAAGGCAGATTGCGCTCACGTGGATACGAACGACACATCTTCCGATGAGGACGATAAACCCGATGCCTGCCGACATTGCGATAAAACGAAAGCCAAACAGAGAAAGCAGAGAGACACCCAGATTCATTACGGCTTGATTGCTTCCGGAAACCAGGTCATCAAGGACGGTTTACTCCGGGACAAGCTCAACGACGAACTCGGCGGTCACATTCTATGTATAGAAATGGAAGCAGCCGGGCTGATGACGAACTTCCCTTGCATCGTTTTCCGGGGGATTTGTGACTATGCGGACAGTCACAAGAACAAGCAATGGCAAGAGCATGCGGCTGCCGTTGCAGCGGCATGTGCCAAAGAGTTTCTAGCTCAAATACAGCCCGGGGCGATTCAAGCAGAACGTTTGGCGCAGGATGTTCTCAAGGACAGTAAGTAGACAAACACAATAATTCGAGATGCTGTGCAGTTACTATTAGTTGGCTAACAACTTCAAAGTCCAAAATGGAGTATTCTTGACCGCGCGCAATGTCGATAGAATGCACAGCCACTTGCTCAGAGAGGAAGACCTCAAGATACTTGACTGGCTTACTACTGTCGACTACGGGAAGCGGCAAAGCGACCTTTTCTCCAGGTACCAGCCGGGGACTTGTCAATGGTTTCTTGATTCTGAAAACTTTCGGCTCTGGTTAAATTCGAGTGGGAAAACGCTGTTTTGTCCTGGAATCCCAGGAGCGGGTAAAACCATCCTGGCGTCTGCAGTGGTTCACGACCTAACTGAGCGATTTCTCAACCATGACACGTCGGTGCTGGCCTACATCTTTTGCGACCACTATAGACACCACGAACAACGCCTTAGAGACTTGCTTGCCAGTTTGCTGCAGCAAATCTCTCGCAAAGGGGATAGAGTCCCTGAAAGCGTCAGACAACTCTACAAGGACCATTCTAAGTCGCAAACCATACCGTCTCCAGCTGAATTAAAGCAATCTCTCATTCTCACCGCCAAAAGCTTTGAAAGGGTTGTCCTGATCGTGAACGCTTTAGATGAGTGCCAATCGCGGGAAAATTGTAGGTCGAACTTCATATCTCATCTCATGTCTATACAAGACGAAGTTGAAGTCAACGTCTTGTACACATCACGGCAAATTCCGGACATAGACAGCCACTTTCTCAACTGTCTTCGCCAACCAATAGAGGCAAAAGCAGGCGATGTGGAGGCTTTGGTTGAATGTCGTCTGTCAGAGGCTCCGGAATTTGTTCGGGAAAAGTTGGATATCGCTAAGTCGATCATATTGAGACTTGCCAGAGGAATGTAAGAGCCAATTTTCTTCTTCTCCCAATCTGAAACCTCTCCACAATCACAGTTTCTAAGCGGGTTACAAAGGTTTCTCCCCGTGCAGCTTTATCTAGATGCTCTGGAAGGGACGACATCTGCACTTGAAGTTCGCCTAACTTTGGGGGAACTTGAAAGCAGAAACCACAGCCTAGCGACGGACAACAAGAATAGGAATGCCTTGTACGACGCATACGATACAAACATGGAGAGAATAAATCGCCAGTCACCAAATGTACGAAATCTGGGAATGAAAACACTCATGTGGGTTGTATTCACTAGGAGACATTTGAACACAAGCGAACTTCAGCATGCCTTGGCTCTGAAAGAAACAGATACTGAGGTCGACCACGAAAACCTCCGAGATATCAAAACAATCTTGTCATCCTGCTCCGGGCTACTCGCTATTGACAAACAAAGCATCTTAGTTCGACCAGCGCACTCAACTCTGCAGGAGTATCTCGTGTCAAGACAGACAGACTACTTTGCCGATCCCCACGCTACGATTTCATCCACTTGTCTGCGAGTAATGGAGCATCATTGGGCACATGTTTCTACCCCGGGAGTCGGTCGTCACAACGCCGAGGAGGGCGCTCACCTGCTGGATTACGCAAGCTATCACTGGATTCACCACGCAAGAAGTGCTGTTAGACTGCCGGAAACTGTCACTAATCTACTGAGCGATGGGCAGTCAGTTAAGTATCAAGCACGCAGATTAATGTACCCACCAATGAAGCATGCTGAGCATCAGTCCGATGTCCTCGGTTTGGGTTTGCATGTTGCAGTGCAATACAACATTCCTCAAGCCGTCAAAGAGTTGATTAAGAAAGGGGTGGACATCGACTTTGCTCCTAATGGAGCCCTCACCCCTCTGATGCTTGCCTCGCTGAATGATTCTGAAAACCTTGTCATTCTGTTGTTGGAAATGGGGGCTCGCGTGGATAAGGTGGATCGGTTTGGACGAACGGCGTTAGCATTCGCCACTTTCGCGGGATTCGACTGCATCAGGCGGCATCTCATCGTCAAAGGGGCTAATGTTCACAGGGCAGAGAAGGCAATCGCCGCGTTTGGTCCTGAGTATAACATCGATAGCCTGCACGATCATTTTCAGGATTGTGTAATGCTTGGTTTGGGTCCGGAACACTGTATAACTATGGACGGCTTTGTTAGAGCCTATCCCTTAAAACGCCGCAACTGGCTCGAACGCTTTTCAGCTAATCGATAGGCTCTAAGAACTAAGTCCATAGTACCATTAGTAGCACTTTTGACATGATGTATCCTAATCAATGACATCAGCTACTCTTATAAAGAAATGCCGCGGAGTTTGACTGTTAGCATCACTATGTCTGTCTCTTGCCGTTAATTCGTTCAACTCGATAACCCTCACGAAGTCTTACTACTCTGCCCCTCTTTGACTTCCTCCTCCGCTCCGTCATCCTCAATCTCAACCGTGGCCGCTGCTCCCTCCAAACCCTCCTGGTTTCCACTCTCCAAGCCACCAGACTGCGCCAGGAACCAATCCGCCACCTCCCTCTTGCCGTTGAAAAGCGCCGAATCCAGCGGGATCTGGTCCTTGTCGTTGGCAATCGCAGGCGACGCACCATTCTCAACAAGAAGCTTGACGACCTCGAGGTGACCGCCCAGACACGCCCAGTGCAGGCCCGTGTTGCCAAACTCGTTGGCGGCGTCGACGTACGCCTTCTTCTCAGCGGGGCGGGGCTCGAAGGCCTCGATCAGCGCCTTGACGACGTCTGTGACACATGTTAGCAACCGTATCGGAATCTCCGGCGTCGAAAATGGTGAGCGCAGGGGTTTTCGGGGGCGAAACCTACCGATGTGGCCGTTGCCCGCGGCCATGTGTAGGCAGGTGTTCTTGCCCTCATCCTTGGCGGCTGTGATGACCTCGCCGACAGACGCGGCCTCGCGCTCCGACAGGACCTTGAGGGTCTCCTGCAGGTCGGCGAGCTCGCCGGCGCGGGAGAAGTAGATCAGGTCGTCGATCTCCTCTTCTGAGAGTTTTGGCGCCATTTTTGATTGAGATTGTCCGGGGTCTGGGCTTCTGGCGTCGCAAAGTGAGTCTTGAGAGGTGAAGTAGAAATTTTTGAGTGATGGTGGGTGGAAACACGGTGCGTAAATGTTAGTACGTACTCTACACTGTGCGTTGCCGCCTCCTCGGCAGGATGAACCATGCGCCAGTCTAAACGGCGACCATCAACAGTGAAAACAAAAACAAACTCCCAGAAAAGTAGACGCCGCGCTTCCGAGATCAGACTCTTCTCATATGTGCATCCAGCCAGTCCGAAATGTTACCGGCATCATCCACCGCTTGTATCTCTGCCTTGACGTTCAAAAATAGCATGATCTGCAGCTCCCTTCGACAATCGATGTTGTACTCGTCAAAGTCGGCAGGGATATTTCTCAGCAAGGTTTTCGCAATCTTTCGGTCTCTTTCTTTGAGTGCATCAGTTGCATCGAAGCTGCTTTCAGATTGCTGTTGCCTGGAAAAGGCAGAATCGTCGTCGACCTCCAGATCCCGGCGACCAAGAAGATCATCGCTCTTGATTCCAAGCCACTGCATGCTTGGAACAGTGACTCCGACTTCATGAGCATGGCCTCGGGATCCATGGCTGTAACAGCGCATGATATTGACGCCATACGGATCAAAGTCAACAAGGCCGTAGATGGGGATTTCTGGCTTGGCCGCGTGAAGTAGGTGAAGGAATTGCTTCGTTTGTAGATCGGGAACGCCCTTTCCCTGATAATGATGTTAAAATGGCATCAACTACCACGAATCAAAGCGAACATACCGTGATTAGAATACCTTGTCCGGCAGATGACGTGTCCTAGTATCGTGCAGCAGCCAGAGTACGGAAGGTGGCCTACGATGGTCAGCATGCCCTCTTGACCAGGAATCTCGCAAGAACTTGCATCTTTCTCGATTACAAGCACCCATTCAGCATGATGGAAATCAATTCTCGAGATGTTTCTCGTCGTAGGGATTGTGACTCCCTGGCTTGCATTAGATGGATTAGGTCCCATGCCGAGGATGAGTCTTACAGTATCGCTTGCAGATGCGCTGACACTAGATAAGTCTCTCATATGTAGAATAATCGGTCCTGCTAAGAGTCCCTTGGCGCTGGCAACCTGAGAGGGGGTAAGACGTTTGTTAGGTATGGTGAGGAGGGACACTGACAATATTCAGGTCATCCCGCCCTATTCCAAGGGTGTAGCTAATGTCGTCGACCAGGCCATCGACAATGGCCTGAGTCTTGAAGAGATCGGGACATTGATAGAACAAATTCCTACGCTCTCCTGCCTTTAGCAAATAGGCCTTGAGGGAAAGGAGCCTTGCTAAGTACGGACCTCTTGGTAACCGGATTGCCAGACAGGAGGGAGCTGTGGGAGAGGTGGATGATCTTAAGCACTTGAGCTAATAGCTTCGTCAGCTGGAGGACCCAATATCATATATCAACATGTGCTTACTAAACTTGATGCTCTCGTTCTCAGTCCGACCAGGGAATTGGAGGACGGATGGCGCGGATCGAGAGCGGGTTGCGCGGGCTGCGCTAGGAGGGTTCCTTCTAGACCCTGAACGGGTTTTGTAGGGTACACGGAGGACTTCTTTGTTCTCGAGTGATTGGTAGACAGAGACAAGTATCTCCTGCAGCTTTGCGATGGCTATGCCGACAACATTGTTGTCTGGGTCTGGATCTGGTATGTCGACGATGGGGCTGGACTGGTGAGCAGGCTGTCGGGTTAGTTGGCCACGACGACCAGTCATGTGGAGTGTAGCATTGTCCATTTGGTCAACGAAGACTGCTTGACTTGAGCGGTGCCTCGACGAACCTCCTGCGACTTTGGAGGCGGACGCCAGACCGTCATGGATGTTGGTGCATCATGATACGAATTCCCGAAAATGGCGGGGAGGACACTGGACCATCGCAGCTGAAAGAGCACGAAACCCGCCCCACCTCCTCAGCCATTGGCCAATGGGATGACGCCCGCCGGCACCCTCACCGTCACAGAAGGAAGGCACCGCACACCGAAGGGCCTGAGCATCGGTGGCTTCCTTCCCTGGTGGTGTGAAGTCAACCGGCAGATCGCCCCGACGAAACAAAAAAAAACGACACTGGACGGGACCGTGGGCTGGTTCGTGCCCACAGAGGCTTCAGGCACCCGAAGCCGCTGAAGCTTATCCCAAAGAGCCCCCTGGTGCCGCCCGCAACATGGCACCTGTCAAAAACGCTTAAGCGTATCCGTTTACGTTAGGTTGGAGTTGCAGGTGTCCATGGTCGGCAAATTGGCGCTGTACATGATCAAAAGTCAATTGCAGAGACGAACAGATCGAATTTTTTGAATTGGATATTGCCTTGGCGTCCCCCTAGAAGCAGTTGATTGAGTGCTGACCTGCTTTCCCATGATCCAATGGGGGGAAGACCCCTGAGCGCTCTGGTTGGTGCCCCCTGTGCTGATTAAATCATGATTGGAGCAGGGGTGTCGTACGAGGATGTGGTGGGTTATCGCCGAGCACATGCATCTTATCGTCTGGTCACTTTTTTTCTGGACACCGCCTCAGAGAGACACGCAGGGGACCGCGCTCTGTGTGCTGACTGGGCCGCTGTTTAATAAGTGCATGAACGCCCACCGTCACCAAGGTGCCTCTCGCCTTCCGCCCCCCTTCCGTGCTCACGACACCTTTCTCTCGACCCTCGGACCTTCACACTGGCTTCCCCAAGGTTCGAATCACCGCCAAAATGGTCGTCGAGAAGAAAGCGCCCTCTGTGGCCTCGAGCAACGGCAACAGCCTCAAGCCCATCCAGTCCCGCAAGCGTGTCGCGGAGGCCATCGCAGAGCAAGAATGGCCCAAGAGACCCCGCATCGAGGCCAAGACGGATCGCACCAAGTGGCGCATGAAGGACGAGGACGGTCGCCATATCTGGAAGTATCTCGAGGACGACGATGCCTCCAAGGAGTGGCCCCAGACCGCTGCCGACAAGTACTTCTTGGGTCTTCCCACGGTCAGTAGAGCCCCTCACGCGACATGCGCCGAGTGCACCACTAACCTGTTCTCTGTATGTAGGACCTCCCAATCCTTCCCGAACCCAAGAACCCCCTCGAAGCTACTCTTAACGGCCTCGAATACGTCGAAAAGCTCCAACTGCCCTTTGGCGACTGGGGTTGTGAATACGGTGGCCCCATGTTCCTCCTCCCGAGTACCGTCATTGCGCTCTACGTCACCAAGTCGCCCATCTCCTCAGCAAAGGCGACCGAGATCAAGAACTACCTCTTTGCGCGCGCACACCCTGAGCTGGGCGGATGGGGTCTTCACACCGAAGGCATCAGCACCGTGTTTGGTACTTCCCTGAACTACACCACTTTGCGACTACTTGGAGTTGACGCGGAGGAGCCCGTGATGGTGAAGGCTAGAGCGAGACTCCACGAGCTCGGCGGCGCAACTCAAGGGCCTCACTGGTCCAAGTGGTGGCTTGCCGTCCTCGGCGTCGTCGACTGGGAGATTGTCAACCCCGTGCCCCCTGAGATCTGGCTGTTGCCCAACTGGGTGCCCATTCACCCCTGGAGGTGGTGGGTCCACATCCGTCAAGTCTTCCTGCCCATGTCGTACATCTACTCGCGTCGCTGGAGTGTCGAGGAGACGGACGTCATCCGCTCTCTCAAGAAGGAGCTGTTTGTGGAGCCCTGGGCGGCGATCAACTGGAAGACTCACCGAAACGACATCGCCCCTGTGGATAACTACCACCCCAAGTCTTGGCTCCTCAACACTGTCAACTGGCTGCTGGTCAAGGTCTGGAACCCCTACCTGCGCACCAACTACATCAAGGAGCGGGCCGAGGCGTGGACCAGCGACTTGGTCGACATGGAGGACGCCAACACCGACTACCTCGGCCTGGCGCCTGTCAACGGCCCCATGAACCACGTCGTCTGCTACATCCGTGACGGTCCCGGTGCTTACACTGTTCGCCGACACACCGAGAGACTCGAGGACTCTCTCTGGGTCAACGCTGAGGGTATGCTTGGCAACGGCACCAACGGTGTGCAATGCTGGGACACCGCATTTATGATCCAAGGCGTCGTCGCGGTGGGTCTCGAGAAGGAGGCGAGGTGGCGCCCCATGCTGGAGAAGGCATTGGGTTTCCTCGACCGTCAGCAAATCCGCGAGAACTGCAAGGACTCGGACAAGTGCTACCGTCAGCAGCGTAAGGGTGGCTGGCCCTTCAGCAACCGTGAGCAGGGCTACGCCGTGAGCGACTGTATTTCGGAGGCGCTCAAGTCTGTCATCATGCTGCAGAAGACCGAGGGCTTTCCGCAGCTCCTCGACGACCAGCGCATTTTTGACGCGATTGACTGCATTTTGGTGTACCAGAACGAGACGGGTGGAGTTGGCTCGTACGAGCAGCGCCGTGGCGGTGAGTATATGGAGATGCTCAACGCCGCCGAGGTTTTTGGCCGTATCATGATCGAGTACGACTACCCCGAGTGCACGACTGCTTGTGTCACTGCCCTCTCGCTCTTCCAGAAGTACTGGCCCGACTACCGCAAGGAGGACATTAGAGTCTTCATCCACCGTGCCGTCAACTGGATTCGTTCCCACCAGAAATTCGACGGTTCATGGTACGGCAGCTGGGGTATCTGCTTCACGTATGCCGGCATGTTTGCGCTGGAGAGTCTGGCTAGCGTGGGCGATATCTATGAGACGAGCAAGGTATCAAGAAGGGGCTGCGACTTCCTTGTCTCCAAGCAGAGAGAGGACGGCGGATGGTCTGAGAGCTACAAGGTAAGGAGTCCACCTCCGTGTGAATCAGAATTGTCAACTGACGTGACTAGGCCTGCGAGACTTCGGAGTACCACGAGCACCCCAGCGGTTCTCTGGTTGTGCAGACCGCCTGGGCCTTGATCGGGCTCATGGAGGCCGAGTATCCCAATATCGAACCCCTTCGCAAGGGCATCCAATTCCTCATGGACCGTCAGCAGGCCAATGGCGAGTGGCTGCAAGAGTCCATGGAGGGCGTGTTCAACAAGAGTTGCACTATCATCTACCCTAACTACAAGTTTAGCTTCTCCATCAAAGCGCTCGGCATGTTTGCGCGCAAGTATCCCGACGAGAAGATCACGCCTGGCATCAGCGGCAAGGAGTAAGGGCATAAAGCATATTGCCATTTCAAGCATACCTATCTTAGAGTATTTTTAATCTTAATGAGATATATGACGACGTAGGGTTTTGATGAACAAAGCTCATGAGTAGCGATTCGCTGCTTGCTATGCAATGAGGCTGATTTTGTTGGAAGCTTTGCAGCAGTGAGTTGTGCTGTCACAGTGGCTACTAGTCGAGGTCGCGATTCATTGAAGGAGCAGTCGGTGAGGGGCAACGGCTTCGGTGAGCAAGCCACCAACGGTCTCGGTCAGAAAAGGGCGGTCGCAGCCCAGAATGCGGGGTGGCCCAAGCTTGCCGGCAGAATCGCAGCGGTCGGCCCCACCACAGCTTCCAGAACAGTCTGACCCCTCCGCAAGGCAACCTCACCGTTTGCTTCATCCAGCACCCCATTGGGCCCGCACCCGTTTGCTTTACCACACACTTCCGTTGAACCTTCTTTGTTTACACTTTTGGCCGTCGATCAAGGGACTCGTAGGCATTTAAAATCACCACGAGCCGCTTGCAATCTCTGTTTTTTTCCACACCACACATCATCCATCCGCATCCGCATCCACGAAGCAAAGCCAACCCGAACCCCGCCAAGCATGTCTGGAAGCACAGCCGCCAGCGCGGGCATGGCCGCCCTCGAAAAGCGCGACTACGACCTCGCCATCGCCAAACTCACAGACGCCCTGAAAACCTCCCGCTCCCCTCTCTGGCTTGCCGCCCGATCCAAGGCCCACATTGGCAAAGGCGACTTCGCCCGCGCCCTCCGCGACGCAGACTTCTCCTACGCCGCCGCTGCCGCTCGAGGCAAGCGCGACCTCATGCGCGATGCTCAGCACCGCCGTGCCGTTGCCTACATGCGCCTCGGCCGCCTCGCCGATGCCGACGCCTGCGCGATGTGGGTGCAGCGCATGGCCGAGCAGGCTGGCGTCTCGCTGTCCGACCCGGCCCTTAGGAAGCCCGAGACCGACGAGAGAGGCTTCTCCACCGCCACAAAGCAGACCATCTTGGATTACAGAGCGGATATAGAGCGGAAGAAGCTGGCCCTCGGAAGCAGCTATCTCGCGGACACAGCGCCTGCCGGCCTTAATGCGGCAGTTGCGTTGCGTATGCAGATTCTGGGGCAGATGGACAAGCTCCCTGCGGACGATGAGCGGAGGAAGGTGACGGCCTCTTTCGCGCCTAACGTTTCGATCGATGACTTTGAGAAGGAGGAGGCGGCAGCTGCGACCGCCAAGACTGACAAGGCTGCCGACACAAAGGCCTCGCAGGAGGATAAGGACGAGATCAAGGCCGCTGCGGCCGAGTCGGTCAGAAAGCCTGCCGTCCAAGCTGACGTGCGTACGGACTTCTATCAGACCAACACCGACGTCATGGCGTCCGTCTATGTCAAGAATGTCCCTAAGGACGAGTTCAAGGTTGAGTATGGAGAGAAGGAGGTAAGTAGACACGCGAGCATCCGCATTCAAACGAGGACTAACATTTCGCAGATTCGCATGAGCCACATCCCAGGCCACGAACCTTGGTACACCATCCCTCTCTACGGCACTATCGACCCCGCCGGCAGCAAGCACAGCGTCAAGTCTGTCAAGGTCGAGTTCCAGCTGAAGAAAGCTGCCGTCCTTAAGTGGCCCAAGCTCAAGGCTGAACCCTCCGATGTGAAGGCCACAATCACGACGCCAGCCCCTGCCGCCCCTACAAAGCCTGACGAGCCCATTTCCGCCGCTATTCTTGCCTCCGCTTCGGCCCCGGCCTACCCGACCTCATCCAAGTCCGGCGCCAAGAACTGGGACACGGTCCTGGCCGACGAGAAGGACGATGATGAGGACAAAGACATCAACCTGTTCTTCAAGAGCCTGTACAAGGGCGCGACCCCGGAGCAGCAGCGCGCCATGATGAAGAGCTTCACCGAGAGCAACGGCACCGCTCTGAGCACCGACTGGAACGACGTCAAGGACCGCACCGTCGAGACGCAGCCCCCCGAGGGTGTCGAGGCCAAGAAGTGGGAAGCTTAGGAGATGGCCTAGTGTATTGAGTGTTCGTCGTTTTTCGGGTTATCATTCATGAAAGGGATCACGGAACGTTATTCATCAGGGCATCAGAGCTCCAAGCTCAAGGCGTGGCGTTGGAATCATCGGGTAGTCAAAAAGTAGCTTCTTTTCAGTTGGGAGTGTTTTAACATGCAAGAGACAGAATGCCATCTGTCGTTAGTCTACTTAAATATGGTATCTGGATATATCGTGATATGCTCTTAGTATGCAACTACGTTCGGCTCTCTGCATAGCGGAACTCATGCAACTTGTTCAACGTGCTCAGGAAATCCTCATTGGCGACGTAAGTGCCCTTCAACCAGCGACGGCCACTGCCCGCGTCAAACTCGCGGCGCCCGTGCAGCACCCTCTGGTTGTCGAACAGGACGCACTCGCCGGGCTGCAGCTTGCGCTGGAACATGTGCGCCTCGTCCTCGAGGATCTTCTGGAACATGCGCGCGCCGCTGTGCCACTCGCGGAAGCGTGCGCGCTCCTTGTTGTTCTTGGGGATGTGGAAGGGCGCCTGGAAGGGCGGGGACCACCAGACGTCCTGGACATGCTTCTCATCATCGGCCCACTTGAAGACGGGGCGCTCCTGGCGGTAGAAGAAGCCGTTCTTGGAGTAGTGGTAGGGGACCTTGACCTCGCCGAGGGCCCTGAGCTGCGTGGCCTGGCGCTTGCGCATCTCGCGGGCGGCGAAGAAGGCGTCGCTGAAGATGGACTCGCCGCCGGAGCACGAGTTCTCGAGGCAGTGCAGCAGCTGGATGCGGGGCGGGGACTCGAGGTAGAGCATGTCGGAGTGCAGGCCGAGGTAGGAGGAGGTGTAGGCGACGTTCTCGGCGTCGGGCTTGGAGATGACGTCCCAGGTGCGGCCGTAGAAGGTCTCCTTGAGGGCGCCGAAGGTGAGGCCGATGTCCGCGACGGCGGTTTCCGAGTGCGGCACGCCGGTGAGGAAGACGAGGCCCGTGGCGGCGAGCTCCTGGGCGCCGGCGCGGAAGGCGTCGCCGCCGGCCATCCAGTCGGCGTAGGGGATGGTGCGCAGGCGCGGGGCGAGGATGGCGTTGTCCCAGAGGAGGCGCTTGACGGGGTCCTTGGTGAAGTAGACGCGCGTCGGGGCGAAGGGGATGGAGTGCTCGGTGGCGATGCGGGACATGCTCTGCGGGCCGGCGGCGGGGAAGACGGAGACGTGGTTGGCGGCGGCGGCGCGGGGGATGTCGTGCTGCCAGCTGATGTGGAGGGAGCCGTCGGGGTGTTTGGTGACGGTGTCGAACTTGAGGGCCTCGGGGATCTCGGCGGAGGAGAAGGACTTATTGCCGGAGGAGGGGCTGACGCACTGCGGGCAGGGGCAGCGGTCGCGCAGGTAGATTGCGCTGAGGAGCCTGGGCTTGTTGTCGTGGTCAAAGGGGCGTTGGATCTGCATGAGGTCGTCGGAGATGAGCTCGTAGGTCCATCGCTGCGCGATGCGGCTGCGCTCGCGGCGGATGGCTGTCGTGAGGGTGTTGGCGTTGCGGAGGTATGTGCGGACGGAGCGGTGGAGGTCGGCGAGGGTGGAGGACGTTGTGAGGGGTTCGTAGGGCTCGAGGAGGTCGGATTCGGAGGAGGTGGTGGTCTCGGGAGATTCTGAAGCTTCGGAGGCGAGGGTTTCTGGCTTTCGACGACCGAAGACCTGGCGAAGAGAGGCGACTGCGCCCTCTGCACTCTGAGGTCTCGGGGAGGTTGTGTGAATGCGCGCGGTGGGCGCGTAGATGTGAGATCTGCTGCGGAGGCTGAAGGACAGCGCGGATGCCGGCCTCGTCGCATTGAGGGCTCGCGATGCGCGCGCCGCGGAGGAGATGGAGGTCCTCATGGCGGGTCGTCGTTACTGGTGCGTTCGAGGGAGGATGGACGGGGGAGAGACGCGGCAGGCAGCGAGAAGGACGCTGTATCTGTTGGAAAATGCGGAAACTGGAGACGTTTGCGTTCTAGCTGGAGGGAGATTCCATGGTCTGCTGTGTCGAGAACCGAGGCGGGGTGGATGGGCGACGGGAAGAAGAAATAAGTGGACGGTGGCACGATCTGAAGAGCTATGAGCGGGCACTGGGCAGGGGTTCGCGCCGGTTCGCCCAATGTCTTGCCGAAGAGCTGCCCCGCGACGGGAGCAGCAAGTGAGACTCAGGGGAGCTACGGGCCTTTCCAGGGAAGCTAGTTGCCGCAAGGAGGGGATGAACCTCGGTCGGAGGGCAATTCTGGGGAAACAAAGAGGCGGGGGAATGAGGCACTGTGCCACATCAAAAGGCGAATCGCACTGTTTTTCACATGAATTTTTTTCCACCTGGGCAGCTCAAGATCTAATCTTATCTTTTCCATCAGCGCAGCGACTTCAGATGAAGATGCCTTCCCACAATGACTACCATCAACGAATTTCTCGTAATATCGCAAAACATTCGCAATCCATTACACCACATGAAACAGTTCAACATACATACGAGCTGGAAGACTCAAGAGCAAAGCGTCACATGCTAACAATGTCAACTCACCCTAGCGACCTCGTGACCTCGTGACCTCCACTGCTCCCTCAAGCGCCCCAGCCGGACGACGGGAACCTCGCACGACGCAGCTTAGCCCCATTCACGTGGCCTGCGCAGTAACTGCGCGCCTGCGAAGCAAGAACGTCCCTTCAGAAATTTGACTGTTAGCTCTGAGCCAAGCCTTCCGCAGCTTGTCGCGGCTGCTTTCGCCTTCATTTCCCAGGATAGTGCATACTAGCGGAAGAAACGATTAAAGCACAGGTAAGGTAAAGACCTTCATGTGGAAGTAATATCTCCGTTCAACAGTCACTGTGTCCTTGGTCCAATTTTCACGTACAGCCAAGCCATCTGCTGGTGGGATTGGGAAGCTAGGAAGAGTTCACTGCGTAAGTTGACTGGGATAGGACAGCCATGTAAGTCGCGACTCGCATTTCGCTACCACCAGCTTTTCCGATGACCTCCACCACTATCTCTCTTTCTTGAGCCCGAGAGTTTGTTCCTAATGTTTGACGGGATCAGGCGAGATAGTTTGACCAGCCTCTCAATCTTTCCCTGCTGGCCATGTCCACGCATTTCTTCAGACGTGCTAGGCCTCGTGCCTGGGGGCCTCTGAATCTCTGCAATGCTTCTGTCGGACCCTTGACTCTTCTGTTGTTCGTGACGTTTCGACCTATTACTACCAACACTTTCCCCTATTTCCCGCCTGGATGATATTTCGGATGACATTGGGGAATCTTCCTCCCTTTCTTGTGGCTGTACGTCCCCTTTTTCAAGAGGCAAGCCCATTCTCTCGAACACTTTCCAATCTGAGCTTAAGTTCGATAGGGTACCTGAAGAAGGGATTGATCCTGGAGGTGGTCCCACAGGAAGCTTTCCATATCTCTTACCCTCTATGAAAGGTGGAGGGAAGGGACATAGCGGGTTCGGAAGGAACCATTTGGCGGCATCGGTATCCCGGGAGTGTTCGAGAATTCTTTTCACTTCTCTTCGTACCCCCTTCATAGAACACCGATTGTTAGGACTGATCACCAACATACGCTCCAAAATGAAATTAATGAACGCTCTCGAGGCAGAGGACGCATTGTGATGCTCTTGTAGAAATTTGATCCACTGCAAGGATCTTAAGTCAGCCAAATCAGGTTAGGTGTATGGACGGAAGGGTTGCTTGCCTTTTTCACGGATTCTTTCACCTGCGCTTTGGGTTCTTGGTCGGGGTTGACTTCAGCGGGAATAAAGAACTTGTCATGGACGAATTCTTCTGACATATTATCGTCACTCAGTCTCACTGTACCGAAACTTTCGTAATCGCGACCGTCAGGGCCTTTGAAACGGTCCTTGTAGATAGCCTCGTAGCCAATGAGATGCCATGTGATGAACTCCAGGAAAACGCATCCCAATGTCCATATATCGTACTTCTGGGTGACTTGAATACCACGCCCTACCTCGGGCGGACGGTAGGTTTCGGAGTAACCCCTCAGTTTGTTGGCGTAAGTGTTGTCGACGTTGGGAGCATGAAAGCGCATGAGAGTGAAGTCAGCGACAACCAACCGTCCGCGATGGCCTTTAGAACCGAAGAAGAGTATGTTCTTGGGTTTGATGTCTCCGTGGCGACCTAGCTTTTCGTTCCCGGGACCCTCTTCGGCGTCATCATCTAGTCCGTGATATCGATGAACTTCGCACAATCCATCAGCAAGCCCGTGACACTGCTTGAAAAGCCAAATTAAATCATCCGTCTCAGAGGGCTGACTCTTGTTGTCTCTCCAGTATTCCTGCAGGTTGCAATCTGCCCATGGAAAGATCAAGTACTGATCTGATCCAATCTGGTAGGAGAATAGCAGTTCAATCAGGTTGTCATGAGTCTGATTTGGCCGGCTGAACCTTGTCAACGCCTCTCTCTCTCTTTCGAATGTGCCATTATGATTCGGGTGGAAATGTTTAATGGCGAAATATTCTCGAGAATCCTACATCAAAGACACACGAGTCAGTATATATCATGCTTGCGATGTAAATGAACTGACTGAGACATGTGCCCATATCTGATGGTCCTGATGAATCCTGATTTTGGACACACGTCCGTGTGCTCCCCCATTTTCCCACTCCAAAACATCCAAGAACGGCATAGGATAATCTGGACTAAAGACTTTGTGATTGGTTGCAGTAAAATTGATGACTGGCGCGAGAACTTTGTACTGCCATTCGCAAAATGCCCAGCTGACAGAGCCCTTCCAGGTTTTGAAGAAGTGACCATGCTGACCAGTGTCAAGTGGTAGTTGGTCATCCCAAATATTGCCACTAATGAACTTGCCGATGTAATTGGGGTTCCCAATGAACACAAGAACTGCAAATATCTTGATACGCTTGCGTTCTGCTCCTTCGCCACAAATATCTCGTTCTGCGTCAATTTGGCTTTGCGGGCTTCCATCGGCCGATCGACCCAAACCTAATATGTCGTTGACAGTCTCGATTCCGAATATCTCTGTCAAGTCGCTGCAAGGAAGAAATTCTCTGGACCGCCTGTCCGGTATGAGTCTCTGCTCAATCTTTCTCCTGGCTGGATGATCATCTAGGTCACCTGAAGCTGAAGTCGCCGAAACGCTCAACTCGCCTGTGTGAACGTGAGGCTGTTCAGGCATTGATTCGGGGTTCATGCTGAAACCAACTTCCACTGGCTATATAGCCAGAGGATAGGAAACTTAGAATAACCGGCTACTTCTGATACTTCAATGCGTACTCAGGTGTCTTGCAACTACCGAGTATAGGATAGCGCAGGGCGCAAGCTTCTGCCCGAGTCCTCGATGCCTGAGAGAGCACGAGACCGAAGCTGAAGAGACTGCCTACTTTTCCTGTGTCTGCGTGACTACAATTCCTATACACCCACTCACTCGAATTGACGATGATAGTGGGAAGAATAGAAGGAATAGAAGTAACGACAACAACAGTGGGCGACGACGATAATTAAGAATAACGAAGATAACAACAATTGTCTGGATTGTATCTGAACCCATAGGAAAAGCAATCGATCTAGCAAGGGGGAGAATAGGCGGCTTCAACCTAGAACGATTTAAAGGAGAAAGAAAATGTTCCCTTTGTAAAGATCAAGTCCTCGCGATCATAAGGGAGGGGCGTAGCCAGCCTTTCAAGATACTCGAGGTCAACGATCTCTTCTTCGCGTCATTTGAGCGTCGAGCCGAGCATGTTCGCAACTTTCTAAGGACGAGCCCGCGCGGGCACCAGATCCCCATCCTGCCTTCCCTTCTATCACGGCTCATCTGCATTCGCTGTAACGGATGCAAGAATGTCTGACTTATGGGTTGCGCAGATGAAGATGAGGGTGGTATATATGCATTGCACTGTAGGAGCCTGCATTTGGCTGCAGACCGGTCTGTTGACACGAGAACGATGATTTGTCCGGCTACGACAGAACTTGGCGCACATTCAATATTGATGCCGGTGCATAGCGGGGTTACCGAAAAGACCAATGTCAACCCAAGTTGAGTTATTGAGGAGGACTGGGTGGTCAGAGTGATGCCCACCAAGCCTCTCTTATGTAGGGTCCTTTGTCAATTTCGTGCTGATCTTCTGACTCCGCCACGTCAAGGCAGCGTATTGGCTGTGCAAAGTGAGGCAACCACCAGAGTCTGTCTTGGCCAATGGATTTGCAGCCCAAGGCTACCACCGGGGCTGTACTGGATTCCTGCGAGTGATAGAAACGGGTGGCTTCAGTGGCGTGACCACGCTACTCGTCCGATAGGCAGTTGACCTGACTTTTTCCAAATCCGCGGATCGACTTGGCTAGCAGAGCTGGTGAACTTTAGGCTTCCTTTCTGACATCAGTGCTGGGCGGATGGATATAAGTGTGAAAGTGGTCGTTTAGATTTCTTAAAGTTGTTCGACTCATTGCAGATCCAAATACCTTCAAGGGTGGTATTCTGAACTTCTCCTCTCGCCTCTCATACAGTCTCTGATTTTCATAATTCCGTCATGGACACCATCGAGCGTCGCATACAGTCCAGCTCAATCAAGAAACCCCAACATCTGGTTTCAAATCTCCAGATTTTTTGCAGAGATAAAGGCTTCCAGATGGAAAGCTTAGAGTTACGTAACGACGTCTACGTAATTTTCATGCGGCCTCTATCAATGAACCAGCCCCCAGAAGCTAGATGTATTTGTTAAAGCGAGAGCAAGTTGCACCGAAGCAACGTCTCCAGTCAACTACTAACGCCGCTTCTCAGATTCAGAAGGCGAAGAAGGCGGACGCTGCACATTCATAAACGTATTGATATGGACGCTGAAACGGTATTCGGAGTGCGTGACGCACGTGGGAATCAAGACAAGGCAATCATTGGATGGTGTTTTCCACTTTGTACGAATGTGAACTGGTTTTGCACTGTAGCTGCATTGATTGATATTTTAGAAGATTCAATTCAATTCTCTATGCTGATAAGTCTTCCTGTGTGAAAGTGAGCAGTCATTTCGGGCATGCCGCCATGTGAAGGGGTACGATCTTTTGGTCCTCTGCATGATCATGTTATTGCTCAGCCGCATATGTGTGACTTCCGCGATTGCCGCCACGAGAGACCTGGGCCAATACTTTATGTAAGTAAGCAATGGCCTGGTGATATTACTGATTACTGCAGGCTGCTATGCGAAGCACTTTGCAGGTTCATTCGCAGAATTTGAACTGCCCACACAACTGTCGCCTACATCTGGCATGATGTGTGCAGCAGCCTGATTTTGCAGCATACTGCGTTTCCGACAACCCGCCAATAGTGCGATAAAAACCAAGGCGTACTTTTAGCCGAGCCGGTTTTGAAGAAATCAAAAACGCACACCTCACCTCACGTATGCAGTGCCACCAACCCCAGCAGCAAGATGAAATACGACGTCGAGGAATAACTCCCACTGCTGGCGGGATAAGAGGCTTTATACGTGTCACTTGAACACTGGAATCTGTGAAGAAGTGTCTACATCGAGGTTTCTCGAGCTCTTCCTCTTCATCGTTCACATACACACCTTTTGCACCTAGCCACGCGCCCACGCCTCACCACGATGGCGAATCGAGACAACCCAGCGGAGATCAACTACATCTCCATCGATGAGTTGTTGATCAAGAAATCCGAAAAGCCCGAAAGACGCGCTCATTGCCAGGCATTCCTGCCAAATAGCGCAGCCGATTCACTAGTCGAAAGGGGTCGTGTAGAAGTTACACTGGACAGATGCTTCGGCAACGAGGATCAAGACAAAAGGGTCATATCAGACTTTGTCAGGAAGAATGCAAAGAAGGTATTCCTCATACTCTCTTTCATGGAAGAGCAGGATCGCTGGGAAAAGCTACAGAGTGGCGGCCTCACGTTCGAAGACAGCTGTCTGCCTATTCGACGGCGTGAGACTTCTCCCGAAGGAGAGAATAGGCCGCACGAAGGTTCATGGATTGCAACATTCACAAGGTCTCCGAGGTTTTGGGACTCTTTCTTTCGGGACCAATGGCGATTCTTGGCACCGACATTTCGAAGAAGTCAATTCGTATACGAATTCGAATATGAATGTAGACTCCCCTTCGTTGATATCAAAGACGCCAAAACGCATGCCGGACACTTCGGATCGGTTTTCGAGTTGGGTCTGAGAGTGGACCATACAGCAGAGTTTCCGGCGTCTATCATGGTAAACATTTTCCAAATCAGCTCTGACGAAAAGTGCTCATACGTGCTTAGCAACCCGAATCGAACAAGGGATACGTCAAAGTGGCCCTAAAAGTCACTACCGTCGAGCACTCCGCGTCCACTGATACAAATGTGGAGAAGTTTTACAACAAGGAGATGACAACCCTGAGCCTGATGAGGCAGCTTGATCACGCTCATTTGATAGCAGCGATAGCGGCTTACAAGAAGGGGCACTACAGGTGCTTCGTATTTCCATGGGCCAGAGGAGGCAGTCTCAAAGGCTTCTGGGAATGTAACTCAAGCAAGCTTGACAAGACTCTGGTCACTTGGGCAATCCGTCAGATGTCTGGGATTTGTGATGGTATTGAGAAGCTCCACAATGAGCTAGTCCGTCACGGCGACATCAAACCCTTGAATATCCTGCACTTCGGGGACTCCAACAACAACAACAGTTCTGATTTGGGGAATTTAGTGGTAGCTGACGTCGGACTCGCGAAAGTCCACGGAATATACACGGAGGATCGTGTCCCAGGCACCACTACGAGACACGGAACCAACATGTATGAACCGCCCGAGATGGTATTTTTTACACCACAAAACACCAAGATCTCTAAGAGATACGATATGTGGAGTTTGGGCTGCATCTTTCTTGAGTTCACAATCTGGCTGCTGTACGGCGCAAAAGGTCTTAGCAGCTTCTATCGAGACCTGGAAGCTTCGGAGATTTGGAGATTCTGGGTGCCAGCTGCAAACGGTCATAAACTTCATGAAGCTGTGGAAGTACGGATTGAAGAGATGGAAGGCCAACTCGATGCCAAAGGTGCGCTCGGCAGATTGGTCAGACTTGTTTCCAAGAAACTGCTCGTTGGCTTGGACAAGCGCATCGATGCAAAGTCCCTGGCAGAGGCTTTGAAAAGTATTCAAAAGGAATACCCAGTGACGAGCTTGAGTGACCTAGGTCCTCGAGTGGGGATCCTGGCCGAGCAAAGATCGAGAGCTGGCCAAGGGCTCGTGTCACCATCCAACGAAGTAGGTCTTTTCGATGAAAACTAAATGCAGACGAGTATGCTGACAATTTTGGGCTAGTACGTGAGTAAATCACTCTTCAATTGCATTTGTTGCGCTTGGGGTAATTAATCATGATATTCGGCTCCTAGAACGTTAGCTAAGTACCATCGTTTTTACGGGACTTCTATCTGATTTCCATCCAGCCGGTAAGCAAAGACTGTCCCTGAAGATACCCACTAGCTGACCAGTGAAGCGCACAAGCAAGCTTGACGGCCAGTGGCGAACCATTCGCTATAATAGTTGGGCGCGAATCATAATCTCGCGCACTGAGTGGGCGTCACTGAGGCCTGAGACGGAAACAACGGCGCTTTGTGCTTCTTGTAGGACGACTGACTTTTTGGCGTCTCACCTTTCTTTGGGTCGAAGTTTGAGTACTTTATATCGAGGAAGGATGGCGTGCCCCATGTGTCGTTTTCTCTATCGATGTCTTTCGAAATTTTCCCTCGTTGATGACGACATTGTGGGCTTATCCATAGACAAGGACAAAAACGCATACTTGCCATCCCATGAAACCACACCGGCTATATCGATATACTTTGATCCGGGTATGTATTTGCCCGTGAGAATTGACTCAATACCTAACTCTCCTTAGAATCTTCTGTCCGCCCCCTATCGGAGGCACAGCTTGGGCTTCCACTTCTGCCGACACCTGGTAGCTCACAACAGTTCAGCCTCCTGAATGAATGGGTCCACCTCTGCGACAAGTATCACCATTGCATTTCGAGTCCGGCCATAAACGGAACAAGGAGCATCCTGCCGACAAGGCTGGTTGACGTGGGCACCAGTCAAGATCCCAGTCTACGCCTCATTGAGACGAAGGATGGCACAGTGACTGGTCTTTACGTTGCTCTTAGCCACTGCTGGGGAGCTTTGCCAAGCAATAAGAGGGTATGTACTTATAGTGATAACATCGAAAGCTTCAAGAAAGGTATCCTGTTCCACACTTTGCCACGGAATTTCCAGGATGCAGTCACAGTCACACGCGCACTAAGAGTCCAGTATCTCTGGATCGACTCACTTTGCATCGTCCAAGGGGACACAGAAGATTGGAAAGCTGAGGCTGGAAAAATGGAAGACGTATTTAGCTCAGCGTATTGTACAATTGCTGCTAGCTCTGCTACGTCTTCTCTGGATGGATTTCTCTTGAATCGAGCCCAGAGGGCGTCGATAGGCATTCGCACGCCTCAAGGCACCCTTTACCTCGCCGAGGCTATCGACGACTTCGAGGCACACGTCGAGCAAGGTGTTCTGAATACCCGCGGCTGGGTACTCCAGGAACGAGCTCTGTCAAGACGAACTATACACTTCACGTCTACCCAAGTATACTGGGAGTGCGGAGAGGGTGTCCACTGCGAAACACTCGCTGAGCTTGGAAAGTAAGTCACTCCCGCAAATGGTCAGGTGCGTAGATATCCAACTGACTGGTAATTCATTACAGCCGACAATCGATGTTCCTTGGTGACTCCAACTTCCCAACGTACGGGCTCGAGCACTACAAAGACGAGCGTATTCGACTAGTTCAATACCTCTACCAAGCTTACAGTGGGCTTAACCTCACGAAGCCTTATGATCGCTCAAAGGCAATCCTCGGGCTGCAAAAGCGTCTAGGCTTCACGTTCGAATCCAAAGCCAAGTACGGTGTCATCTCGATCTACTTCGAGAGAACTTTTCTCTGGCAAGCGGACGTTCCAGGTTCTCTCACACAGATTGACTATGAGCCAGGCTCCACGATTCCTTCGTGGTCTTGGATGGCGCTTATGGGGACGATTCGATACATGGAAGTTCCATTTGGTGGAGTGACATGGACGGGCGATCTCGAAAACCCATTCCAGCCAGGCTTTGATGATGCCAAATGGGACGGGCGAGTGGTTGCTAAAGCAAAGCGACTTGCGATTGATGACGATGAATTTGAAGAGAGGTGCACGGTCGATTTGAGTCTTTACAAGTTCGAGCCAAACAGGTGGAAATGCGTGGTTGTAGGGGAGAGCAAGGTCGCCAATGAGGACGGCGACAAGAACCAGTACGTTCTATTTATACGCGAGAGGCTATCCGGCGTGACGATTCCTGTTTACGAGCGAGTTGGCGTGGGTATTCTTTTGCAGACCCAAGTTGCTGGGGAGACTACCATAGTTTACATTGCATGACGCCTTCAGGAATTTGAGGGGTTTCCAGAAGGCTATACGTTTAAATACTACTAGACCTATTTGAGTTGACTTTTGCTACCGGCGCGGATGATTGTTTTCTTATTTTCGTTCTTCTTCTTATTACACCCCCTATCCATTATCGTTATCCACATCATCGTCGTCGTCATCGTCTAATTATCGCGTCTACTCGCCCGGATAGCTGGGATTGAACGTATTCGAGAAGAAAGTCACAGGCTCACTAAACCTTTAAATGAAAGAATATTATTGCACTCAGTTAACTTCGTCTGCCTGAATAGTAAGACTCTCTGGCTTTGGGGCATGAATAAGACGACTTATACAAATAGAGATGTTGCGAACTTTCGTCACTCGGTGGCCCATGCAGAATTAGATGGCAGTAATTCACACCGACCTGAAGACGCACATGAATAATCAAGCTCGCAAAATCCAGGTGTCGCAATCAGCGCCCGAAAGCTTCGCGCGTTAGTCCATGTGCTCATCCAGGCAATTCCCAAGTTTGCGTTCAATCTTTGTACATTGGATCTAACAATATTTACATCTAACCACACCCTCAATTACCCCAACTCTAAGCACTCCGCCTCAAACAGTCGAGCTGTTAATCGCCTTCCAGATCTCATCGCTCAGCGTCTTGTTCGCGTTAAAGTACGACGCCAGCTGCGTCTCCTTCTGCAGCACCAGGTCCGCCACAAGACGCCCGAAGACGACGCTGCCCTCGGCATTGAGGTGCGTGTTGTCGTCGGCCTTGAGGTTGTACGAGTGCGCCTTGTCCTCGCCGATGGCCTGCACGAACTTGCGGCTGTTGAGGTTGAGGTCGATGTACGTCGTCTTGGTCTCGGTGGCCGCCGCGATGGTGCGCTCGCGCTCGTTGGCGAGGTTGTTCGTCACGACGCCGTTGGAGAAGCTGCGGCGCGTGAGGGGGGTGACGAGGATGGGTGTCGCGCCGAGGGCCTTGATCTCCTTGGCCAGGTTACCGAGGTTTGTTTGGTACTGGTCGAGGGAGATGTTCTTTTCGGGCTTTTGGTCGTTGTGGCCGAACTGAGAGGCGGTCTTCGTTAGCAGCTTGTTCTCTCACACGATGTATTCTGCTGCTGAAGTACAAGCAGGCGGAAGAAGACTGGCTTACCTGAATGGTCACGTAGACGTCAAAGTCCTTGACGCTGTCGGTGACGGCCTTCTTGACCGTTGCCCAGTAGCCCCCGCTGACATAGTCCACCGTCGTGCGGCCGTTGACGCCGTAGTTGGTTCCCTTGGCCGGGCTCTTCAGGAAGCTGAGGAATCCGTTGCCCCAGCCGCCACCGCCCTCGGACTGCTTCGCCGTCGTGGAGTCGCCGGCAAGGTAAAAGGCGGGAGGCTTCGCAGCCCGCTTCTCTGCCGGGGGCGCAGCCATAGCCATGGCCGGCAGCAGGGCGGAAAGGATGGTTTGGGCCTTCATGTTGTAATAGTCTATACGGGGGGTCGTCTGGGCTGAGAGTCGAATGGCTTCAAGATACACAAAACAACGCCGACAAAGACGAGGAACGAGGAGCAGCCATCTCGGCCTCTTATACGAATCCGGTTTCAAGACTCAAGGAAAGAGACACTCCGTAGCTTTCCCCCAGAGCTGCATGACCCTTACAAACCTAACCCTCGTCAACAGCATTGCCAAGCCATGCGACCAACCAGATGTTCGGACGCTCCTTTCTGCTTCTGGTTCGTTTGATCCGATGTGCGCTTAAGCCAGGGTTGCCATTGTAAATAGAATGGTGCAATGCAAGCTGTGGCCAGCTGGACTCGACACATAGATAGCACAGCGGCGTGGAATTCAGCGAAGCAAAAAAGTCAGACCCCTGACGCGCCGGGGATGATGCTGGGAATCACGGAGGTGTGCGGGGGACCCAGGCTTGCCAGGACGGGCATTCGCAGCCTGCAGCTGCACTTTTTTAGAGTTTCTCCGTCAATGGGAAGGGAGAGCTTGTAATGTGGCCCATGGCAAGCTGTGTACTTGGCACATCTCCAATTGGAGCTAAGCTTTTGAGGGGTGTTCAGTGAGGGGGGCACTGACATGGGATGGGTTGAAATGCGACGCTTCGTTCCGACGGAAAAAGCTGGGGGACCATTCTGATCTCGGATTCACGCTAGCTACGTAAACTTGCAGGACGCAGGACGCTGCAGCGGCAGTCTTCTCCCGCTTGGGAAAGGAAGCGCTGCATGCCGGACGAGCGGACGGCAGTCTGTAGCTTCTCGCGGGCGAATCCGAAAAGTGAGCGAGAGAGATCGCGGGGAAATCCTTCCAGTGCGGATAGATTAAACGTAGATTGGGAACGCAAGCAGGGGCGAGTACACGAGGGGTGTAGTTCGTTCGGCCCTTGGAACATATTTCACCGTCGCAGTTCGTCCGATTCGGGCGCGAGGTTGGACTAGAACTGGATCGTGGAACTGAGAGCCGCCCGAGGGGCATCCCAAAAGAAGCAAAGTGAAGGGGGGGCTCCGGAGCTGGGATGCCTTGGTCGGTGAGCCGGCCACGATCACGCCGTAGCCCGTGGGATGGCCGTGATTGAATTTGACAGCCGTGACTCGTGGAAATTGTGGGACGACACAATATGTTTTGCAGATTGCCTCATTATCGTCATACAGCTCTATACCGCAAACGGGTACAATGTGTTTGTGTTTTGAAGGGGGTATTCTAGTAGGAAACTTCGAAATGGGCGTGCTGTTGCGCCGAAGATGCCGTCCTTCCCGGGTGTCCCGAATTGCATACTCATACTCTTACAACAAGGCCCTCTCGTCTCGTCGTCCCAAGTTCCAGATGAGAGGGCATGAATGTCCCTTAATATTCGTGTTACATCATGTATCCATGAAAATTCCGTCCATCCCAAAGAACTCAAGCTGATTGCTTGGAAACTTTTGTTGCCAGTAGAAAGCCACTCTGGTGTTTTTTTCTTTCCGTCCAATCCGTCCAACGCCCGCCCACACACAACTCATAAACACATACAATCGGGTTTAAATCATCGGTTTCGGTTACTAGACCACCGCTTGACCATGACTTCGCGGATCTTGTACAACTTGAAGACCTCCGCCGGGCCGCCCTTCTGGAGGGCCTCGTCGAACTGGGGTGGGGGAGGGATGTCGACATAGACAAGCACCAGACTCTTCTGCACGTGAGACAGAACGCGCACAACCCCGTGGAGCCAGTGCCAGGTCTTGCGAGGAAGCTCGCGATCGCTGTCCTTCCACCACTGGTCTGAGTATGAGGGTAGGATGATGGCACCGAATTCGGCGTGATCGAAGACGGGGCCCTTGGCATACAGCATCCAGTCGACACCGAACTTGATGCCGGCGCGGGGCACCCAGCCGAGAGAGCGGAAGTGGTGGTAGACTGCATAGTTGACGAGGAAACTGTCGTCGGGGTGCAGGTCGGTGCTCGCGCGGGAGGGGAAGTAGGAGTACTGGCGGAAGAGGTTTAGGAGCTCGGGGGTAGGGATGGGTTGCTTGTTGATTGGGTTGACGACGCGAAGAGCGCCGAGACCGAAGGTGAGGAAGAACGCTTCCTCAGAGGTGAGTTGAAGGTGTTCCTTGTTGACGATCTCAGTTGGTGTAGTCTCCGCCTGTGTAACATGTGTGCCATTTGTCTGCGGCTCTTGATCCGACTCCACGACGCTAGGCCCCAGAGATGCCCCATTGAGGGACGGTATCGACTTGCCATTCAGCAAAGCAAAGCTAGGGCTAGGAGGGTCGGACGACAGGTAGGTGGCCGACTCAACCTTGGGAGAGAATCGCACACTCTTCCGGCGTTTCATAGGTTTGGTAGGGGTTGAAGGAATATCCGTCGACGTTGTGCTCAGTGCCTTGGTACTGTCGGCGTCGGTGCCGTTGACAATTCTGTCGTGATCCAGCAGATCGTTGATCAGATGACCAGTCGACGGCTTCGTAGACCCATCATGCTTGACATCTTCGGGTATCGTCGACAGCTTTGGCGCGATAACCTTGGGCTTGCTGATGCCGTTCGTTGTGTCGTTCGACTCATGAATGACAGCGACGTGTGCATTCGGGAGTGACAACAGCTCCAGCGGACCGACAGGCGCGGCGAAGATCGACACAGATGACGAGTGGCCGTTGACCGAGACGCCGGATCCGTTCACACCGTTCAGGGTGACAGACTCTGAGTCGCTATTCACCAGAGTCGACTCCGGACTGTGAATACCGTTCGTCGAGGCGTGGGCGTAATCAGCTGCGGCCAACGACGCGTGCGAATTAGGCAGACGGAGGAGTTCGAGAGGGCCGGTAGGAGAGGACGAGGCAGTAAGAAGAGGAGACAAGGGTTCGCCGAGGGCCTTGGCAATCTCGGTTGCTCGAAGAGCATCCTCAGGCTCGATGATCGTGGCCGATCCAAGGTTGGCCGTCAAGGGCTCAATGGGCGAAGAGACACCGTTGACTAGTCCTGTTTCGATGGCAGACAGAGAGTCGAGAGAAGCAGAAGGCACAACACCAGGCTTAAGCTCGGTAGGCGTATTTATGGACGCATCCTTGGTCACATCTTGGGAGAGGGATTCTGGTTCGGTGGCCGGGTCGGCAGGGACAATTGGTTCAGGCAACGAGATCGCATCAGTCAAGGCGGGTTCATGGCCGTTGACGGAACTAACAGTGGCATCGGTGGTCTTTGACGTGGCTTCCTGCGCTTCCTGGAGACGCGTTTGACGGATAGCTTCTTGCTCGGACTTGGCGCGCTCCCACTTCATCTGCCTGCGCTCTTCGCGACGATTGGCCGTCACGAGCTCGCTGACCTGACCAGGAACCAAGCCACGGCGAACCTGCTCGCGCTTCAGCCAGTTGGGCTCGCTTCGACTCAGGTTGCCCTTGCCATAGAATCCCTGCTCCCACAGAGCGCGCATGGACTTCGCGTCGAAGACGTTGACGGACTTGGACTCGGGGGACCAAATGCCTTCGTACACCACGGACGGCTCAGCAGGCGGTGGGAAGAAAGTCTGTTTCGTCCATGCGTACAAAACGTGGAAAAGAGAGATTGGATTACTCGGATAGAAGCTAGGAAGCGGGAAGGTTCGTATGGGCGCAGGCAGCTCGTAGATCTTGTGCAACGGCGGACCTCTCGGCCGCGGCGTCGAGACCGGGGTGCCCTGCTGGCCCGGCGTCCCAGCCGGCGAGGGCTGGGAAGCTGTATCTTTGGTTTGGGACATTGTTCTAGCAAGTCATGTCTGTCTTTTGGTCTGGTTAGCTGGATGTCCACGCGACGACAAGCTTGCAAGATTGAAGAAAAATTGAGTTGTTTGCGATCAGATACCGTTGTAGTCTATATTTGTAGCATTCATCGAGGTTCAATGAAGACGCCTCTTAGCACAAATGGGAAATGGTGTCATCATAGCAAACGTGGTAGCAAAGAAGGCAGAGAGGAGGGACCTGACTCTTCCCTGTGCGAAGAGGATCGCGACGAGAAAAAGAAGGCGATGCCCAGCCCAGCTGCCGCCACCATGGACGAAGGGAAGAACGTTGAGAGGAAAAAAGCTTGCAACTTACTTATTGGAGGTATTCCACCCGTCCTGCCGACAGATCACCCGTCAATTGGGCCATTCAAGCCGAAAAATCACCTCACTTCCCGGAGGCAGCTCGATCCTGTTCGGCAGACGTGTGGTAGGGTGGGAAGAAAGCAGCAGGTCGCAAGCGTCGCGCAGAAAATTTCTGAGTAGAAAAAGGGCTCCGCCGTATCCATTGTCGCTTGTTTCCGTCCCCACCGTCTGACTCTTTTTTGTCCTCCGGAAAAACTCGGCATTGAGGTGTGGCTCGCTGACATAAGCCGTCAGGGCTGTCCTCAGCCGCAAGCGGACAGAGCTTGAGCCACACAGGTGTGTGCCACAACTCACCAGCCCCAGCTGAGGTTCTGCCCCAGGCGCACGGCTTTAACCTGTGGCCCGTGCTTGCCTCCCCAATCTTAGCATTTGGAGATTTTGGTGGGGCTCGTCGAATTTCAATGCCACGCGACGTGGAAGTTGCTCTCCGATAATGCCGATCCTTTGGGACTTTGGGATGCTGCAACCTTGTAACCCGCTTCCTGGCTTTTGCTGACGCTCCTTTGCTTTTCCTCCCGTCAACTTCAGACACGTCTTTGGATCGCCAGATTTTGCAATGACCTTCTGACAAGGGGCCCGCTACATTTTTTGCTTCATGGCGTTTGGTTCTGTCTTGTCTTGATCGCACCACTCTAATAGTCAACCTCTACGTCCTCCGCCTCAACGGCATCATCTTGCGCCATGATTAACCTCTCGATGGCGCCGCAGGCAATTGCTGGTGTATGCGTTGTCTGGAGCACGTTTGTTTACATTGTACAATCCATTGGGATTTTCAGAATGTAAGCTGAGCTCTCTGATGCTGTTGCGCCGTTACTAAAATGGCGATAGCTTCAAATCCTACTCCTACCCGCCGAGACCCGCCGTGTCGTCTTCCCTCAAGAAAGAAGATGTCCCGCACATCACCGTTATTCGTCCCGTCAAGGGCCTCGAGCATGGCCTCTACGACTGCATTGCTTCCTCATTCCGACAAAACTACCCCGCCGACAAGATGACCATCTACCTCTGTGTAGCCGAGAAGAGTGACCCCGCATACCCTGTGCTGAAGAAGGTCGTGGAGGACTTTCCCGGCTTCGATGCCCACGTACTCGTGGAAGATGAAGATCCTTTGCTGCACGGCCAGTCAGGCCACATCGACAACCTCGGACCGAACCCTAAGGTCAGGAACATTAGTCGTGCCTACCGCGAGGCCAAGGGCGACATCATCTGGGTCATGGACTGCAATATCTGGATCAGCAAGGGGGTTGCCGGGCGCATGGTGGACAAGCTTCTTGGTTATGAGGCTGACGGCAAACAAGTCAAGCCTTACAAGTTTGTCCACCTGCTGCCCATCGTCGTCGACACTGTTTCTCCTCGCGATGCTCCTACCCGGGAGACGCAGACCCTGCTTTCGTCAGGGCCCGAACCCGACTCCTACCAAAGCCACAACGGATCCCTGTTGGACTATGCACGAACCCAAGGCGGTGGACGTCTCGACGAGATGTTTATGGCTACGACGCATGCCAAGTTCTACGGCGCAATCAATACCGTTGGTGTCGCCCCTTGTGCTGTGGGCAAGAGCAACATGTTCCGCAAGTCACACCTGGATCAGGTGACGGATCCCGCCCAAAACCCAACTCTCCTCGCGAACAAGAACCTCCCCAAAGGCATCGACTACTTTTCTGAGTACATCTGCGAAGACCATCTCATCGGCGACCTCCTATGGAAATCAAACCTGCCCGGGTTCAGGAACCATGGCCTCGTCGTCGGCGATATTGCTGTGCAGCCGATGGCTGGCATGTCTGTTCGAGCATACTTCAACCGCCGTGCCAGGTGGCTCCGGGCGCGCAAGTATACTGTTCTCGCAGCGACCTTGGTCGAACCTGGTGTCGAGTCCCTGCTCTGCTGTGGTTATTTCGCCTTCGCCGTGACCACGCTACCCTGGTTCGGCAAGACATTTGGCACTTCCCAGACTTGGGGTGCCTTCGGTCTTTACTGGTTGGCTTTCGAGTTCATCTGGATGACCTTCGACTGGTTCACGTACAACCGCCTTCACGCAGGACACACTATCGAAATCGATGAGAACACCCCGAAGTTTGCCAGAGGCACCGCAACTCCTGGCGGCACCCCTGCCAGGTCCTTCTTCGAATGGCTGCCTGCTTGGCTTGGCAGAGAATTCCTCGCTCTTCCCATCTGGACCTGGGCCGTTTTCTGCGGATCCACTGTGAATTGGAGAGGTCGGACTTTCAACGTCCGCACCGACATGAGTGTTGTTGAGGTTGACGAGGCGCAGACGGGCTCGTCAGGAAGCAGCCAGCGTTCAAGAAGTAAAGACCGTTTAGATTAGACGCGCGATGATAGACAATACCCCTACCTAATGTAATCCGGCATAGCCGCTTCGATATCGAACTGACTGTTCATCAATCGTGTCGTCCCAAGTCTCCCAGTCACCTTCAACCTTCAGATGTCGTATCCAGACTTTTGCATATCATCCAAAACCTTCTCAACTACCTCCCCGTCCGCCTTGAACGCCATCATCCCGGCCGCCTCCTTCGCCTCAACCCACTCCAGCCTCATATTCTCATCCCAGGGCACCCTCTCCACATCCCGAGGAACATCCTCTACATCAACCCTCGCCGCAAACCAGAACACATTCTTCAGCGCACCAGTGAAGACGCACGGGTACACACAAACCGACGACGCCTCGCAGTTCTCCAGGCCGTCCGTCACATCGGGATTCTGGCCCACAGGATAGGTCCCCTGAAGCTTGATATCAGGCGTGGCCCGCGTGGCTACCTTGAGAGATAGAGCCTCAACCTGCAACCCGGTCTCCTCGCGTGTCTCGCGGAGTGCAGTGGCCAGGAGGTCTTCGCCGATTTCTTTGCAGCCTTTGGGAAGCCAGACGGTGTTGTCTGCGATGTCTCGCAAGACGGCGATTTTACGAGAGGCGGGGTCGATGGGGACGGTGCCGCAGGAGATGAGGATATGTTGCGAGGGGTACTGGCGTTGAGGAGTTTGGAGGAAGAGGGATCTGGATGCGTTGGGGTTGGCTTCGGAGGCAGCCATGGCGATGGTGTTTGTGCGGTGGGATTGTTGAAGCTAGTAGACGTGATAAAAATAATGACATGAACGTCAAGAACTTCAAGACAAGGAGGGCGTGATGGATCGATCATAGGAGCAACAGCATACAATCGCTACCTTATAGCAGTTGACCGGAAGTATATATCGAAGGCCTTTAACACAACCTATCATCCAACAGCGACTCATAGACGGGATGGAAGATGGTATGTTCCATAATAAATATTAACATCTAATCATGATCGTAGATAACTTTATGTACATGGTGAAGCATATCTCGGAACAGTACAGCTTGACCGTTTCAAACTACCAGCCCGATGTTCAAAGCCTCGTGTACTGATACCAGAACGAAGCTTAGTTGCCAGGCTTGCGGATCCAGACAAGCAAGTTTCCATTGCCGTAGGCATACTCGGCTCCCTGGACGGTGTTGTCCGCGCGCGTGCAGTAGTCCATCACGAACCCAGCACCACGAGCGACGTCGTTGCTGAAACATCGGGTCAGCTGATTGCTCGAGTACCAACAAAGACGCAGACAGTGAGTGGACTTACCAAGACGAAGAAGTGGTAGTAGCGCCACCGCCGGCGACACCGGTGATCTGAGCCTGTCCGACCACGCAGAAGACGCTGGAGCCGGCCACTTGACAGGCTTGGCTACCCTTGCGAGCGAGGTCGTTGATGCACGTAACAGCGTCGGGGACCTGGTCATTCAGGTTAGGTGCGACGCGCTTAGATGCTCATTGCTTGGGGTTTACTTACATAGGCCTCAGTGTTGGGGATTGTGTTGCAGTAGTATCTCTTCTGGAGTAGCCCGTTCTCGGCAGCGGCGCTGGTCTCGTTGAGGGACGCGTGCCAAGCCTCGACGGCCTCCTCGGGGGTGAGGTTGTCACCGTCCGGGTTGGTGATGATGCCGTCGACCCACTTGGAGAAGGAGAAGACCTCGACGGAGTCGGTCTGGGTGGTCGGGGCGGCCGTGGTGAAGGCTGCCAGGGCCAGAGTAGCGAGGGCGGGGAGGGTGAAGGAGACCATCTTGAACAATATGGAGCCTTTGCCTGTGAGGGTGAGAGCTTGTGGTGGAGAGAGAGGATGAAGAGGGAAAGATTGGCGGCGAAAATCATTTGTTTATATATCCATTTCTTTAGTCAAGTTCTTTATATGCCTCGTCTTGCTATGGATGTCGAGAGGCTGCCTGCCTGGTATCTGTGGAACTGCTCTTCTTCGATAGTTCGTACAAAAGATCTTTTTGATGCCCCGTATCAATGTCAGCTTCATTTACTACGTAGAAAGAAGTTACCGGGGTCGGTAAGGCTCAGTTAAGCTATCCGCCTGAGCCGATCCAACGCTGCATGTAAGCTGGAGGGTATGTATTGAAGAGGGAATAGCTTCACTCGCTTGGACGTATCTTATCCACCGAGCGAAGGCCAGTACCCACTGAACGGCCCGCGGCATGCCGTCGCCTAAGCATGGTCGTGTTGGTTGTTGCTGGTCTGACCTGAAAGTCATCTCAGGACCCCCCTTGCCGCGAGGATACCAGTGCGGATCAGCACCTGGCTCGCCGAGTTGAACCCTCGGTTGACGTTCACTTGACTGCAACGATAGTCTTACCATGCTTACCAACAGGGCGTGTTGGAATGTCAACTCCATTGCCGATCCATTCTCTAACCAATTGACAGCTATGAGACTGTGAAGTGATAGAATGCATGGGCAGGCGAGAAGTCAGAGTACCAACGGTTCATCGCGTATATGCGGTGTGACATCGTAGGGCGTTCGTTGGCGGCAGCCTAGAGTTAAACCCCGATGTTCTCGCCCATTTAACCCACTGAAGCCTAGCCTGGCAGCTTTGAGCCGTTCACCATCGGCGTTCCCAGTGCTCCAGCGGGTCCCCAATGTAACCTGCATTCGGCTGCTCGTCCAAAAGACGACTCGTATTTCGAGGACCTTCCATGTTGAGAGTTAGCTCAGCAGAGCCTTTTCTGGGCTGGGCAGACGTTCACTGAAGCAGCCCAGTGTTCGAGATGCCAAAGATCTTTTCATTCTCGGTGGTGGAGTTGACGGCCCAAAGGCCCGAACTTTTAGGTGACCCTGGCTAGAATCGTCTCCATCATCGCTAACATAATGTTGGCTGAGACAAATATGGGGCAAACGCGAGATGGAACCACCGATGAGTCTTCCCAACAAAATCTCCAGCCCAAAACAATGATTCCCACGATGCTCAAAAAAGGAGCCCAAATACATGCTCAGGGCCACAATCCCTGACTTTGAGAAGCTTGTACATTGACGGTGGTAATGATCTTAACTTCCATATCTTGGATGATCTTCGACCTCCGATCTGGCCTTTTGTCAATTCGCTAGCCAATGGACATAGAAACACGCAGTATGTCGTTGCAAGCGCAGCCGCAACGTCTTTGCTCGATTAAGTAAGTAATTTTCAGCGCAAAAGTCATGGATTTTCAAGGGGTCATCTGTTTTGATTTTGATGGCTTATGTTATTTCGTAGTACCGTCAGCCCGGTTATTCATCAACATAGATGCACCATTAACGTGAGATTCAGTGGAGTACAACTAGATGTTCGATTGCTTAATCAGCTCTGGTCGAAGCCCGCATCTTATCGGGTTTACTCACGTAGACATGTTCAGTGATCAGGCAGGCTGAGACGGTAAGACATGCGACAGTAACGGAGCTGCGGGAAAGTTGCGTGTTGGGAGGTACATATCCCTGGTCACGAAAGCATGCAGTTTTGCTACTCGTCACCTTCCCTGCCACAACGCTCGCCATAAGCCACCGTAAGCACCAGGGCAACCACTTGGCCACGTAACTCCATTTAGTTGGCTAGCTGTTGTGATGCAACAAGGATGACGTTCCATTGACATTTGCGACACCTGAGACTGTTTCGAGCCACACTTACAATTTGAAGAGTCGCTTGAAAGGAGTTCCGTTCGAGGAACTTAATGACTAGACATGTGCGACAACTCGAAGAAGTTGCAGCAGTCAGTGCCGAGACCATGGAACGTCTCGCTACGAGGCAAGAAGAATCTTCTCAGCTGCTTGAGCTGGATGAACACTACCGATCACAAGCAAAAGAATACATGCAGTTTCAGCTACAGATCCATGGATAATGAAGATCCTCAGGCGACGGTCCCAAGCTTGCTATGAATGATTAGATGAAGAGATGAGTTTCGTAGGTTTATTTCTTATGGCAAACGTATCGCGAGGGTTAAGTTGCTAAGATCTATGAACACAGACGTACAACTTGATTGGAAGCATGGACAGTCAGATTATGAAATCTGTCACCCTCATAACAATCCTATTTTGGCCCGCCACCTTCATCACAGTAAGCAATTTAGATGTTCACCGAAAAAAAAGAAGGAAAAAAAAGAAAAAACCCAAATAACCTTCCAAGCGGGCCGCTAACAATTTCGAAGGCTTTGTTCAGCACCACCTTCTTTGATTTTGACCAACAAGGATGGAAATTATCCTCCAAACTCTGGGCCTATTGCGCTGTTATAATGCCACTGACTGTTGTTTTCTTGGTATATGGTGGATATGGATGGGGCAATTTTCTGGAACTATCAGAGCAAACCTTTCATCCTTCTCTTTTAACTTTTTCTTCGCAGTTTGCCGCCTAGAGGCGCACCTTGTTGACTGCCGTATGACTATCAGAGCAAAGGTTCGCATTTGGGGAAGAACTTTCGAATCAACAGAGTCACGGGGAAAACGGCGGAGACTTGCGATAAAGCTAGATCTGTTCTCAAGTATTATTTGCAACACGTGCATGCTTGGAGACTGCTGGATCTGTGGAAAGGGGGAACAAAGTACTGATTGATGGGATTGCACGGTTGACGATTAAACAACGCAAGCCAACTCGTTTTGCTTCATCGCACAAAGGCGTTCAATTGAATTAGCAAATGGAACTTCCTGTAGGTTTGAAGTTGTATTACGCAGCTGGTTGCCGAACTGCTTGCAATCAAGTAAGCTTAGTGAAAATTGAACTAAACAGAGAAATGTGCTAAAACGAAACATGGGCAAAGAGTTCGACAAGAGAAAAAGATGAAAATACGTATGAAACGACAGAACCATCTATCTCTACACTTGCTTCCTTGCAAGTCGAGGATATTTTTTGATCAAGATCCTCCAGAACACATCGTCTCTGTCCTCATTGGTTCGGCTCAACCGGAGAAATGCCAGGCCCACCATGGTGATGGGAATTGCGAAGACGAACCATACCCAACATTTTTTCGCATTAGGCGAGAAGAGGGCGCCTTCGAGAGCGCCTTCGTAAGAGAAGAAAGGCATGCTGAAGAACCCCTGTGAATGATTAATACCTGTATTTGATCGAACTGAAGGGACGTGATGAGTGCATACAGAGAGGAAAGTCCCAGGCAGGAACAAGATTGACGCGTATCCCACAAATTTAGTCACATCTTTTCCGTCTTTGCGGTTTTCTCGAAGCAATTCTTCAACCTTCTCAAGTTGCTCAAGGTTGTTTCTGTGTAACTCCTAGAAGGTGTTTGCTGTTAGGAGGGCTGTAGCTATCAAATTGTTGGATAGAATTCCCACCAAAGCAATCTCGTTGTCAAGTCGGTCGACAAATGCACCAGCACGAAGTTTCAAATTGATCACAAAACTGTGGCAAAATTGAAACAGGTCTTCCTGGCTGGTATCCTTCCACTGCGGGCCTTTCGCGATAGCCGCTAGTGTAGTTTCAGCAGCGTTCAGAGTCTCCTGGGAATGGATCAGATGGCGAGAGAGCTCGTGCATGTTGCGATAAGTTTCTTCGCGTTTGAACCTCTGGCTTTCTTGTTGTTTCTTCGAAAGCTTAGCGCTTTCCTCCTTCTGTGTGGCTTTGCGCTGAGAGGTTCATGTGAGCTGGCCGCATAAACACTTAGATAGAAACCATAAATACCTTTTCGATGTTTCGAACAGGCTTTCGGAACCCCCAAAGAGCATCGTCGTACGTGTGAACGATCGACTTCACTAGCTGAGGTAGTAGGATGGGCTGAGGGGTAACAGAGCGCGCTTGGCAACTTCCTTCCAATGCCTTCTCTGCCAGCTGCTGCCAACGGAGTCCGCTTGCGTCATCAAAGCAAAGAAGAACCTCAGCACACCCCTGGCTTCGATCTTCTTCATTAGATTGCCCCCCGGCTGCATTCTTCTGGTGATCATCTTTCCCGTTCTTCCCGTCGACAGTCCAAAACGATAAGAACAGCCAGTGGTAGAGACTCAGTTCCTTGGCCTTTGGGTTTTCTTTGTCTTCATGGGGCCCGTCTTCAGATCGGTGACTGTTCTTATTAGTCCAGTTGGGACGTCTGATATGTGGTCTTGGGATTGCCTTAGAATGGGTCTTTTGACCACTTGATGGCAGCTCTACGCGCTGCGAATGGGTATCAGACTTGGGCAATGTCCCCGGAGTGCCGCTTGAAGGTAACTCGCTTGAAGGTGGTTCAAGGTCTTTGACACTGTGTCCTTCTCTCTTTTCGCCAATGCAATCCAAAGCGTGCCAGATGCGAAGCAATATCTCATCAATTACTTCGTACAGCTCCAGTCTTTTCTTCTTCTCATCAACCGTTTCATCGTCTCTAAAATTCGGAAACTTGTCTTTGTTAGTCTCCAACCACCGCTTAAAATCCTCATAGAGAAGCGACGGGGTCTTCTCCATTGGAAGATCATCAAGTGCGGTATTGATCAGTCCTGCGCTCGTCCACTTGCTGTCTGTTAGGATTGTGTATCTGAGATCCCAGAGAAGAGAATGAATAGTCTTGTCAGAGGTTGACTGCATGCCCCCTTCGGACTTTTTCTCGCCAGGATTTCCAACTAACGCGTGGACCCAATCACGCGTTTCTGTGAGCGTCGTTTTTCTCTCAACCTTTTTGCCGGGATCGTTCTCAATGCCATGAAGTTCTTTGACAAGAAATCGGCAACCATAGGCTGCAGATTGAAATATTAGTCAAATGGATCATATCGCTTCTGCAATTGGTAAGAACAAACCATGTTCTCTGAAATGATGATTCAAGAAGAATCCATTAGATTCGTAGCCAGTGTTTGACAAAAAGAATTGGTCGATGTTGAATTTCTTGATTAACCGATCACTAAAACTGTCCGACAGACCGTAACTACGATTGAGAATATCTGTGATCCGGGGAAGAAAGCTACATATTCAGGTAAGTACTATGAAGGGGATCGAACATATCGTAATGTAATCTAACATGACATATTTCTCGGAAGGGATGTTGAACTGTAAAGTCAACTAATAGCGACGGACCGGCTGGGATAAGATGCCCTACCTGGTAGCTCAGCAAGGTCTCCTCTGTGAAATGGCCCGATTGCACTTCGTCTGATTCTTCTCTGCATACCGCATGCGTTAGGAAGTTTGGAAACGTGTAATAGTGGGTGCCCCTGACGGATCAGCTACCTGATGGAAAGATAATAGAACTCCAAGGGTCTGAGAGAGCCGCTCTGAGAAGGCTCTGGGAGAGCCGGCTGGGGATGGATCTCTTTTGTTTGGGTCGCCGATGATTGAGAGGCACCCGATGCATTTGTTGATCCTGACTGGATGCCCTTAGTAGGACCTTGACGATTTTCTGCCTGCACTGGTTCATTAGCCACCGACCGCTGCGATTTACCGCTCGAAACGGCTGGGCTTTCTTCCCAAAGTCGGTGAATTTCGTGCTTGTGAGCTTCAGGCTGGCCACGGCCGTTGTGTTCGACATCGTCCTGTGACATGCTGCAGGGTAATGACTTCGCCTGGTGATGATTGGCTACCCAAGGCAGGCCAGATCAACCTCGGAGGCGCAACAATGAAAGTGGACGATTACAAAAACCGAAAAAAGAGGATAAGAAAAAAAGACCGACAGGTCAGCAATGCCTGGGCATCGCCCGCTTTTATGTGTGGTCATTTTGTCGGCGAGGGAAGGCTGCGACCCCTGGGTCATGGCAACCTCCATGCAAGCATCGGGAAAAGCGCAGCTGAGAAAGTAGAGCAATTGGTCTCAGACAGGCCTGTAAGTGATGCATGCCGCGTTTATACTCGACATGGATATGATTGGCCGAGCCTTCAGTTGAAATTGTGGCCTGCGTGGGCGCAGCTGCATGAGGCGTACTTAGAGCGGAGTGGCTGCCCCAAAAGTGGCAGTAGGTAAGCAGTCCGTCCACCTGATGGCCCTTTCCCTCAAAAAAAGCACCGTCGACGTTTTCCTCCCATCAAATGACTCAACATCACCGGCGACTGCTCTCAACACACAATGACGCCTTCCAATCCATCAATTTTCGACCCAGAGTTGCACACTATGGGGAGCGCTTTGAAGGAATATGTATTTCAGAGAGTTCATCAATGCATCCAGAGCCCGGACCGAGAATGGCGGCAAATTCGCATAAGAGGATTCTTACGACGGACTCCGCCGGCATTGAAAGCCCAGTGGGAAACGGATAGACCGGCACGGCCATTCAACTTCCAGCGTCCAACGGCGGTGATAGACGACGACACAATCGACTTGTGTTGCTTCCCTTCTCAGAGCTTCGTTGAGCATTACAGAATCGTAATTGCCGCATACCTGTATTTTAAAGGAAAGAGTGACTGCTCTGTCCCTATCCCGCCGTCATCCACGGAACCCCTGGAGACCTTCCAACAGTCAAATTTGCGGGTCCTTGGACCAACTGACATCGTGATCTTCGGCGAAGTGCACTGCCTTCCCAATCTTCCGCCCGGTCGATGGTGGGAGACTCATAGCGAAAGTCAAGAAACAGATGATTTGTTCGCTTGGCGAAAGTTTACCTCTCCCACGGGAAGGACTGTCACACTCCTCGGTTGCAAAGAAGGTCTGTGGGGGCAGGCCGGAAGCGCGATCGTTCACGCTTTGAAGGAGTTTTCTGAGATCAGTTGCGCCCTCTACGTAGGGAAGGTGGGGGCTTTGGCCGGGGAATTTACCCCCAATGAATACATTGCCACTGGAAATGAAGCCTACTTCGACAAGGATACTTCCGTCACATGGAAAAGTCCGCTCGAAAGATCGCTCATTCGTTTCCCGGAGGTCGCTACAGGACGACTTGTAACGGTAGATTCACCACTTCGCGAAACTAAGGGATGGCTTCAGGACTGGAAAGATACGGCAACTTGGGTTGACTGCGATACTGGACACATGGCAAGAGCAGCAAACGAAGTGGGAGTTGAATTTGGGTATCTACACATTGTATCGGATAACCTGGCCGCCAAATCCAACTACGGACTTTCGAACGAGGAAATCGACGGTGTTAAGGCGAAAAGAAACAACTTGTACAAAAAGATGGAAGGGATCATCGACGTCTTTATCTCATCGTGGAATTCGGAGGCAGATTTGTCTAACGGCATACACTAGATCTTACTTAGATTGGACTGAACTTAGACATTTTGGCTGAAGCTAGCCCTTACTGTGTTAAAACATTTAGACTTGCATTCATAGATGAATTACTAGAAAAAAGAATTTTGATGTTTTGCTGCAAGTACTCCCATCGTGACTCGGAGATCCTTACAATTGACCAGAGAGTCTTTCTGTCATATTACTAGGTAAATATGCAAGATCGATTCGAAGAGAAATGTAGTTGCAGCAGCTCTGTACATGTCCCATGAACAATATTTTGCACGTGCATGGTGTCGTGGGCGCCCTAGCTCCAAGCGGTTGAATCCTTCGTCCTGGACTGAGATCCCTGCGCGCTCAAGTCCAAGATTACAGCTTAGGTTCGCAAGTGACTGAATCATGACTTGATTAATGTTGCGCGCCCCTTTTAGTACTAAGGTGGTCAATGAGTCTTTCACTGTTGAGACACTGACTTCAGAGGTTTAGCGGTGTCGTTGATCGATCTTTCCACCAATGAATGTAACTAGTGAGCTTTTCATGTTTTCAGTTGATGAGAAGGCTTAGCGCAAGGCACCTGGATTGTTCCGTTAGTATTTGCGAGAATGCGCTTCGTGACTCAGGTTCCCTTGAGTTTGGGAATAATTAAGGTTTCGATGGCATTTGGCGAGATGAGACCTCATCAACTGCTAAATTATACTACCGACGATGCCGAGAAGCATGGCTGTTGAGGGGAATGAAGACAGAAATAATAAATACTCAACTGTTGCAAGACATCCGTTGACTTCTCCTAGCCATCACGCAGCCTGCTTTTACCTCCACTTCAAGCAAAGTAAGTACGCATTCTGACAGTTCTCAAGCAACGCTGGATTGCATTGAATATTAACAATATTTGACACACAGTCCCTTTCCTGACCCCGGTCACACCCAGCCAACATGCAAATTTCCTACTTCTCCATCCTGGTAACGGCCCTGCTGTCCGGCCAGGCCCTTGCGGTTTGTGGTGAAGGCACCTTCAACGGCAAGCCGAACTCATACCAAAGAGTGTCAAACTGCGGGCTGAAACAAAACAACGTCTACTTCTGCGGTGACTCAGGAACATCCGTCGTTCACAAGCAGAGTCAGCTTGTCCTCCGCGCTGGGAAGGTTGACTCAACGGTCTTAGTCGCGTGTGACGGGTACGGCTTCCTGTATCACTGTTCTGCAGGCGAAACGGGAAGGTTCAGAGAGCCTCAGTGCAAAGGCGCGGTGTGGGAGGTAGAGAATGTCAAGGAAATTTGACGGGCTGGTTGAAGTAGGGAGGGGCTTCAGTAGAATGTTGATTGCATGTGATACCAGGATTGTTACGATTATTAGCAAAAGAATTCTAGAAAGCCTCAGACAATGATGTGCATGTATCACGCCGCCAAACCTATCTCTCTCATGGATTTTCCAAAGCACGTGCAGTTTGTCCCATTTGTGCCAGAATTGAAACGAGTTGCCAACCATCATCATATTAATCCAAACCCATACCCAGGAGTGTTGTGCAGAAGGATTGAGCGATTCAGGTCGTGCGATGGCGAAAACTCCGGCGAATGCGACTCCGAAGTTCTGCAAGTCACCAGTTGCGGCCCATACCTAGGAGAGGAAATGACGATGAAAGCACTAATCTCGCTTCTTGTCAACAGCTTCAATAACTTCACACCCATTCCCGAGGACTCCGTAGCACTTCAAGGAGCTTGCCCTCCCGACTATCGGGCTCCGGCTCCTCATACATGTAGTGCCACTGAGCTGTGACTGGAAGGCTGATGAGGATGCTCTCAACCCTTGAACCAGGTACATTTAAACCGAAAGCCGTTCCGCGATCATGAACGAGGTTGAACTCCACGTATCTTCCCCTGCGGATTTGCTGCCACTCCTTCTCCTGGTCATTGAAGGGAAGATCTTTCCGCTTTTCCACAATCGGTATGTAAGCTGGCACTAGCGCATTCATAGTCGCCTGCACGAATGTAAAGATTCGTTCGAGTTTCCCAAAGTTCTCATCTAGATCGTCGAAGAAAATACCTCCCACTCCTCGCCTTTCCCCACGGTGTTTGATATTGAAGTACTCGTCGCACCACTTCTTGAACTTGGGATAATAACCGACATCGTGATCATCGCACGCCGACTTGAGGGTTTCATGAAAACGTTTCGCATCTTCCTCAAAGAGATAGCTTGGGGTAAGGTCACTACCGCCGCCGAACCAAGCGGTCTGCGCAGAGCCATCGCGGACAGTTTCGAAGTAGCGCCCATTCATGTGTACTGTCGGTGCCATCGGATTCTTAGGATGAACGACCATGCTCAACCCCAGCGCGTAAAAGTCCAGCTCATCCGTGTCATAGGCAATGCTTTTGTGGTTCTGCCGCATCTCATCAATTGCGCTACGGTTGAGCTTGCCATGGACGATGCTGATGTTCACTCCGGCCTTCTCAAAGACGTGGCCATCTTGCAGAACGCATGAACGGCCGCCACCGCCACCATTAGGTCGTTGCCATTCATCTGCGCGAAATTTGGTTCCGTCAACCGCCTCCAGGGCTGAAATGATTTCTTTCTGCTTCCGTCGGATAAAATCCTCCATGCGCACACGCATGGGATGCGAGCCAGAATCCTCGTCTGCCTTGAGAATTTAGTCAGTACTGAAGTGATGAGGGTCGTCACGCATAGTGGGATCATCTAACCATTTGAATCACCGAAGAGAAAGCCGTGGGGAGAGTTCCATGGTTGACATGTGAAGTTCTTCTAAAATCCAGCAGAAAAAGCATTCTCTCGCGGGATGATCGTGCCGCTATGATAGTCACATTTGAATGCCAAGATCACTTGCGTTATCAACCCAGCCTATCACCCGCACTGAGGGATATCCTTGTTATTGGCACAAAGCTGTTCCGGGCCTCTATTGGTCCCATTCCCTGCGATTGCGGGGTTCTTGCCCTCCTGATACCGTTAGTCGATCTTTCTGTCCAGTTGGGAAGGCGCGACGGGATATTGGCAGGGGGGCTTTGGGCTAATCTTCTGAGTCCCTACAGTGGCAGATGCCTTGAATACAGAACGAGAGTTCATACCCGGGCAGGGCGTGTTTCTTGTTTCAAGGACTCTTAAGAATGGACTCGCTCAGTGACGGATTTAGCTGCTGTTCTTCTGCTCATGTTATTTGAGTTTCTCTCAACATTACCTGTTCATCTACGACAAGTTGACCAACGTGATATGTGATGCCAAGAGTGTTGGAAGTCACCTCGGCATCAATAGAGGGGTGAACACCAGGGTGGTGAGCAAATCACAGTCGATGCCGCGAATGCAGCAAGGATCTACATGCAGAGTACTTTTCTGGTCAGTGGGTCTCCCATGGCCTACCAACGGCTTTAGCTATGCAACCATTCAAGCGCGCGCATGGATAAATATGTGACCAGGTTGGAACTGCGCCTGCAGAGAACCGAATTAAATTCTCAAATTATCCCATGCAATGAGGGATTTGATTGTCTCAATGCCCCCACCGCAGCTTGATCTCGACAAACATTTGTGATTCTTGCCCAGTTGTTGCCTCCCATAGTCCGACTCACGACCATTAGATCAAGCCTCCACGTACACCCAAACGACTTCAACAGTCACTCACTCGCCATGTCGGATGAATTACAAGGACCACATGGAATGCTATGTCGATGGTGCTGGGATACCGTGTTCAGTAAAGAGACATTCTCACTCATGTCTGAACTACAATGGAAGCATCGATGGAATTGCGGTCGAAGATATTCCAGGGGCGATACCGAATACTGTTTCTGCGAACATGAACGTATCAGTCGAACGTTTCGCCGAAGTCTTGAGTCCATTCAAAACAGCGTCCGGGGCGGGGGCTGCATCTTTTGCTCCTTGCTAGAAGCTGCTATCACAGAGGCTGAACCGAGGGTCAGAGATGACCAAAATGGACACGTTTTTCTAGGTCCCGAAGCTTCGAAAGCCGTCTGGAAGGCAAGCTACATCGAATCTACGTCGGATTTCGACGTTAGTTTCGCGCTTCCCTCTGGCTGGTGCAGCATAAGCTTTCCAAGAACAGATAGGAATTACTTTTTCCCTTCGCGAAACTGTTATTTCAGGCTTTACCCCGCCGACCAGGACCTAGTTTTCCTCTCGAGACCACCTTCAATTCCAGATCAGAAGTTGGTAACAACTGATAGAGAGCCAAGAGACAGACTCATAGACTCTCAATTTGGCAACTATTCCTCCCCAAATACTCAGAGTCTAGAGGAGGAAGGGCGCGTTCTCCGCGAAAAGATACAGGACTGCGTCATAAACCACAAGCAGTGCAGAGCCACAACTACTCAGGAACAGCCTAGGCGACTTCTTCATGTCTCGGGACATACGTCCTGCCCAGTAATCAGTCTCCAAGAGCGGTCGGATACTGCTGCACAAGAGCACATCGACTATGTTTGCCTAAGCTACTGTTGGGGAGGCGACCAACCCGGGAAGTTGACGATGGATCGTCTTCCAAGGTACAAGAAGCAGATCCCAGTCTCTACCCTTTCAAAGTCAGTTATTGACGCAGCGACTATGACTTTGTCTCTGGGCTTCGAATATCTTTGGGTGGATGCGTACTGTATTATCCAGGACTCAGACAATGACATGAGTATTGAACTCGCCAAGATGGCTGCCATCTACTCAGGGGCGGTGTGCACGATATCCGTCGTGTCCGCTGCTACCGCTGGCGAAGGTTGGATGTCTCCGGGATCCAACAATGGTCTTCTGAGTCCTCCGTTGGAAGACTCTGAAGTGACGAGACTGTTTCTCTACCGGGCAGACAGTGAACAGTTACTTACACCCGAGTGTCTGATTCTCGAAATATCCGAAGCCTTTGCTCAGAAGACAGATCCTGAGCCTTTACACACCCGAGGATGGACCCTCCAAGAATCCCTACTCAGCCCTCGATTACTCTCTGTGTCGTCAGCACATAGAGGTCGCTCAACGCTGAGGTGCGCGAAACGTATTGCGCGGGCCGACGGTGGCTTCGTACACCGGACTTCCCAGCTGGCGGCATGGCCTGTCAATGATCAAGATGGAGATGAAAAGACGAAGTATATTGACAAGCCGGGCTGGGCAGTGAAGCGATGGTACGACGTTCTTTCCGAATATTCGAAAAATCGTCACCTCACTACCAAGTCAGATAAACTCACAGCCCTAGCGGGCATTGCGGCAGAGTTTATCAGGCTTCAGAATCTGGGTGTGTATGATGTCGGGGTCTACGTCGCAGGTCTGTGGTCAAAGTCCCTAGGCGTCGATCTCCTATGGAAGCCAGACATTCACTGTCAAGAACGGGGTGACTGCCATCCCATAGATGACATTTACGTGGGGCCCTCATGGTCTTGGGTCTGCAGGGATCACGCCGTAAGCTTTCGCAAGTCGACCTACGCGTGGGGAGCCCAGAGCAAGATATCTTACAGAGTAGTCCCCAAGGACTTGCGAAACCCGCATGGCGCATTGCAGTATGCGGAGCTGACAATAGTGTGTGGCGCTGCCGAATGGCCAGCGGCGTGCGTGCCTAAATCTGAAATCGACGATAGACCGTACACCCACGACAGAAACGGAACTGTATGGTATTTAGATCTCGCGACTGTTGAAGCGTACAACACACCTCACTTTGTGGGAATAGTAGTGCAACAAGTGGATAGGAAGCAGGAGAATAAGAAGAATCCTGCTGTTGATCTTTTTGGCCCGACGCTGTACAGGCGCGTGGGCATGTTCGAAAGTGGCCGGGCGGCGTATAGGCAAGACAGACCAGAGAAGAAGTTCACAATTATCTAGAAGTAATGTACTGATTTGATGACTTGCTGTTGTTAATTATACGCTGATGGAGAAGGAGAATGTTGTGAGTGACGGGCTCGGGGAGTTCGGCGATATGAGTCCATGGATGTGGCTCGCATTTTCGGGAGTGGCGCAGTCAATGGGGCCTGCACAGTGTCAAAGCACGCGATAGGACCCCGCATGCACGCGATACCGCCGACCGCGGGTCCGAGAGTCTATGACAAATCCATCTCTCAACATCAACCAAGAGTTCACCTTCACTCCGATAAACCACAACTAGACGGTTTTCGGTGGAGTTCCAAGTCAATAACAATGGCATCTCAAACGGATCTCGAAAGCCAGAGGAAGGCGACCGACGAGCGCACGCCGCTTCTCGGAGCCTCGGCCGAGGATGAGGAGGCTACTCGTCCACCTCCGGCATACCAGGATCGGAGGGCCGGCGATAACGAACACGACGAAAACCAGGACCCAGAGCAGGTTGACCTCATTGCGCCGAGTCCTGATGAGGAAGAGAAACCTAAGCGTACGACTGGATGGTGGCTATGGAGAGGATTCTGGGCTGTTCTAGCCATCTTCGTCTTGGCTGTTTTCATTAAAGGGTGGGTTGACGCGAAGGATACGAATGTGAGTGAAACGAACAGCCCACATCGCGATGAAGCTAGTCCAGCTGACAGTCAGACCTAGTTTGATCTTGGAAAGGCACTCAAGAGAGCCCTGGGGGGTGGCTTGAGCGGCGCTGCTGCCATGGTTCTGCAAGTTTTGACGCTTATGGTATGCCCTCATGTTTATTGGTTATGAGGATACGCCCTGACATCTTGACAGCCTCTTCGTACGATTATGAACTACCAGTATCGCTTTGGCACTGGATTCCGAACTGCTACGGCGACTCTCTACCATGACGGAGGCTTCGGTCGATATTACCAGGGACTTGGCGCTGCCCTCATTCAGGGTATGTCTCCAGATTGAAGCTTTCCATGCAATCACTGTGACTGACAATTACCAGGCCCCGTCTCCCGTTTCGGTGACACGGCAGCGAATGCCGGTATTCTGGCTCTTCTCGAGTCAAACTCGTTCTTGAACCAGCTTCCAACGCTCATCAAGACCGTCTTTGCTTCGCTTTGGTAGGCAACTCCCGCCCAGGATCAAATTCTTGATCATGTTATGATAAAAGTGTACTGACCCTTTGTTGAAGCGCTGCCGCTTTTCGCATGATTCTGACTCCTATCGACACTCTCAAGACTACACTCCAGGCACAGGGAGCGAAAGGCACTGCCATTCTTCGCCAGCGTGTCAAAACTAACGGCATCGGAAGTCTATGGTGGGGAGCCTTCGCGACTGCTGCGGCTACCTTCGTCGGACACTACCCGTGGTTTGGAACTGTGAGTCTCACTGTTGTCAATACCTGCGTACCTTGCTGACGTTTGCAGTACAACTACCTCACCGCCAATATACCCGAGCCTGACAAGAGCGATATCTTCGTTTGGCTTCTTCGTCTCGCCTTCATCGGCTTCTGCGCTTCTATCGTGTCTGACACTGTGTCAAACTCGTTGAGAGTGGTCAAGACGTATCGCCAGGTCAATGACACCAAGATCTCTTACAGTAAGTTCCCTTTCATGTGTATTCGCAGGACCATGAGGAACATCCACTAACAGAATACTCCACAACAGCGAAAGCAGCGAAGAATGTCATCGAAAGAGACGGAGTTCTCGGTTTCCTCGGCCGTGGCCTCAAGACTCGCATCCTGGCCAATGGCTTGCAGGGTGTTCTGTTCTCAATTCTCTGGAAGCTCTTCCTTGACCTGTGAGTTACTTTACATACGACTTGTATGCATATACTGATGATTCGTAGTTGGGAGAAGAAGACTAGCTCTTAAGAGAAGACTAGGACATTGTGTAGTGTAACAAGGCCTTGGCCAGTGCTACTCAGAGACACGGGCCCTATTTTGATCGATATCACCAAATGCCTCGTTCTCGGCATGGGAACGAGTCATGCCGAGAACGAGTAATCGACTTGTTGTCTAGTCTTCTTCCGTCCTTCACCTAATACGACGAGTATCAGAGTATACGTGACTGGCTGCCTTGCAGTTGCCAGCTTGCAAAATTTTGAAAGTAACTGGCCACGGAGCACATTTAAAGCTGTCAAAATTACCTTCCGGCGCAAAGGCGTTGTTCATTACTAGGACCTCTTTACAGCAAATGAACAAGCTTCGTGCTTTTTTTTGCGACGAAGCGTTCCTTATCTGAATGTATTCTTTGACCAATTCTATATAAAAGACCACTTATGTGTACCAAGTAGGCTCAGGAATTTCGCCCAACAGCTGATATCTCCCAAGCTCACGGTTCTTGTATGCAACAGGGTCATGCAAGGAGTGCGTTCGGATGTCTCTCCAGAATCTGTCCAGACCAACCTTGGATCCAGTGGCCTTCGCGCCAGTGACCTCGAAGATACCCGATGTTACTCTCAGACCAGTGTCAGTGGCCGTGACCTTGACACTTGCAACCCACTCAGCGGCCTCTCCTCTCTCTTGTGCGGTGAGCTTTGCTCTGGCGGTAGGATCGCCAGAGTACTTGTACACATTGTCAATCTCTTCGCCAGCCTTATCGGCCAGCGCCGTGGCAGCGCGAAGATGAGCCAGGAAGTTGCCGTACGTAGACAGGATGTAGAATTCATCTTCCGCCTTGTCCTTGTTCTGCATCGAAATTGTATCAGCAACCGCATTTCGTCATTGCAGACTCATGGACCTACGTCTCCACCAAAGGGCCAAGCCCGAGTGTTCTTTCTGGTATAGGCCGAAGCAAAGTCTAGTGCTCCCCATGCGATACCGATATAAAAGTTGCTGAAGACGAGCTGAATGCTACAGAAATTGTCAGCAGCTGAATGGTATCCGACGGATAGGACTATCTCACGTTGGTAGAAGCAAGGAGGCAAATGGAATCTTGAGAATCGCGGGATCAGGCTTCTTCTCGGCCGCGTTCCATCCCAGAGCATCCGCCCAAGGAGCTTTGACGTTTTCGATCTTGACGCTTCCGGACTCACTGAGTCGCAGACCGACGTTGTCCCAATTGTGCGAGAAGATGATGCCTGGCTGATCTGTCTTCACAATGGCGTAAAGATGGTCCTCAGTTCCCTCCAAAACACCCTCGAGCACTGTTAAGTCAGAGATGACACCACCAGTGTTGAAGTTCTTGAAGCCGTTGAAGACGACGGTATCGCCATCTGAAGTGATCTTATGGTCGCTGTCGCGAGGGTTGACAGCGCCCCCCACGAAATAGTTGTTCGAGATGATGAGGTCCTGAGTACGGTCTGCCTGCTCTGGACTTCCGATCACATTTGCCGTCGTCGACCAAAGCAAGTGATAACCAAGAAGCATTCCGATGGACCTAACCCATTTGGTTAGATACTAAGAATGTTTACTTCCCGGGCCATGGCACTTACCCATCGCCCTTGGCAACTTCTCGGATCACCTTGTATCCCACGCTCCATGGTTGCTCGCCACCACCATACTTCTTCCAGCCGAGAACCTTTAACAAGCCGGAGTGCTTCAAAAGGGCGATTTCTGCGCGAGGTGATTTGTTTTCCTTCTCTCGGATGGCTGCACCTTGAGCCAAGACTGATGCGACGTCTTTGGCTCGCTGCAGCCAGCTGCTCTCGTCTGTTGGAAGGCTCGACCACTTCGCCTTGAAATCATCGTAGACGCTAGGGTCCGTCGACGGGACGGAACGAGCGTTGCTTGTCATTTTGGGAGTGGAAAAATGCAAGTTTGGACGGATGAAGGATAAAGCGCTCGTACGGCAAAATAGGTAAGTAGTAAAATCTCACAAAGTGTCAGTGATATCCCAATGCAACGCAACCTACTTCACGAATATGCACGGCGAGTTTCGAGAATGCGTCTCTTATCACTTCTTGAATACATGTTGAACCCCTCATCTCTTCAGTGAATGCGACAGGATAATGAGATGCCGGCTCCGACTGACGCTCTCGCGCAACGCTCCACAGCTATGTTGTGATATGTCGCCATCGAACCCAAAGCCGAGCTACCCATAGCTCCCCACACTAGCTCGAAGACACCCCACGTCAGTGATAACGCTTCATGCAGGGACAGAGTTACTGCGGCCGGGAGACTTTCTGGGACCCATGTTCTGAAGCTCCGGCTAAATGGATATGAGCTCATTATGGTGGGTATGGGGCTACCCATAGAATCTGGTAGGCTCACTTGATCAAGACGAATATGTCGTCATTCAAAAGATATTCGAGTGACTAACGAACGATGCGACCGAAATTTTATTACAGTTTGGCAGTTATTCCCATGTACAAGACACAAGGTATGCCAACCCTACTGCCATTGTGCTCGCCGTTCAGCTGGATGAAACAAGCTCCCCGCCATGCACTGCCCCAGATTTAGTCTACGTGTTTGCCCATCGGGTTTTCCTGAGGCTTGACATGTCGTCAATCTTACGACTATTCAACCTTCTTTCTTGTCTTAGGGAAGTACTGCGATGTGTCTCCCAATGGTAGTTCAACGAGAGAATCCTTCAGCAGCAGGTGAAATGTCAAGTACCTAGAAGCAGCAGCATCATTAGTGGGAGTTTTGTAGATAGAATAGTAGAAGTCTTACCATCCGACAAGGCCTGCGAGAAATGCGAACACTCCTCCGGACTTCTTGAGACCGACAGCGGCAGTGGCGTGGCCGTCTGCTAAGGCGAAGTAGCTTGCAGCAACAAGGACGAAACACAACTCGACGAAAATGAAGATGAGGATGTAAACTACGTTGGTTGGAAGAGTCGCAACCAGGTACGCTAAGACGAAGACCGACCAGACTAGAGAAAGACAGATGTCAGATGTGTTCTTCTCAACAGCGGATTGGCACCTACTGATCATGAAAAGACCAAGAGCATTGTTGAGCTGTTTTGTGTCATCACCGTAGGCTGCAGCAACTCCAAACGAGGGAGTCAGGATGGCACCATATCCCGCGTAAAACAGTCCTTCAGATCGTGTTAGACGATTCATCGAAACCTGCATGGCGAATGGCATGTGACTGTCGATTTTGGACTAACTTACCAAAGGCACTGAAAACACTGTAGCCAAAGCCATTACCGCCCGTAAGCTCCCACTGGGCCGAGATGAAGAGCCCAAAAGCAGCGAGGAAGAAGAAGTTTGCGATATAGACGTTCGTAGTTGTGACTCCTCTCCACTCCATCAAACTCAGCGAAAGTGTCGTCAATGTTGTCGAGAAGGCCCCGATGGGTAGCGAAGTCTGAGTAACGGATCGTTAGCTAGAATAGCTCCATTGAACTGAAAATCTAGACTTACAGCAGCTGTAGGCAGAGGCCGCGGTGCCGAAAACCTCGGATAGCTCAAATGGACGGTCTGCGACCTTTCCAGAGCCGGCTCAGGCCTGACGGTCTCAATTGCTTTCTCGCTCGTGCCATTTTGAACCGATGAATGGATAGACATGTTGACTAGAAGGTGGTAGCAGAAAGCAGGAAGATGGTGAAGCTGAGTTGAAGTCTCGAAAGTGACGAAGACTCCAGATTATTGGATCACTCATACGAAGTCCAACTTGAAGGCATACTTGAACTAGGGCCCGACGGCGCGGTGTCCGAAAGAAATGAAATTGAGTTTATCTGCGTATCCCTGTCTGCTGAACGCAACCTTGCGAATTGAACGCATCTTCGGCAGTTGAACTAAAATAAAGTTCGCAGATCTAAGGAGAATCACACCTCGCGCAATCCATTGGAGAAATGGGGTGTTCGAAACGTGGGGAAAGCTCCAATGGGCTGGGATCTGCCAGTCTCGTCATTCTGTCAACAATGATGCAATTGCCTCAGAAGATGGAGAAATTTGATACACGCACCACACTTCTTACGATCGAATGTGCTGTTATTCGTCGTAGTGCGTCTGAGCTGGGGTTATCTGAGCTTTGACGTGCATCGTCTGGTTGCACTGGAGATCACGACAGAGCTGCTATTATGTTGACATTCGACTGGACCTTCCAAGATTACGCGGATTTCAACCAATTAATTAAATCGAGCAAACTCTCTCAGACCCGTTGATACATCTCGGCAGAACGGAATGGCAGATCTCTCGTCCCAATTATCGGGGTAAACAGATCGGCCCCCAATGCCCACATCCCATTGCCTTCAAAGCTGCAAGGGCGCACGCACCTTCGTCGCTCATGCAACACATGTTCGTGATTCTTGGATTCCATCTGGCCGGGACACTTAACCTCGAAAACAACTGGTTCACCTTTCAACTTCAGTTTCGAGACGTCTTGTGCCTTTTTTGCTGAACATCTTTGGTCTACGCCCACATTGCGACCTTTCACTTAGATACCTATCAAGACAACATGGCCCAGCCGCACCATCTCAACACCGACCCTGACCGTCTGAAGTTCGCGTACGTACTGCCTTTTACGAGACTAAGATAACTCAGCTGACTAGCCTCTCAGCTATTGGGTACCAAACGTCTCGGGCGGCTTGATTATTAGCAAGATTCCTCAAAGGACAAACTGGGACCTCGCCAGCAATATCAAGTACGCCAAAGCCGCGGAGAGTGCAGGCATCGAATACGGCCTCACTCAAATTCGGTTCACGGCGTCTTACGGAGCCGCGAATCAACACGAGTCTGTCTCATTTTCCCAGGCCATTCTCCAAGGCACAGACACCATCAAGCTCATCGCTGCCATCCTCCCGGGTCCATGGAACCCCACCGTTGCTGCTAAGCAGATCGCCAGTATCGACCATTACAGTAACGGCAGAATCGCCGTGAATCTGGTATCAGGTTGGTTCAAGGTAGGTTTACTCGGGCCGCAATCGAGATGATTGACACTAAAGCCTTTTCAGGGCGAGTTCACGGCCGTGGGTGAGTGGTGGCTTGAGCATGCAGAGCGATACCGCCGCACGAATGAGTTCATCCGCTGCCTGAAGGGCATCTGGACCGCGCCCGAAGATACCGGCTTCACGTTCGCAGGCGACTTTTACCGCTACAGAGACTACAGGCTCAGCCCAAAGCCGGTGCAGAAGCCTCACCCGGAGATCTTCCAAGGCGGCAACAGTGACGATGCTCGCAACAACGGCGCCGAGGTCAGCGACTGGTACTTCATGAACGGCAATGACCTAGACGGGTTCCGGGACCAAATTGCAGACGTGAAGGCTCGGGCGGCCAAGGTTGGGCGCGAGAACGAGGTGCGATTCGCTGTAAATGGCTTCGTCATTGTTCGCGAGACGGAAGAGGAGGCCGTTCGGGTGTTGCAAGAGATCCAGGGCAAGGCTGACAAGGAGGCCGTCAATGCCTTCCGCGACGCTGTTCAGCAGGCTGGAGCTAGCACTTCGAACAAGACGGGAATGTGGGCCAACAGCAAGTTTGATGACTTGGTCCAGTACAATGACGGCTTCAAGACGAAGCTTATCGGTACGAAGGAACAGGTTGCAGAGCGTCTGGTGCTGTTGAAGAGCCTGGGAATCAACTTGGTACTCACTGCGTTCCTCCATTACGACGAAGAAATTGAACAGTTCGGGAGAGACGTTGTCCCATTGGTAAGACAGTATGAGAAGGAAGGTCGGGGAAAGGATGCGAACTTTGAGATCGAGAGAACTGGGGACGTGTACAAGAAGAGGTAGACTGATGACAAGTTCATACTGAACGAATCTGATATGTCATTCCCCGAAGTTTATCATTCTATGTAGGGGAGACGTGCATTATGATGACCTTATAGATGAGAAACTTGCGGCCTCAACAAATATCCTTGAATATGTCCGAGCCAATGAGTAATTAATTGAAAAACACCCTAAACCTTCAGCTCATTTCTGATGGCATTGTAGCCTTGCAACAGAGTTTGTGCTCTTTCAGAGCTTCTAACCTTGAACTGCATTGGAAATGGCAATGGTTCCAAGATCACGTTCGAGTTCGTAGCCTCCGTATCAAAGGTCACGTCTTTACCGGTCGCAGGGCATTTCTTCAGACCCATGTCGAAGGCCCAGCAGACAGCAGCTCCCGCGACGAACATCTCATCGTCCACGAGGTTCTGGCCGAGACAAGTTCTCCGTCCCCAGCCAAATGTGTGCATGCCTACGCCATCCCTGAAATTGGGATAACGGCTCAGGGGTTCTTGATACGTCGGGAAGCCCGGTTCTAGGTATCGATCGGGTCGGTAGTGGTCAGGGTCAGGGTACTTTTCGCGGACACGGTTGATATTCCTGAAGAAACGTTCATCAATACAGCTCCCCAAAACGGATAGACATGGACTTACCATTCACAAGCAAGAATGATGGTGCCCTTCTCAATTTTGACACCGTTGAACTCCGACTCTTGTTCGCATTGATGGGGAACACCTCCGAGTTGGTTAGCAGCTGCTTTGCATGGACACAAGCCTAGGGAATGAAATTGCGTTACCAAGAGGAACACCGGATCTCCAGCGAAGTGTCTCCTTCAAGCAAGCCCTCACCGTCGGAAGCTCTGCGAAATCGTCCCTGGTCGGCATCCGATCACCGCAAACCCTGTCGATCTCATCTTGGCACTTCTTCAGCCATTCAGGATGAAGCGCCATGCACATCAAGAAGAATTGCATGGGTCCAGAGATCGTCACTACCCCTACGAGACATTGAAAGCCAAGCATGCAGGCCGCAAAGTCTTCGTCCTTTTCACTTTGCATTAGGGTCTCATTGCCTGCCTTCTGCAACTGCTCGAAGTACCGGTATGTCCAGGTATCGCTTGGCAGCTCGCTTCTGCGGTATCGTGCCTTGGCAAGGCGGAACGATCGCAGCCACCATGCGCGCTGATTCTGCTCCCGCGCCACCTCGTGGTTGCGCCAGGGGTTGTACCGTATGAGGTCGCCAAGGTGCCACAGCGGGGTCATGGTGTTTACGACAGGGCCAGACACTGACATTTGTGTCAGTGTTGCGATGGCGCTGTCACCGTACGCCTTGCCGAGGGAGGCGTCATCCCAAGCAAGGCGGCTGATAATCCGCCCCGTTAGCTCGCGGGTGTTACCGTGAAACTTCTCAGGGTCCAGCAGCAGTGTGACAAGCCAGCGCTTGACTTCATTTTCGATGTGGCCGTAGAAGTGCTGCTGGTGTGCTGCAGCCATTGCGGCATGGACCCATTTGCGTTGGAATTTCCAAGTGTCTGGTAAGGTGAAGCTCAGTTAGCTTCTAAGCTTACTCCTTGATAGTGTCGCGACTGATGAAAGCCCACCACTTACCATGCCGATCCATTAATGCGGAGTAGGCAGGTCCCAGTTTGTGGTCAATCAGAGCCCGGATCTGTGGTCTGCCGGCGAAATTGTTACCATTCTTGACGAGAAGCTCTTGAGCCATCTCTTCGTCGGAGATGATAACAAACTTCTGGCCAAGCATGCTGGTCTGGTAGATTGGACCGAACTCATCAGCCCATTCTTTCAGTTTCAGCCACATAGCAAATCTGGGTAAGTCATGAACACGACCGACGATGGGATACTGTTTGGGACCAGGGAACCTGGCAGGCTTCTTGGGGCCTTTGGCATCGTGTGTAGACGCCTTGCTAGACCATCCGGATAATCGGCGAAGAGAGGAAAAGAGGAAGCCTGGCACCACGAGGATGCCCAGGTAGAATATGACCAGAGCAAAATTGTCCATCTCTCTGAAGAGAAGTCTTGTGAATGCAGTCTGGGTTGCTAGCGACGATATGAAGAAGCTAGGTGCGCCTTTGCGAGACAGAGAGAGCGCGGTCTTGAACCTAGATATACAAGCTGGAGGATCGTCATCCGCAGGGCGAGACCGTTTCCAAGGAGCTGGGTGGGCTATGGAGCCCCCACTCGCGCGCGTTTACACAATGTCGCCTACCCTGTCTCTCGTCTGATGCATAGCTGCCTGCTGAACCTCTGTGCCGCATCTGGTTTCGTAAGTGGCATCCACTGAACATTGTATACACGACCGGTGGTGTGGTATGGAGTCGCTGATCTTGACTGTACCGGGCATATCTGTTCTGGACACGTTTCTCAGATCCACATGTCCAGCAATACCACCCCCCATTGTTCATGAGCTAGGAATGCCGGGAAACCGCTCGGCCCAATGGTGCATCCTCTGGATGGCTAGATTCTGCGAAGGGGATGATGCCTTGGCCCGAGCTGATGCGAGCATCACAAACGAAAAGCCTTGCAACACCCCCCACCAGCTGAGCCGACACGATGGTGCATGTCTCAAAGGCACAGCGGAAGACATTTGGTGACTGATCCGAAGGATGGTGCGCAGGGATGACCATCCAGAATAACATGCGCCTGAGCCAATACAGTAATACTGTCAACTTTAGGATGACGATTTGTGATCAATTTTCCACATCAGGGAACATGTTGCATGAGTTCGCAAGGGCAGAGAAAACAATTTCGATTATCTTCCGGCATGTCAGTCTCGATGCCCTAGAGGAAGAAGCTTGTAAGCGTTCGGCAAATTGATTGTAACCAAGATTTGCTATCGGATTGTGAAAAAAACGTTCATTCCGCCTACGAGACCATGCATGAGGAAAAAGGTGCCTGCTCATTCAGAGACTGGTGGTGTACGACCTTGCAGATGCCTGCTTCAGACTAGACATGAATTCAGTCAGCAAAAGAGACACCATCCTGCAGGGAGGCTCCGGAACCTGGACATAGACAGGGCTATCAATCGTCGAATCCAAGGATGGATGGCGAGCTTACATGCATCCCTTTCGCCGCAAGTGGGTCGTTCCAACGGCGCTCGTACGAGCTGGTGACTTGATGGTACCTCTACGCCTCTATGAAATACGGCTCGCCATATTTGAGATTAGATGCTGATTTTGGGGCTAGTTGGTAGGTTAAGCCAGGCGAATGTGTTTCTCTAAGATGGGATGACAGATGCAGGCAAACCGAATCGGAGGGCTACTCGCCGAGTATGACAACGGGCGCGATGCCACGGACCGCACTTAGCTGCCACATTCATCTGAAAGCCCAGGGATGAATGCGGGGAACCAAATACCAGTTGGAAAACGTAAGGGCATCCTTTCGGTCTGTGACCCTAGCTCCGGACAGATCGGTGGGGAAGTCCGAACGGGTGGGGCCGACGCCGGATTTGCATAAGCGTCTTACGGAATAAGCTTCCATACTGGTTCAACAGATGGTGGCGTTAAACCGGTCAAGCCACCCTCCCATACAACCAACGTCTTTTTCGATGTCGTTGTTCTGAAACTGTAATCGGTCAATGGTGTGGGAGAGAGATGGGATGGCACTCGTTCCTGATCTCCACATGCCAATGCAGCCAGAGTCTGAATGAGGCTCCCCAGTGGCTAGCAAGGAGTAAGCCGGTTGTCAATATCGGCCCCCACGGTTGATCATTTCGGGTCCGAGAGATACCTCATCGACAACGAGGTGAATGAGGACATAACACGTTGCTGCATTTTTTGAAGAGAGATGGTGTGACGCTGCAGAGCCTGGAATGTCCGACAAAATATCACCAATCGTCCACTCTTCGTTCGATCGAAGAGCCTCGATCATATTCGGGGAACCAATTACGGCAAATCGAAATCATGTAGTAAGCATCAGCACATCAAACGAGATGCCTTGCAGCTTAGAGACTTGAATTTCTGTTTCTGACCTTGATGACTGGGTGTCCGTGTCCTCTGAAGCATCTTTCCAGCTCCGATGAGCAGGCTTCGGCGACACGTCCAGCAATCGACTGACCAAGGTTGTCTTGGAATCGAATGATCGAGATATCATCCGGTACCTTTCGGTCCCGAACGGCGTGTCATATTAAGACATGCAGCCTGCAGTCAAGACAATGGGAGACAGCACCCGATACCTAAGATAGGCGTTGAAGGGCTTCGGGCCTCGCTTTTTCACTCGTTTGCCGAGCCCACTATTCTCACAATCGCTGTTGGTGGCAATTATCTCAGAGATAAGCCTTACAGATGCTTGTCAGTTGGAAGGGGGAAGAGTGATGGGGATTCCTGGGCTAAGAAAGATACACTCTATTTATGCATAACTCATTAACCTATGCATTCTGATTATACATATAACCTTCCGTGCAGTTCAGGCTTAATATGACCCCTTTTTAAAGATACAAGGACTACATTAGTCAGAAACATGCACACATCAATCAAGAAATAAACAAAATGATCGCTAGCTATACTGTCCGCCGGCAACTGGCTGCTAGGCCTTTGAAATAGAAACTTAGAAAGCCGTACTAGGCATTCAGCTACAAGACCAAATAGACAATATGTAAGACTGCGCTTTTAGCGAACGACTCATTGAGTCCCTAGATGGATTGGATGGGTTGTCTATCTGGTGATGATATTCTACATGGAATCAAGGCGTCGCCTGAGTAGACCTGATAATTTCCTCTTCATAACATTGGCTTTCGAAGCGGCAGCCAGCTTAGCCACTGCAGCACTGGTGGTCGCAACGAACGTCCTTGGTTGGAGCATTAGTAACACTGACATGGAAGAACTAAGGTATGTAGAATAACTCACGTTGCCGACAGTAGTTCTAGACGGGCCAAGGGAACGCTCGAAGCCCTTAGCCTTGCAATCCTTGTTCAGTTCTTCGGCAATACCGCTTGGGAAGCAGTTGCAAATAGAGCCGGTGCAGTACGTGATTGTTGAGGAGCATCTTTGACCCATAACGCCAGCTGCCAGCAGCGTGAAAAGGACTTTGGAAAGTTGCATAGCGCAGTTTGTTGGGATGTAGGTGTAGATGATTGGGATGATTGATTGCTGTTAGTGTAGGCACAGAAACAGTAAAGGTGATCGAAATCCTGGGCTACTTATACCTGCGAAGCCATCAACTGGTTCCGCCTATTCTAGAGATTTGAGACCAAGACACTGTAACAACGGATGATTGACGAGACCTGGCAGTTTATCCGACGGTATTCCCGAGTAAGGATGTCCCCAGAGTCTTGACTTGACTCGTAAACGGTCTCAAGCTCTTGCGGTAAGATCACTGGGGCTGTCCCAGAACTCATCCCATGGGACAACTTACGACATGGAAGATCTCCCATAGCAGATCGTTTTCGTCTGACCAGTTAACTATTTCTCTAAATACCACTTCGTCTATATCCTCATCAGAGTTACCTGCTTGCAGCATATCGGTTAACTCGCTGGCAGGAGGTGTGTTGCCAACGCTGAAGTTTATATCACAACGGCCAATACTTCAGGTAGATCAAATGCAGAACCAGCCCCTTCACCTTACATAAGTGCAGAAACACATACAGCACCGCTTATTCCCATTTTCTTTCATAATTAACACTTGACTCTGTGACAGTCTCACACACGAAGTGGGTACGCGAATACCACGGCACGCCGAACGATGAGACGCTCGTTTGCGTCATGATAGGAACCACGAGAAATAGAGTTTATTTAAGTTACAATACTCGGATAAATCACCGTAAATACTATCTGTTTACTTTCTTTCCTTGATAGCCAAGGCGGGTGCTCCCGAGATGCGGAGCTATCCGCTGGTTGGCCGTTAGCCTGCCGACTCATGCAGCCTGCAATAACGCGCAAATCAGCGGGCTGAGTCTGGCTCACGAGTGACAGCGTGAATCTCCAAGAAAGATAGCTGCTTAATAAGGTGTAAGCCGGTTGTGAGTGCAGGCCCCCATGGCTGATCATTCCGGGTGCAAAAGACACCTCGTTAACAACGAGAGATGACTGAGGACAGTGTACGTTGTCTGTATTTGTGATTGAGAGATGGTGTGACAAGCCTTGAAGCTACCTCCTAGTTACGCGGGCTTGTTGTAGCATGCCAGCTAGCCACTCACAATTCTCGAATGCGCCACCCCAGACAGCCACTAAGCCGAGATAATGCCGACAGACAAGAAGGGCTTGGTAGTTTGATTTTCCCCTGCATCCACGATTATGACCTTCACTTTCTGAATATTGAGCCAGTGAGGTTCCGCAATACTTCGAGTTCGCAATCTAGAGCTTGACTAATTACTATTTACCGTCTCTCAAAAAACATATCGGAACCCCCTCTTCTCGTAATCGGTCAGATCTCCGAGCTGATCGACAACAGTGATGTCTACTTCCGTACCCTCCTTTCTATCCCTGATTCTGTTTTCAATTATGCATCCAACTGCATACGCTACCATGCACGCGATAGCCACTACCTCAAACGCCATAATGGCGCTGTATCCCGTCGTGTAATTGGGAGCTTCTCTCTCGATAAAGATTTGAGGCCCAACGATGTTGGCAATGCAGTAAGCCAAAAACACCGTGGCATTAATGGTTAGCCTTTTAGTGTGGCCTGATACGTTCGCCATTGGAAGAGATAGTGCTGCATATTTTATCAGAAAGCATGCCCGAGTGTGGGTGGCATTGCTTACCTGTAGCGTATGGACCCCAGAAAAAGTAGAAGAAGTAATATGCCATCAGCCGGCCTACCTTGTTGTCATGTGGGAGTTCTGCCAGCTGTCAGTGACGGCATTCAGGCAGCGGAGCGGGTACGGTACCTTTGATAATAATCGAGCAGACCAGGGGAACAAGACAACAAAGTCCTGCCGAAAGGCATCTCTTGTTTGTCAACCATCTCTGCGGTATGGCTACCATGAAACCAGCTAAGCTTTGCATCACCCCCGTCGGCATGCCGAGCAGGGTAGTTTCCAACTTCCCGTACCCGAGTCCCGAGACAATCTGGGCTGCGAAGGTCACCAGCCCACCTGTCGGTACATTCATGCTCAAGAAGAATACGAAGAGAATGTAGGTCTTGTAATCAGTAAAGGCTTCTCGAACTTGATACCATTTCAACTTCTGCAAGGAACAAAGTCAGTTCCCATATTCAAACGGGCTAAGGAGTCAACTTGCCCTGTTCTCAATACCGGTCATATTATCCTTAACTCGGTCTAGTGCGATGTATTTGTCTTTACCCGTCAGAAGATTGTCGGCAAGTGGCGAGTCAGGAAGCCAGACAAGAAGTATGGCTCCCCAAAATACAGTGAACCCTCCGATAACGAGAAACAGAAGCCGCCACGACGCAATGCCAGTGTTCGCATGACCTATGCCGTATGAGACTACCCCTGTCACGAGCTACAAGTGTGTTAGCCGCATGCTTCGGAGACGATATTGGATGAACGGACGCTCGAGAACCCCGTAAACGTGATAGCCATGCGGACGGGCTGTTCTGACTTCTTGTACCACATGGTGTTCAAGATTGTAACGGCAGGAAACAGTGGAGATTCCAGAACACCCATGAGGAACCGAAGAACCATGAGGCCAGCTGCATTCTGGGCGGCTGCAAGACTCATGACGCAGCCGCCCCACGCGACAACCGCCGTACCAACTGTCTTGCCGACCGGAAGCTTCTGAAGAACGGCATTCGCAGGGTACTCGGCGATCAGCCATCCGAAGTAGAAGATTGATCCCACTATTGAAACATGAGCAACCCGAGCCGACGATGGACGCAAAGAACTTACCCCAGCTGTATTGCTGTCCCACCAGATGCGTGTCTTCGTTCATGCCGTAGAGTGCTGCATTCGAAATGAGGATTTTCTGGACTCCGAGGTCAGTAGGTGTTCCTCCTGACGGGCTCAAAGGGCAAGCTGAGATTTTAAACAAACATCAACTGCGGCGATGATAGTCGTTCCCACGATAAGAGGCATTAATCGCCAGTCAATTTTCCGTAGAACTCGTTTTGCTTCAGAGGCTTCATAGTTGGCCCATTCAACTTCATGTTCCCGAAGAAAGATGGCTGCTTGATCGTCCAAGTCGTTCGCATCTTTGAGGTCGTGAACCGAGCCAGCAGTGGGCTCTTCCTGGCATGGTTCGATGCCAGATCCCATCTTCTTGGTGGACATGGTGTTTGCGATGCACGATGTGTTGCGATGCGACCTGTACCTGTAAATTTAGTATGGAGTTTCCAAGACTTCGATGATGTCTGCCCAAGTGATGTAGGTTTCGCACCCCGTGAAGTACGAATGTAACATGCGCTGGGAGGAAGAACTCATGACTGGCTTAAGGTAGCGTGAAGCGTCACAAGCTACTAGCAGTCCTCATTTTCCATTCCTTATCTTCGGCGCATAATGTCGAGATAATCCGACCTTTCGGGCGTTACGCCGATCAGGAAGAGGTGTTACGACAACGGGGGCGTACATTTGTCTGTCGGAGTTTTGTCCGACGTTGTGCGCGGGGTTTGCGATCCATTTCGCAAAGCGGACTGCGACTTGCCCAACTCTCGCGAATGGCAATGATGCCGAATGAACTACTTCTCAAGTAAGAATCGTCCTTTAGATATAAAATGTTTGATTAGAGACACATAGTTGCGCCCTGTTATCATACAATACAAGCACAAATATTGCCCCAATCGATTCAAACTCTCTTACACTATGGCTATTCTTGACTACGAGTACGACTCCAGTGCCTTGGCACCAGAAGTCAAGCGAGGAATCGACTTTCTATACGAGGCAGCGGACAGAAAGGAGGCGTGCGCTGCTTGGGCGGGGTGCTTCAGCAAGAATGCCAAGCTCATCAAGGGTGACTATGGACCTACTGGAGTTCCTGGTAAGGCTTCCATTGCTTCACATCACACTTAAATTCAATTCACTGACAGCGATCTTGCGTCAGAGCTTCAGAAGTACCTTGAAGAGAGCTGGAATAACACCGACTCTCGAGTGCATGATGTTAAGAAGGTCTCGATCTTAAATGAGTCACCACTTACCCTCAAGATTGAGGGTGTCACCACGTATCAGAGATCCGGAGGAAAGGAACAACAAGGAGAATGGACAGCGGAGCAGAGTTACGTTGATGAGGATGGATGGAAGAAAATCTCCCAGTACAAGATCAACTTCGTAAGTTTTAATCGTACCTAGGTACAGCATGAGCATTGTTTGTTGTCTGACGTTCACTTAGAACATGCTCTATTGAACACGGCAAGCTGCATCCGTCAGAAAGGTAGACGAATAGCCAGGACATTTAGTAAACCATTAAAAGTCAGAAATTGAACAAATCAAAGCCAGCGAGTGACATATTTGGCAAGAGATCCAATCCTTCATAATTCATATCCTGATGCAGAGGCCGATTAAGCATCTCCTCCATCAAGCTGATTACCGCCTGATGAACATGCTGTACGCGTAGCTCGACGATGAAGGTCTGCATCCGGGTCTTCCTCTCCCCCTCTAGGGCATATGGCGAACACAATGACTGGGATGACGGCGATTCGAGCATGTTCGAATTACATGCTTGGCCACCGAAGGCAGGGCCATCGAACACCGACTCCGCCAGGAGCTGAAAGGACTGCAGAAAAACTAGAGCCCGAGGCCACCTGATCGAGAACTTCTCCAGAGTTCTGTGGCAGCATTCAAAGCCGGAGATGGTATCAGGAAGACTGAAGTTTGCCGTCCTAAGGAGCGGTGGCGTCATTGCGTAACAGTAAAGTAAAATGATCCCGAGTCTGAATTGATACATCAACTGTAAACAAGTCAGTGGAGTAACATAACCCATGGCAAAGTTTAGACTCACGGCAGTCCAAGTCCGGTATATCACCGAGTCATTCTCCTGAGATGACAGAAAGGTACGACACGCCTCGCTGCAGCATTCCACTAATTGACCAACCTCTTCGTGGCCCATCATGCACGGACGCTCTTGAACCAGAATAGATAAGCTGTAGTCGTACAGTTTTGATAGTGAACTAGGTTCATGGTATACCAAGTCGTCTTTTGGGCTTGAATTCGTGACCGCCTCGATTTTCTCTTTCCATACTTGAAGTTCATCTTTCAAGCGCAGTCGGCTAGTTCCTCTGAATGGGTCTGAGGGATCCAGCTTCTGAAGCTTCTTGTTGAAGTGACGAATCTTTGACTGGATACACCTGAGTTGGAAGATGTGACTGTAGAATCCCGTCTCCTTTTCACCGGCAGGCATTTGGGAGGCATGTTGAAAGATCTGAAGTCTGTTAGGTTTGAGGTATATGCAATGAAAAGGAGATTGTAGGTCACCTTTTCATCCAGAATCTCGAACATGAATGGCTGGGGATATGTCCAAGCTGACGCCACGACCTCGTTCAAGATATGGGAGCTCATGATAGTCATGTTACGGGTATGCTCAAAGTCCACGCAAAGACTTGCAGCGTGAAGATCGACCTCCTGTTTGTCATCCATCAGATTTGCACAATTCATGAGAACCAACATAACACCTCCAGAAACAGGGTCTGGCGATGGTCCATGAAATGCATACAGAAGCATCAATAAGGAAGCTTGAGTTCTGATCAGCGGTGACGAATGTCCGGTAACATTGCCCAGGTTCTTGTTCATAGCTTCGTCATGAAGTCTGGATGCATGTACAAGGTGCGGGCAGTCTGCGCGGAAGGAGCTGCTCACTAGAGCACCAATGGCTAACACCATTTGAATGACAAAATGGTGACATGTCGCAGCCTCTGACAAACTGAATGAGTGAGTCGCATACGCGTCTCGCCAAGCTACTTCGTCAATGAACGTCCATTGAGGCTGCACATGCCGGAAGTAGATGTTTGTATAGTGTTCCAGCCAATCTTTTCCAATCATTGACAAGACAGTTTGGGGAGTGGTCATGGAGCTACCGGCAAGCGAGTTGCATGAGAACCGACGCGGCGGTCCATCATTCGGGATGTTGATCTCTGGAACCTCCATCTCAACTTGACGTTGTTCTGATTGTAGAACCAGACGTGCACCTCGCGAGGTGTCAGAGATGTATCCAACACCATCAAATGGAGAAGAAGAATCATTATCTCCGTCGGAGTCCTCCGCAGCTTCTTGGGTGCCAACACCGTTGGCCATCATATCGGTAGGAGGCGGAGATCTTTGCGCTTCCGCCGCGTGCGCCTCCAGCTGGCGGAGATATGCCACCGGAATTGTCGCAAATGAGCCGGACTTTCTTGCGCCATACGGGACGCACTCCGATCCGCTCCTTCTGCATTCGCCGCATGTGGGCACCGCGTGGTCGCAACGTTTCTTCCGTGTCCGGCAACGAATACAAGCGATCCTCCGCGGGTTCTTGCTTGCTGGATGCATTCTCGAATGTCGAGTCATGGTGTTTTCTTAGATTGCGAGCATGAGTTGGAAGTCCGATAGTGAGTCTGAGAAAGAGCCGCGTGAGTGATCGGCTCTTCAGATATCGGCGTCTCAGTCCGAAATGCGGAAATGATAAGCTCAATACTCTCTTGAGAGGAGATAGTGCCTATCAAACGACATGCAGGCGTATCAGACACCCTTGTAATGTCGTGCTGGATTCGCCAATCAATGCCCCAGTATTCGCTGGAGCTCGCGGTGGTTGGGAATAGACCGGACGAACTGCCAGGGAACCGGCGAACAATGACCGCGTCGAGATAGGCTTTTGCGATGAGCTACCTAGTGACGAAACATCACACACAGTTCTGACAACAGTAGCCTGTCAGTAACTCTCATTAGGATGTCACCATGAATACGCCCACTCGTTTTTGACACATCGCGTGATCGATATCTCCTCCATGCACCTCCCCCGCACTCTGAGCCCCCGCAGTTCCATGGCTGTTGATCCACGCTGCTGACGTCTGTTGGTGCCGCTGACCTCCGCCAAGATGGCGGGCGTGGCGGGCCAGGCTGAATGTTGTCGGACCTTTGTCCGACAATGTTGGAAGCGGCAACAATTGGCGGCGACATGGGCTGCTATTTTATGACAAGAATACTAGCAGAATAGAGAGCTGTGTGCCATAGGAATCCAAAGTCAGGGCTACTCAACCTTAAACATTAAGATACCAAAGTAGCAATCACGATGACTTCTCCACAGGAGCCAAAGTCATACATCAATCTCCAGTTGGGGTAGGATGAAACAATATGGTTGGATTATTCCAGTACTCAACGGCTAACACCATAAACAGCTGGCCTTCACCATCGCTGTTTCCTAAGAAGCAATTAGCCGACGCTGCCCAAGCAATCCTTCTCAATGATGACATTGCGGCCAAGGCTTTAGTCTACGGCCCTGATCAGGGCCAAGACTCCCTCAGAGAAGCGCTCGCCAAATGGCTCAGTGATTTCTACCAGCCTTCAGCTGGTGCGATATCTTCGCAGCGCCTGTTCATCACCAATGGAGCCTCGGCAACGCTCTCCATGCTTCTCACAAGATTTACCGACCCAGAGTTTACTAGGTGTATTTGGATGATCGAGCCTACCTACTTCCTAGCATGTCCATCATTTCAAGAAGCTGGTTTCGAGGGCCGAATGCGCGGAGTCCCTGAGGACGACGAGGGCATTGACCTTGACTACCTTCGTGAGGGACTGTTGGGGATGGAAACAAGAGAACCACCCGACCCCGCTTTCGTTAGCACCGTGGCATCTCCAAAGGTCTACCGCCATGTCATCTACGTCGTCCCAACCTTCAGCAACCCCAGCGCAAAGGTCATGTCTCTCCGCCGCCGGAAGCAGCTGGTCGAGCTGGCCCGGCAAACTGACGCCCTGATCATCGCGGACGACGTGTACGACTGGCTCCGCTGGCCCGCAGACCAAGGAGCATCCGGTTCATCTGAGCTTCCCCCACCTCCCCCGAGACTCGTTGATGTGGACCGCGCCTTACCAGGCGGCAACCCCTGGGGCAACACGGCGAGCAATGGTTCCTTCTCCAAGATCGTCGCGCCAGGGGTGAGAGTCGGGTGGGTCGAGGGGTCTCCTGAGATGGCGAAGGAGTTGTGCAAACTCGGGTCCGTCAGGTCGGGAGGTTGCCAGGGACATCTGTCGTCCATGTTAATGGGCCATCTTCTGAGCAGTGGGGCGCTGGATGAGCATATCCGCGGGAAGCTGATTCCGACGTATCAGGAGCGGTACCATGTTATGATGAAAGCTATTTTGGAATATCTGTCTCCTTTGGGTATCACTGTTGCGCCAAGACAATCTGAGTCTGACAAAGCTGAGCCCGGCATAGTTGGGGGATTCTTTGTGTATCTCAACTTACCTCGTGACTGCATCTCGGGTAAACAGTTTGCAGAGTTCGCCCTGGAACGCCACAATGTCCGAGTAGCACACGGTGGAATGATGACTGTGGCAGGAGACCCTGGCAGTTTGGAGCGGGCAGAGGCCAGCTTTGGAGTTGGATTTAGGTTATGCTGGGCGTGGCATGACGTGATTGAGATCCAGGATGGCATCATGAGACTAGCCGCAGCGTTCAAAGAGATGCAAGGGAATCCATAGAATAAGGTTGCATAGAGTAGGACAAAGGGTCTCCTTCCCCAGACGGATATCATGCATCTATCCCCAGTTTCCGATCAGTCTTGAATCTCGACTAGTTGCTTACTTTCGATTCTTGGACCACAAGCGGCCCCTTCCTCAGTACCATTGACCAATCATAAATACGTTGATTGGTTGATAAAACGTTTTAGGTCCGATCTACGCAATGAATCATCAAGGACACTCACTTACCACCGAGTACCATCCCTAGGATCACAAACACCTCAACTGAGGACGAACCCCAATCTAAATAACTCTGAGGCATGATGCCTTCACGATCGGACGGCTATCATAGGTTGTCGGTCCAGCAGCAGGATCTCGGACCGCTATCCGCTGGCTCTTCTGGCACTCGGTGTGGATCTTCAAATATTTTGTTCCGCACTGGATGGATCATTGTGGACTCGGAACTCCGACCCCCCTGTCCTAATGTCGATCGATTGCAACATAAACCTCCCGCTGCCCCCTCTTTCTCTCGCGATGTGGGCGAGCAGCCCATCAAATCAATCTTATCAATCTAATCAATCAATCTCAATCGATCCTTTCAAGCACGGCGGCCCGGTTTCTCGCGTGCCTCATCAGTAGCATGGTGTTTGAGACACACACGCGTGGAGATCCATCACATTGAAAAATTTTCTCGCCCCATAAGATGGACCAAAAGCCTCATCGGCAGTTCGTTATTCGGAAGGTTCCTGCCTATCTAGGCTATCGACACCGAATAGCCCACCACGAATGGTGTCACAATACTTTCGGTTGTCATGATACAGTACTGTTCGTTGTGTGATAAAGGCTCAGGTGTTCTTACTTTGAGGTTTGAGAGAAGATTGTGTATCGAAGCCAACCATCTGAGCCCGTAACTATACAAAAAAGCGAGCACGTGATGCTCATTCCTCTCACGAACTCGTTCCTACGCGATAGGTCTATTCAGCAGACCAGCATGCGATGGAACATAACCGTCCAAGGTAGGTATTCTCGCAGATGCAAATCGATATAAGGCCCCATTTGAGGCCGATTTAATGCCCAAGAGACACCCCAGAGCCAAGGAACGGCTTTCACCCTTGGCTTTAAAGCTTGGCATCGGGTAGTGGGGGAGTTGCGAGAATTCGCCGTATCCATAGCCCTTCATAAGCTCACCCTCCAACATCACTGGTGGCTGATCGACATGCAGGCTGTGGTTTTCAGCTGTCCACATTCAAAATCACGAACCGGGCCGCTCTGGTGGGTCGCAACTACAACTACCGAGAGCCGCGACGGGGCCTTGATATTTACAGTTGAACCCGAAGGAGGGTCGCGGACTCCTCCGAGCCCCAGTTAACTACGTAACAGACCAGGAGCACCTTTTGGTATTTTGATCTGATAACTTTGCAGCATCACTACCCAATCATTGGAGTTACCCTCTAAACCCAGGAGAGGAAAGTAGTACTGTGGACCGTGGTGTTCGTTCAGTATTGGCTACATCCCCCGGTCACAAGTGCCCAACTCTATCTCGGGAATCGAGGTTGCCTCCGACTCCAGAAGGGATCTCCTCAGTCTCATACGTGATTTCGTAAACGTGCGGCATGGATCGGAAATTGCAGAGTTTGCTGCAGCGCAGAAACACAACTCCACTGGTGTGGCTGCTCTCCGGTCTCGGGTCAGCTCCGAGAAGCATTCAGAGATCTGCGCTGAAGATAAATAGACTCCATAAAACATGAAGAATTACAAGATTGACTGGACGGACAAAACTCTGACCCAAGATCACTCGAACTCGCCATTTCTGTGTTGACGTTGCTTTATCGACGCTTCTACTGCCTTCAGCCCGTATACAGTGACACAATAACCAATCCACAGAAGCATCTCGAGATACACACCGGCATCATGGGCTTAACAGCAGGGGGTGCCTCAAGGCCGATCACCGACGTCTTCACAAACGACACCGACATCGACCGCCGCAAACTCACCCGCGTGGTGCCTATGAAGGTGCTCTGCCTAGGTCTCGGACGCACAGGAACAGCATGTACGCATCCCCTCCCTCCCCAACCCCCAACAACCCTTCCTAACCCCCAAGCCCAGCCCTCCGCGCAGCCCTCAAACAGCTGGGCTACGTCGACACCTACCACATGCTCAACGCCAGCGCCGAAAACCCGCCCGACTGCCTCCTCTGGAGCGAGGCCCTCGCCGCTAAGTTCGACGGCGTCGGCTCCTTCGGCAAGGACAAGTGGGACGCGCTTCTCGGACACTGCCAGGCCGTCTGCGACTGGCCGGCCGCCTCCTTCGCGGAGGAGCTCATCGCCGCGTACCCGGACGCGAAGGTGCTCCTCACCACGCGCGACGTCGACCGCTGGCACCAGTCCGCCCTCGGCACCGTTAACTACCGCGCCAACGACCCCTTCCTGTGGGCGCTGTCGTACGTCGACTGGGCGTCCTCCATGTACTACCCGATGCTGCACAAGTACTGGAGCACCATCTTTAAGGGCGATTTTGAGAAGCACGGCAAGCAGGTGTTCCTGGAGCACAATGAGCACATCCGCAGTATTGTGCCCGAGGAGAACCTGCTCGAGTTTAGGATGAGCGACGGGTGGGAGCCGCTGTGCAAATTTCTGGGGTGTCCCGTGCCGGACACGCCGTTCCCGTACGTGAACGAGGGGGACTCATTTATCGGGCGCACGAGGAGGCGCAACTTCATGCAGCTGTGTAATGTGCTCTTTAGGTGGATGACGTGGGGTATGGCAGGATGGGGCATGTTTTCTGTTGCGCAGACGTGGAATGTTCACAAGTACTTGATGTAGATGTTTCATGAAATCTTCAGCGTTTGGATTTGGATTATGTTCTTGGAGACCTATTTCGTGCTATGTAATGGTGAGCAGTGCTGCCGCAAGGGTAATTGAGTTTGTCTTGAACCCGAAAGTTGCTGTTGATGAGATTCTTTTTCGAAGCGTTGATTGAATGACACACTTGTGAGTGTAACAAGTCAATCGCCCTACAAAACTGCCGTCGTCCCCGTCGTCCCTGTCGTCGCTATCGTCCCTATTGTCCTTGTTGTTGTCGATGCTTACTACCCGCCCGAATAGCATGACTCATAGCTGACCACTTAAATCCGGCAATTTTGAGGTTATCTAGAACTTCACGCATGCCCTCATAGCGCCCCTCAAAGGACCCATATAGAGCCTTTAGAGTCCTCTCGTTCCTGGGGGACAGTGGACCCTCGAGGGGACCTCGCATATGCTGTACCCGTATGTCTAGGCCGCCTAGATAAATAGGGCCGTGACCGATCTACGCTCTCCTATTAAGTCATTATACATAGAATAGCATTGAAGCATCAAATTATTCACTTCAACTAAGGGGTGGTGAGCTGACCACTAAGGTGATGATAATGGTGTCCCTTGCTTGAGCAGGTTGAACAGCTTGTCAAGTAACTTGCCCTTGCGGAGCCGCTGATGGTGATAAGCTCAACCCAACGTCCGCCGTTTACCACACGTATCGGAAGTGGATATTCTCTCTGTCAGTCAAATCTTGGAAGTCTGTATCCAGATGGACCCTCTGACCGGCGTGATGGTCGAGCTTCTCCCTCCGTCTGTTCTCGTTCCAACAGTACAGCATGTATAATATCATGGTAAAGATACTGAGTGCATACGAGACGAGCATGGCGCCCATGCCAAGCGGATACAACGGCGCCTGCGACGACTTGAAGAACTGCGGTCCGATGATGTTGCTGATGCAGTACGCAGCAAAGACGATCGCGTTCGTCGTAACTTTCTTCGTGTGGCCGGCGGTGTTGGCGCTGTTGATGCCAAGGGCAACTATCAACGACGGTCAGCTGCGAACCCCCACGAGAAGGAACAGAGGCGTATACACACCGATGTATGGCCCAAGGTAGAAATACGACCAATACAAAGCCCACAACCTCCCCGTGTAATTATCCAGCGGGAGAGTATGCAACAACACCGTCGCAACCATCCCAACCACAAGCCCCGCAATCACAAACGCCCCCCTCAACTGGCACCCCCTGAACCTCCTCACGCACACATACACCCCAAAGTTGCACACATAGCTGCTCAGCGTCTGCACCACGCCCGTCGGCATCATCAGCAGCGTGCTCCGCTGCGGCGAGTACCCCAACCCGTTGACGATCAGCGGCGCGAAGTTGGTCAGCCCGCCGTTCGGGATGCTCACCCAGATATTGAACAGGAACATTAGCCAGGTCTTGGGGTCGCGCAGCGTCTCGCGCAGCTGCGGCGGAGAGAAGGTCTTGTTCTCGATGCCGAGCTGGTCGGCGCGCAGGCGCTCGATCGCGACGAAGCGCTCGCGCGGCGTGATGAACTTGGCGCGGACCGGGTTATCCGGGAGGAAGACGCCGACGAGCGCGCCGTAGAGGATGGAGATGGCGCCGGTGATGTAGAAGAAGGAGGGCCAGGCGTGGGTTGGGAGGAAGCCGACGGCCCAGCCGAGGGTGCCGGTTATGATTGTCGCGAGACCTGGAAAGGATGTAATGTCAATTACTAGGATGAAGACGAGAAAGAGTGTATGAACATTGGGATAAGACCTACCGGTGTAAAATAGCCCGGCGCGGATGGGCTGCTCCTCGCGAGTGTACCACATCGTCATGATGATGAAGTTCCCTGGGGCGACGGGAGCCTCAAGTGCGCCGAGTAGAACGCGCGTGATGACCATCGGGATAAAGCTTCGACAAAACCCAGCGCCAATGAGCACGAAGCCCCATATTACCATAACCGCGCACATGGACTTTGCAATCGGTAGCCGCTGGAGGATCTGTGAGGATGGGAAACACCAAAGCAGATACCCAAACTGCATCACGGCGCACATCATGTCAGCAACACTCCCTCTCCAAACTCTCAACTCTCAACATGACCAAGTAAAAGAATTGCTCACGTAGAACGCCGACCCAACCCACGCATACTGATCCCCCTTCAGCCCCAAGTCCTCCCTCATCCCATACAGCGCCCCCGTCGACGGCGTAATCTTGTCCATGGCAGGCAGCGTGATATTAAGCCACAGGAACGGAATGAGTCGAAAGTCGAGCTTCCAGCGAAGCTTGACCTCTTCCTGGCGATCATAGTCGGGTTCGTTGGCGAACTGGTCCGCCAGATGGGCGGCAATGTCCCTGCCCCCGCCGTTGTGGGAGCGGTGCCGGATTGTCTTGGAGTCTCCCTGGGAGACGTCCGTCGCGTCTTGTGTCGTGTCTTTCTCGACCATCTTGCCGTCTGTGGGTGGCATCTTGCTGCCAATGTACCTCGGAACGAACTTGAGAGGTGATCCAGATGTTCCGCACGATATTGACGGTGGTTTAATACAGCCACCAAGAAGCCGCTTCCCAGCCAATTGGCTGCCTGATACTCTATCTCGGCGGTTAATGGAGCTTATCTTCAGAGGCAGGGGATGGTATCAAGAGGAACATCCCATCGGGCCATTTTGTCCCCGATGGTCGTCGGACCGCCAGCGGGGGCCTACGGAGCGGGCACGACAACTTATCATACCGTTTACCCCGGATTTTCTTGAGTGTGTTGGGGATCGCAGGGGTGATACTCATGCAGGCGACTACGTCACTGTCTAGTTGGTTGATAGGGTGTCGGACAAAAGTCCGACATTCGGGTCATCCGCCGCGGCTACGGACCGCGCCCTATCTTTGAACACAACACAGTGTTGATCTTCACTGAACTGAGGAAAGCAGAAGCGACAACGACGATAGAACGCAAGCACCAAGCATATCAGCTCCGTAGGGCGATATCAAAGTATAGTCTCATTGTAACTCCTAACTAAGCAACTCAAGGTGAGCAAAGTAATGACACACCCAACCACTATCGATGATGTCTCCACGGTTTCAATCCACCTGACAAGTGTGCGCTCAGAGTACACATAAACACACAAGACCGCAACATAACATGAATGCTCTCAATCCCTCCATAGGTACGAACGCAATTACCAGCAAAGAACGTCGTGTGTGCACTGGCTCTCGACGATAACCTCGGAGTAGATAGGATGGAGAGCCTGGAAGGCAGATGCAATAGCTGAGTTGTAAGCATCGTTGAACTTGGTATTATTGCACTCGTTGCAGTGGATTCCGAGACTCCGCTCCGGCCACATCATCTCGTAACCCATATATCCCTTGACCTCGCCACTGATGGTGTCGGTGACGGTGAGATTGAAAGTTGTAGGGAGGACGACGGTGTCATCAGAAGTGTCGTTGGCAAAAGGGGCTGCTCCGTGGTTGTGGAAGAAGAGACCATCGGAGGCAGGAAGAGAGCCAAGATTCTTAAAGACGTTGAAGAGGACCGGTAGGATGTTGAGAGGAGTGCCATAAGAGCCCTTGCATCGAGTTATGACCGACGAGTTCATGCGATTGGCGAAGGGGTTCGGGCTGCAGATTCCCTCCGTGGTGAAGATGATGCTGCTGAGGAAGTGGTTGATGGTACCATACCAGACAGCAGGACGGGGACTAACGTCGACCTTGACGCCCAAGATGCCGCCGAAGGACACATTGGCAGGAGGGGCAGGAGGTACGGTGAACACAGTGCCGTTGTCGGGAGTGGTGCCCACAGACCAAGGCGTCGGGCCATCCTCACGGTGGTTGCAGACGAAGGCAGACTGGCAACTTGTGGAGCCGGTTGCACTGCTTCCGACAGGTCGCCCACGGTAGGTGTAGCACCAGAGAGTGGTGCTACCATCTCTGGTGCTCATGGCTTTGCCGGCACGGAGAGGTTCGGGTGTGCCGTCCTCGATCCAGGCAGACCATGTCTCGCCGTTGGAAAAGGTGGCAGATGCATCTTTGAAGTTCCAGGGATACTCGCCATCGCCGTAAGGCATCTCGGCCATCATGTCTGGAGAGAAGAATCCGGTCTCGTCGGAAGAAGGCCAGATTGGGCCTCTGTACCAGTTCATCTGGCGGGAGGTGGACCAAGATTCGTTGAGCGGGTTAGCACCAATCCCACAGTCTGCCAGGACAAGGTTCTGATTGGGGTTGGTCATGGCGAAGGCCGGCTGGATGATGGAAGACATGGCCGAGGCGGCGTGCAGAGTATTGATGAGAGCCATTTCGAAGGAGTTCAACAGGAGCTGAGGTTGAAACGAGAGTGTTGGGAGTCCAAAAGGTCCAAAATTGAGGTGATAGGTGACGGGTTCCAAGAACGAGAGGTTGAAGGATTGACGTTGTCGAGGTTGAGAGACGATGAAGGTTGGAAGAAATGGGGAGAAGAGGAGTCAGAAAATCAGAGGCAAAACAGACGTCGGATAACAGTCCTTCCCGTTCTTGCTCGCAGCTTCCCTTCCGAGTCGAGGCTGTGTTTCATACCAAATCACGCCCCCTTGGCGCGAGTTCCGAACTGAATGAGGAAGCCATGTGGTTGAAGGTAGAGAAGGAAGCGATGTCGATAGCCACGTCAATCTTGTATGTGCAACCCACAGACGGAAGCCACTCCGGCAAGCCTTTCTCCGGAGGGCTTGCTGTATGACGGCGCGGAAGGAACACGGCAACGTCCCGACGTTTTGTTGCACCCGCCTGGCAGGCGCATGATCGAGATGGACGGCGGCGAAGGGCAGGTGTCACCATGCCATTTCAGATGTGACGAATGGGGGATGTGAGAAATCGACGACCATTCGGCTTTAACTGATCTTTAGCACACTGGAATTGTAAAATTGCAGGCACAGAAATACGAGTAAATTTCTAAGGAGTAGCATCATTCTATTCAATAGCTATGTGATATTTAGAACTGCGATCGAGGATGAATTATGGCTCGAGTTGTGGTGGAATTCCATATCAGCTAGCCCAGATCGCCAGAAAGCGTGGGCAAGCGCGTAAGCTACGAACCCCCCAGTAGACTGTGTATTCATCCACCGATTTCAATATTGTGAGAACATACTTCTCAGCCCATTCTGTAAGCAGAGGCTCCGGGAACTGATTCATTCGCTTGACTTTGCAGTATTCCCAGTATCCTGGGTACCATCCCGCTCGTTCCCAGTCGATAATGGCTGCAACCCTTGGGAGTGGCCTTGGTGTCAGCATGATATTTCATGGGAGAAGATCAGCATGCGCGAACACCATCTCCTTTTTGTTGTCAATCTCAATGCCGCACGTGGTGTGGAATTTCTCGACAGCATCTGGGCCTTCGAATGGCCCGGCGTTTTCGGGATAATCCCGAAGTATGATGTCGTTCAAGGGCTACTTCAAGTGGCTGCCTGTGTAGATGAATGCCAGGTCAGACTCGGTTCGTTGTGTTTTTTGCAAGAAAGAAATAGAACTTACCAATGTACCTTTCACTCTCATCTTGCTTCCAAGCTCTCCATGCATCCACCATGACCCCCAGCCCCTTACAGACATCCAGTCGTTCGCCTTCAGCCCTCTCACTCCACCTTTCCTCCAGAGTATCTCCGTCGACCAAGGACATGTACATAAGTCCCTGTCCTCCATCCTCTGCCCAACCAAACACCTCAGGGACCGGCACTATGCCTTGGAGCTTCTCACGCACCATCATTTGAGTCGAGGCCTTGACAATGGTCACAAAGCGCCCGTATTTGATGAAAAGATCCAGATCACGAATGATGACGGGCGGTGAACTGTCGAACTCATCTGCGCAGGGATCGCCTGTTGCAATATTGATGGCTCTGACTTCGGCTGGGCTGGGAAGCGTAGCCCCAGGATGCTCTTTGAAGAAGCTTGGGTCCGTGTAGATTGTCATAGGAAGTGCAGTAGGCGAATCGCTAGAAGCCGTTGCCGCCCGCGAAGAGTCTGTGTTCTCGGTTGCCATTGTGGTTGTGGATGAATCTCAACTGATTGCTCTCATGTCGTCGAATTTTTCGATGTTTGTTGGACGTCGTCTTCCTTGGACCGTTGGTTGGTTCCAGCCGCCGTTGTCTCTGATGGCGGGGCAGTGCACGCGGATGCCTGCTCGTTGCATGCAACCCAGTTCACCTGATGCTGATAAAACCGATATGTTATTCACCTACAAACCACGTAAATTCAGGCATTGAAGTTTGCACTTCACTTCCACACGTGGCTGGCTGGGTTGGTCCTCGCAAGCATCGGCGACGTGGTTGATGCTATTTCCGTATGGTCTCGACAGGGACAAACCATGGGGATCATGAGCTTATTCAGAGCGCAGAGTTCAGCGTCACCTGCATCCCGTTGCTCATAGTTAACAGAAGGTAAGACCAACGCATCTTACAACATGAAATAGTCAGTCTTGTTTCCATGAAAGTTTGGCCATGTCATGAAAAAGGAGTTGGGCTGCCATCTGAAGAAGATCACAGTGTTCCGCTGTGATGCAGAGAGAAAGTGGAGCTCAAGCTCAGCTCGGGCTAGCAGCAAAGGCGGGGCAGATTGCCGGGAACACTGCAAATCAGCGCTTCTCCAGGGCACAGACGTCGGTGAAGCAGCCGGCGGTGCGCCCAAGACCCCTAAAAATAAGAACCAGCCCGCATGGGGGGAGTGGGGCGCTGCTTGTTCACAGCGCACCACTGTGACCACGCCCGGATCTGAAAGGCTTCCTTCCTCGAGAAACGGGACCAACGAGAGACAGCTTGACGCACCTCAGCCGCACTCGGCCTCAATCGAGACTAGCTGACACCACCAATTCCTTCACTCCTGTGACTATCGGTTGAAACCATGTCGCCAAAAACGCCCTGCGCCACGTTGACTCCGTCGCCCTCCTCCTCGTTGTCGCGACGCGGGCGGCAGCGCTGTCAATCTTTGACCTTCTCTCGCGACGACGCGGTCATGTCTTCTCGAGAGCGTGCCTGACGACTGGCTTCTTGACGCAGCCAGCGGGCACATCTTCCTATCGGTACTCAATCTCTGCGGTGTGACGATACGAGCTGCGGAGGAGCTCCGGATCACCAGTCGACCACAAAGCCTGGGAGCGGGAGCTTGACCTCGCACAATCAGCACCTCGACGACAACAACCCCAATCTCGACGAATGCTTGGTGCCAGAAGCCCGCCCAATACTCCAACATACAACATTCAGCAGCCATGGCGGCTCTTCCTCCCAACTGGGAATGGGATTATGATGGCACCCGCTGGTTCTACCGCTACAAGCCAAATGGCCATGTCCAATTCCACTTCCCCAAGGAGGGCGACGAGTTTCCCGACTTTTTCGACGCCATGTCCCCAATTCCCGACCTCTCACCCGAAGAAAAGCTCGAGAGTCAGCAGCAGATGAAGAGACGGACCGGCGGGGATTCTGACCCCAAGTCCCAAATGCGTGCGACTGGAGGACCCCTGGCCGACTTTGGGATGAACAGGAGCGGTTTTGGAGGGCCGCTTGACGACGACGACGGGGCGGGATTCTTTTACCAACCCGAGAACTTGATGTATCTCGGGCCTGGCGCATATACTGATATCAGCCCTCTAGCCGACGAGGATGAACGGGACGAGATCCCGAGGGATGGGCGCAAAAGCAGGGACAGCGCGAGCCCCAAGAAGGAGAGGACGACGCTGGAGCTGGCTGGAAGCGACAAAACGGGAGTGTCGCCTCTTCAAAGTGAGACGAACACACCATCCGTAAAGAACAGCGTCCCCGTCCGAGAGTCTGCTGCCGTACCGGAGTCGGTGGCAGAAGAGGCTGTGCTGATCATCAACACCCAAGAACTTCCAGGACCAAGTCAACCAGCGATCCCGTCTCCCGGAGTACCGCTGCTCGATTCCGTCGAGAAGCCCCATCCGACAGCCGACCCGGCCGTCCAGTCACCACCTTGGGACCCTGTCGGCTTCGTGGCAGAGATGGCGACAGAACATACCGCGCCTGCGCATATTGAGACGCACCCAGACCCAGTCGAGATGGGCGACAACGCTGTCCTCGCGCCGATAGAGACGCGAATCATGGACCCTGGCATTGCTGAGCTTCCCGAACGGACAAGTCCGTCAGATGCTAAACCACCAGTCCCATCCACTCACGACCTTTTACATCAGACGAGCATGAGTGATCATGCCCTTTACGGAGCTACCTTTGGTACAGGTTCAAGACCTCAGAACTCTTCACCAACGAATTCCGGGAAGGTGAGGACCAGTACGCGGCCTCTTGCTGTGCCACCAAAACTTCCTCACGACGACTCCCTACCGGAGGTCGTTCCACACCAAACCCAAAGCTCTACGTCCACGCCGACTACCCAACCATTCAGTATCGAACGGAAACCCTCAAAGACGGGACCCAAACAGGGCACTTTTAAGCCATACGTCCCTGGATCTACGCCGAACCCCATTCTCGGCAAGTCGCAACCCAAAGAACCTGACTTCGTGCGCCGCGACCACCGAAATTCTTTGGCACGAGAGGCATCGTTGATGTTGGGCCCCCGCCAGAGCTACGAGACATCAAACATGCCTTCGATCTTGCAGCTTCCACAGATTCCTCCGAAGCAACCGTTAGAATCCACCCAAACGCTCATTCAACATCCCGTGAATCCTGCGAGGCCCGATGCAACACGAACGCAAACCGAACCGGCTGGGGTTCTCACCAGTGTGACGCAGTCTTCGGGGCCATCCAAGGGTCCCTTGCAATATGTACCATCCGTGCTAAAGCCAGCGAGAGGTCGGCCGCAGGAGGCAGCGATAACTCTACCTCCACCACCTAGCACGAAACAAGTACATTCGGGATCTACCCAATTCGCAGCCTTCCGTCCCGGAGTCCACGCCGCAATGCCGGCGCCGGGGCAAATCCCCCACCCCCTCGCTCCGACCCACGCTCCGCAGTCTCTCTCGGGTGCTCGGCCCTGTGTCCAGCGTGTCGAGACCGCGCCCGCAGATCATCATACGGCTGGAGATTATGCCCCTACGCCCCAATTTGGGACTCGACCTTCTGCAGTGCCGACTTTACCTGCGTTTTTGCAGCGGCCTACGGGTCAAGCCGACTCTGCTCGTCAACCCGCGAGCCGACCACAACAACATGCTTCATCGTTTAGTGCACGAGCAAGATCAAGGTCTGATCTTCCCCAACCTCTTCACAATGCTCATGGTATATCTACATCTATGATCGGCCAAGTTCAACCTCCACCAAGATCTGGCTCGGCGGCGATTCCTAGGGCTGATACCCCGCCTAAGACTAGTACTGTTACTCGCCCACAATCGGCTATGGACTTTATGCAGGGCCGGCCTGATCCTAGGATAGACAGAGTGATTAACCAGACGACACCTACTCCGCCTCCAGATAGACCAAGACAGACCTCGTATGCGTCTAGCGAGGTGTCGTCATTAGGGCCCCCATCGGGAAGTCAATCGTCAGGGTTACCATTCCAGACACCCTCGCCATTAGAAAGCAACGGGAGACGACCGTCTTCAGGCTTCTTCAGAAGCGCGGATGCGAACGCAAGCCCCATGGAATCTGCCACAACACCCGTTCCTCAAAGACAAAACCCGTTTGAGATACAGACTGTTCCTCTTCGATCTCCGGCGTCGAGGCCGGCATCTTTGTCCGGCCCCTCTCCTACCTCGACACAGCCCACAACGCCTGGATCCGCAGGCTTTGACATCACAGCGGGTCCTCCTGAAGTTTACGGCATAGCTTCGTCAAAGCCTTCACCTGGTGTCTCGCAGGATGCGTCAGGCATGCCAGGTGGTCGCGCAGCCCACAATGTTATTGAGCCTATTCAGTCGCCTACAGACCGTCAACACTCTGTGCCTGCCGAGGGGTTTGCCGTGATTGATTCACAGCCTTTACCTGTGCAATCGACGTCAAATGGGTCTTCTAAGTATGGAACTCAACAGCAACAACCGTATCAGCAAGGCCAAGAGATCCCACGGCCTCACCCAGCACAGCCAGTTTCATCCACTTCAAGTGTCGGCAATCAGTCAGGAACCCATCCGCCGTATCCACTCGAAGAGGGCCAGAACATACCGAGACTTGGTGACCGTCCTCAGCGTCCGACTGTCACGCCACCAACACAGCAGTTCCTTGGACCTGGCAGTCCTCGAACACCTGGACATATTCTTCATCCAATTCAAGAGCACCATGACTCTGGCGCGACCAACCAAAATGTCTTGGGCACCGCTGCGTTCCAGAACACAGATTCTGCCCCTCGAGCCTCCCCTGCAAGTGTCCGTCAAATGTCAACAGGACCATCCCAGTATCCGTCATCAGCGGAGTCGCCCGGTGGGCAGGGCAACATGCTCGGCCGAGGAAATCTCACGAGCATCCCTCAAGCCATGTCACTAGCGGTCGCGACCATGGGTCAGACGTACTCTCCTGTACAGTCCAATCCGTTCCAAGTTTCCCCAACCACTACGAGGATACAGCCACCGACCCAAGTGATGCGCTCGGGATCCAAACCACAGGTCATACCACATGGCAAGGACAAGGAGAAAGGAGGCTGGCTTTCCAAGATAATGAAGGGTTCCAGTAAGCCAAACGTACTGCAAAAGCCACCACCATCCCCGAATACTGGCCCAGCGTCGCCTCACTCGCCAAATACTACTCGGCCGGCCCAAGGTCATAACACAGGACGGGTCGCAGCGCAGCAATCCAACCAAGCAACCTACAATCAGCAAGCTTCAGCTGCGTTTCAGCAAACACAGCAGCCTATTAAATCTGAGACCTTGTCTAAACCTCAGAACTTTGTTCCAACGCCAGCCGGGCCCATTCTGGCGCCGCCTACCGGTGGCCCAGAGCCCATGATGAAGATGCAACAGGCCCCGGCAGTTGAGGCACCCCAGGTAGCTCCAAGGCTACAAGTCGATCAATCGCAACGAGCTGATGGCACACAAAGCGTGGAGCAAATAGTCTCTAGTTTGCCCCCTCGTGGGCTGTCACCGGCAAATGTGGCACCGAGTGAACACACAGCAGACAACATGTCCGATGCCGCATCCGTATCTGCTATCTCTGTCTCCACAATGGACGTATCCGAGGCTCAGGCGCAGCCCGTGTTGAAGCCCCAACTTATCACGGTTGAGAAGGCTCCCTCTGTGCCTGATAAACACCAGCTACCCTCGCGGGTTTCGGCAGCTTCCGGGTCGTTATCTCAGTCACCACGCAAGACTGCGGACCCAGCGACTAGCTCCCAGCCTTCTGAGGACAGTGAGCTTACTGTTGAGCCCCTGTTTTCGAAGAGGAAGAGCATTGCCGCCGCCCCGCCGGTGCCCGTTGTGCCTCCAGCTCCTGCCGCCAACGACAAGTGGGCTAAGAAGCCTGCGGTGGACTATTCTGGTGACGATTGGGGCGATGACCCATGGGATTATGCTTGAGGTCAGAATCAAGAGGCGGGCAGCATAGCGATCTCTTCTGTTTTCCATCATTTAGAAGCATACCCCCAAACAAATTGAAGAAATGTTTGCTCAACCGCCTCGGTCCCGTTTCGGCAATCGTATTCATCATTATCAGACACTTTATTAACTAAACATAGACGACCATAAACTTCGCCATCTACCCCTTCACCGGCAACAAGTTCAAAATCCCACTCAACAAATCCGTCCTCAACGCCGTCCCGTTCTTTGCCCCGACATATCCCACCCCAGAGCTCGTACACCCCGGCACCAGAGCACACACACTGCTCCCCAGCCCCTCCCTCATAAAGTTCCCGCCCACCAGCACCAGCCCCGCCTGCTGCACGTACGCCGCCAGATCGAACGGCGCGCGGGCGACGTCTTCTACCAGGTTGAGTGCCGGCGGCGTGTACTCTCCGGGGGGTTGCCGGAAGAGCAGCGAGACGTAGCGGTGCGGGGCGACGGAGAGCGGGGTCAGGGGCATGTAGCGCGCTTGGGTTACGGGCGACTGGGCGAAGACGCAGGAGGGCTGGAGGTTGTAGACTATGTGGTGGAGGTAGGAGCGCAGGAGCGGCAGGGAGGGGCCCGGGGCGTCGGGGTCGAGTTGGATGTAGGTGTATTTTGTGGTGGGCGGGTGCAGGGGTTCGGGGGGGAAGGAGATTGTTGGTTCTTGGATGGTTTCTGGCGCGTTGGAGATTAGTTGCATGCTTTGGTTTGGGGAGGGGAGAGAGGGATGGGAGTAAAGGAGGGAGAGTGGACAATGGACGTACGCGCGGCGGAGAAGGTGTTGCCGAGGTTCTCTGGGATGTTACCGTAGAGCACCTGGAGTTCGGTCGTGGGGTTGATGGAGGTGAGGATGTCGGGGATTATGCCGGAGGACTGGAACGCGGCGCGGACTTGGGCGGCGCGGGTTGCGGGGAGGCCTACTGTTGGGCATATTGGGGGGAGGAGGATGCTTAGGGGTGAGGCTGAGGAGAGGGATGCTGCGATGAGCGCGAGGAGTGGTGTGATTTGGGACTTCATGATGCCGCGGCTAACATGAAAGAAATCCAGGTGCATCCGATGGCATTAGCATTCTTCTAATGCAGGAGCTGAAATGCAGTCCGTTTTATATATGTCTTTATATCTCCATTTTCGAGTCGTCGAACTGGGCTGACGTCGCCAGAAATAAACCAGAGACATCACAGGCGCTAGGAGAAAGCCATCCAGCCGGGACGACGTTGTGTCTGGCTCGTCTCCCCCGAATGCGCTGCCAAGACATGTTCATGGAGGTTGTATCTTCCGGGACGAGGAAAGGTGATCGGCGGACGGGATGTTGAGGCTGAATCCTGTGGTGGGGGTGGGTAGTGCCGCTGACGGACTTGTGCTAGTGTGGAGCTGTTGTCTTGGAGTGTGATATGACATCAGGTGTCACTGTGGCTGTTATGTGTTTGTTTTGGTACTGAAAACCCAGTCTTCTGATCAATTACATGGATGGCACATTTGAGAAATTTATTTGACTTACGAACTTCATGTGTTGGACATCGAAGCAACTCTGAAAAGGTCTTCAATGCGAACTTCCTTTTGGTTTTCTGTCTTGCTGAAATCACGCTTACTCTATCCAGCACTAGCTCAACCCCTCTCTTCCATAACTAAAGGAACGACTCACCTCGAATGTTCAAATTTTCAGGTCAGTTCATAGCTCAATCCATCCCTTGAGAATGACAGATTGATACCACGATTCTCAAAGTCATCTGACTACCTTCCTGAAATCCTTGATGCCTCAACCACGCGACCCAGAGTCGGAGTGGTGGATAGGTCGATGGCCCGCCTCAGACGCACGCATGGCATACCCGGACGATCCCAAAGACGTGCCGCCCATCCTCCGCATGGACGCCCTTCGTCGCCTGTACTGGCCAGTGTACCAAGACATCTCGAAGATCCAGGTCTTTGACGACGCAGAAGAGGACGAGGAGGACTCGCCCAAACGTCCTTTCCTCGGACACCCCTTGGCCGAGGAACCCGTCACCAATTACGGCCTGACCGAGCTCCTGATCAGAATCGGCATGCAAGAGGGCAAAGAATGCCATACCCTCGACAATGAAGATTACGAGGACCTGAAGATGGTGGTCAAACGGGAGGATGGCGGAGAGATCACGTTTGGGGACTTTGTGACGCAGGTACATCCGTTTCTTAATGAACACAAGGATGAGACTCTGCAGCTTTGGGAGGAGCTTCTGGAGAGAGTAGATGAAGGCGACGTCATTCTCTTCGAATGTTGTTTAACCGGATATCCCCAAGATTTGGAGAGTCGAGAGGAGACACTGCCGGTGACCATAGAGCTCAAGAAAAGCACCCAGAAGTATGATGAGCGGTATCACCGGTGGAAGGCTGCCAAGGCTGCAGCGCGGCAGAAGGAAACCGTTCAAGAAGGGGAAGACAATGCGGAAGGGGGAGAATTGTGAAGAAGAAAGCGCGCATTCTCATTTGATTAGCATCTGTAAAGGTTGACGTAAGAAAGGCACATCAAACTAATCGACCTCTTCAACTTTGATCTCTGTCTCCAGCACCTCCCAGAACTCAGGGCGAAGCTGTATGAGTTCTGCAGGGGTCATGCCCTTTTCATTCTGCAAGTCTTGGTTGGCACCAGCATCGACGAGCGCAGCCACGAGACTTCGTTTGCGCTGTACCACCGCTAGATGTAGGCATGAGTTGCCATGATCATCTTGCGTGTCAACGTCCACTCCAGCTGCGATCAACCACTTCGCCGCCACTAAACATATCGATTTGTTTCGATACGCGCAGCACATCAGGGGCGTGGTGCCATCTGCTGCCTGGACATTAAGATCCGCTCCGCTGGACTTGAAACATTCTAGAATCTCTTGGATGTCTGCAATGCTTTCCTTCTCATTCCGAAAGCGGTACGGCGTTTCGCCCATACGCCGTCCTCTTGCGTCGCCCCATGCCTTCTAATGAAGAATTAACATGTTAGCTCTGGAAACAAGCAAGCAATATCTCGGTCTTTAATGTTCCCAAGCCTTGAGATACCTCGGATGCTACGCTTTCATCGGTAAACCTACAGAGATTTGATAGTCTGCCTTGTGAAAGAATTTCATTGGGCTGGTCCAGACGTTTACCTCCCGCTCAAAAGCTCTGTTCTCAGAAACAGTAATTTCTTCCTGGTCACCTGCTATGTAGTGCAGTGGTTTGAACCCCCAATAATTCGCCAAGTTAGGGTTTGCACCCCATTGTAGTAGGAGGCGGGTGTGGCTGACGGAGTTCCTTCGAACTGCGATATGCAGCGGCAAGATTCCGAAATGGTCTCCCCGGTTCACGTCACAGCCTGCTTTGAGCAGGAGTTTCATTACTGGATCAGCATTGAGGGAACAGAAGCCATCATGGTGGGCACCGTGCTCGACATCAAGTTCGGCTGTAAAGAATAATGGAGTACGACCGCACAAATCTTGAGTTGAGACTCGAGCCCCAGCTGATAAAAGCAACCGTACAACTTCCAAATGGTCCACAAACACCGCCCTGTGAAGCGGTGTATGACCGAAGTCGTTGGTCAGATTGGGATCGGCTTTGTAGTCAATAAGGGCTTGCACAGAAGGTACAGACCTTCGTAGCACAGCGACATGAAGAGGGGTATTACCAAACCAGTCCCTTGAAGAAACTGACCATCTTCGTGGTAGGTGTCTCTGCTTCTGAAGCAGGACACGAACCACTTTACTGTGTTCACGCAGTGCCGCATGGTGCAGCGCTGTCGTTCCTAGATAGAACCCTTGAATGCTCCTGTAAAGACCCAGAGGCTTGTGGTCAAGAATATGCTTCACGAGAGGCGCGACTCCAAGTTCCGACGCAACGTGGATAGGCGGACCTGTCAGACCTTGGCCATACCCCAATGGCTTTAAAAAGGGTAAGGACCTTCTCACCAGTTGTGAAAAGTCACCACCACTGTCTATGGCATGATCCTCGAAGTTGTTCATTGCGTACGTCTGTACCCTGGACTCTTTCTCTCTGAATTCTCGGATGTCATCTGAGAGATACTTCGAGTTTTCCAAGGATTCCAAGGGTTTCAGCACATCTAGACAAAAGCCTGCGAGTTGCAGATGCGCCTTTTGTTGTTCAAAGCGAAACGACTCCAATCCTTGGTCAGAGTCCGACGATGGGCGAAACAGGTAGTCTTTCACCGACTGGTGCACTAAGCGTACGACGTTCTTCCCAAGTATTGGGTGATCCGTAAGAATCAGAAGGCCACCACATTGGGCAACTAGGGATTCCGTTACTTCAGAGGCCGTAAGGTGCGCAGTAGGCTGGATACCCAGGAGGGACTCCACTTCCTTGACCTTCATGGGGTTGTAGACCGTTGTTACCACAGAAAGAAGGCGAGACACAGATCTCACGCATGCAGGGTCTAATCTTTCCAGGATTCGGCTGTAGATGCCATTTAGGCCAGAAGGCAGGCTGTTGAGGCAAGTTTCGACATCGGCTAGTGGCCTCGTTCTGAGCTCCTGTGCCGCGAGATCAACCCAGAGAAATGTTCCTTCTGATCTCTTTATCAAGGTATCGTGGAGGACTTGTTCAAGTGTTGGGGGATAGCCACCATTATCTGACAGTTGTTGCACTCGATGTTGGATGAATGTACTGAGATCTGCCTTCACCTCCTTTTCCGCATCGATGTCAAGACGAAGGCGCGCATACTTGGAGAGTGAGCTCGTCAATGACGGACTCAGCATTCGACTGAGAATTATTGGCTTGAATCTGGAGGTTCTGACACCCAGAAGGCTGTTGACTAGTTCGCCGCATGTGTTGTTGCATTCGTCCAGGCCATCGATGACACAATATACGCACCCAGCATCTAGGTCCTCAACCATGTTGTTGAAAGTTCGACAGAGCGATTCAAAACGCACGTTGTACGTCTTGAAGCCCCGTTCGTGCTGCCCCTCAAATATCCCATGTCTAGACAGACTGGGGTTCAGAACCACGAGTTGGGAAATGAGACCTCGAAGTATCCCTTGGGAACAGCTCATCGCCTCTCTTTGACCGTCGCAAAAAAAGTAAATAACGGACTCTGTTGCCGACTTCTTGGCCTTCATCTCAAGATGTTCGGTTAAGAAAATTGACATCATGGATTTGCCCATTCCTGCGCCGCCTGTGATCCACAGGCCTGGACATGGGGTGCCCATCCACGTGTTGTAGGCATCCGTTTCAAGTATCCACGAGCAAGTTCCGTCAACTCTTTTCCCTTTGGCAGAGATCAGGGCGGATCTTTCGTCACTTGAGTTAGTGATGAACACTGCTCCTAGAAACCCATTTACTTCGTCCTCGCTAAAACCAACAGTGCTGACAGTGCTGGACTGGGTTTCTATGGTAGCAAGGTCTCCGTCATGCTCTTCGCCCATTTGATACCGGGCATCTCTGCAAAGCTGTCAATCACCCAGTCATAACATGATCATGAGATTTCACATACGAGATGGCAGCCGCTATTTGCAACTCCAACGACGCCTTCTCCCTCTGGAGTCTGTTAAAAAGACGGATGATCTCTTCCTCCATATCCTTTGAAACAATTGACTTCCAGGAATCCCTAAAGGTGTGATCCTTCTTGAAGGAGCGGATCTCCTCCAGAAGGACTTGGATATCTGAGACGTTGTCGGTACACCGTTTCAGACTGGCCCCAGTTTCGCGGTCGCGCCCGAGAAAGGGATTGAGATCTATTTGGTCGCATATCTCACTGAAGCCTTCTAGCTCCTCCAGGCGCTTCTGAACCCAGTCTCTCTCCCAGTCGCGGCGGAACGCCACCATAAGTAGGGTTCCGGCCCATTGAGCTGCCGCAATAGCAGCGCGAAGAGCTTCCATGATTGCCAACTGGTAAGGCGCAATTTTCGCGGGAGATAAGACAGAAAAGATCGAGGTCTATTTGATCATAGACGCAATTCCGAGGCTAAAGTCGTCAGGACGACTTCCAAATGGCCCGGAGATGTTTTTGTGAAGAAGGAAAGAAATGCCGCCGCCTCAGCCTGATCCAAGATCAGTTATAGATGCACAGTCCCTTTATTGTCCCAATGAGATCGCGTACTCAATATGGGGCCGAATCATCTGCATGTTGTAACGTCAGCACAGTTCCTATTGGCTGAGTGTGCGAGCAAACATGCAATGTTGCACAAAGACCCGTATGTGCATGTTATCGGAACCAATTTCGCTACTCAGGCTACACGAACGGCTGCTAACGCCGAGGCGGACAGCGTCATTGTGAAACTCAGAAAATGCACATTAATTATCTCAATTGAAACTTCCTCTAAATGTGTGATTCTAATGATATGGCGTTCCTCTACGTATTTCACTACACTTGTCTTTGAGGGTGGAGTCCGTTTTAAGGCTTGCAGACCTTCACCATCCCTGAGACCCGTCGATCGTTTGCCGTGTGACAGCTCCAGCGCGAGTAAACTTCCAAAGCCAGTTACTGAGTTGTTGAATAGAACTAAGCTACAAATGATCAGACGTACCAAGCTAGCCCTTTTCTTCTTGAGCGATGGCAACTATCCTTGTTACACATGTTGTAGTCCCATGTGTCTTCATTGCCCTCGTAAGAGCTTGGATCCAGAGATTTGAGCCACAGCGGCAAGTCCTCAACTTTGGGCGTCAGCCAAGCCTCCTGCTTTCCCTTCGCGTCCTGGACCACTTCCATCTCTGAGACAACTCTTGTTCCAGTTAGCATCACCTTATTTCCTTCCAAGGTCCAACGATACGTCGCCACGCAATTTTCGCACCTAGCGGTGTGGTGAGTATCAAGCTCACAGTCCGCCATGAACTTCCCCGCAAGATTGTCAAAATCGCCGCGGCATATGCAGCACCTATCCGCCATGGACGGTGAATGTTCCTGGCATGCATTTGAAGCCGCGGCTGTCCGAAAGCAAAGACAGCGGCTGGTATCAAATGGACGCAACAGGAAGCTGTCTTCAAAATCTGTGTGTGGGCATAGGTAATCGTTGTGTGGCTGTAATTGGGATAGACCCTGTTTCAAGAGGTCCTTGGTGACAACCTGGTTCGATTTCAAAGTACAGACCGTGAGCTTCCAGGTCGCCATGACTCTATCTTTGGGCGTTCGCAGAAGTCGTGGGGGCACGTCGCCAACATTAACAAGTGCCCTTTTGCAATCTGAGCACTCGAATGTTGTGTTGTCTCCGTTCTGCCGCCTCTTGTGGTTGATGGGTTCCGAGAGAGACAAGAATTTGTGGCGGCAAAGCCTGAACTTTCCCTCCCAGGCAATGCACATCGGACGTGGCGATGTATACTGAGTATTCGAAAACAACGTGCATCTATGGTTGATCTTGCAGCCGGTGCAGGGTGTCGGGTGCGGGTAGCCGTTCCCCCCATAAGGTCGGAAATGTGCACTGGGGAGACACTCGCGGCAGACATCAAGGAGAAGAAGATCCCTGATGATGCCGTTGTGATGGGCCGAGATGATACTCTGGTTGAACTTAATGATAGGCTCGTGTGCCCTAGGGAGACTGGCGCCGTCGTGACCATTCGGCTCGCCAGCCTGCTGCGCTCGATGGTATATCGGGCGGCCACGATTGTGCTTCCCTGCCTTTTGGGGGCTTTCAATGACGAACAGTCGGTTATGGCTCGTAAAGATGGATGCGAACCGCGAGGAAACCTGTCGAACGCAGTCAAGTTCCACAGGACCAAGATGACAGACTATGTCGAGAAGTACGTGATCGGAAAGTCGGAAAATCGGGCTGTTCTCCTGGTTCTGGGCGCGCCGAGATAGAAAAGAAGTACAATATCCTGTGCTGTAAAAGGGAAACTGGTGACTATCTTCAGATTGGTGGCGGTATCTGACGGTCTCTTGCACAAGGATGCTCTCAGTTGACTGCTCCATGACTGTGACGGGTCTAGATGAAAATGACACGGACTGATCGATATTGAAGTCCATGAAGCGGTTGTAAAACACTTTTCTAGTTTCACGGGGGAATTTCGTATCTATATATCAACATCATTGAGATATCGGAGGAACATGTGGTCGTACGGGTAGTGATTACCCTGCTGTCGCCATATCGACCACTTTGCTTCCAGCCACACAGGTCTTGTGTTTTTCCTTTTTTAAAAAAACAAAAGCAAAAAGATATTTCATCAAGGTTTAACTGGCTCGCCTCATTTCACCTAATCTATCCAACCCGTCCTGAGGACAACAAGGCATTTCCACGCCCTAGTGGACATATGTAGACAGAGCCGATAATGGACTCAAATCTGGGGACGCTTTAATATTATCACATCGCACACTGAAATCAAGACTCTTTAGACAAGGACTAGGCGTGCATACAGGTAGAAATGAATTGCCTAGACGTACTACTGGTATAGCTTCTGAGCGCTATGGAGTTCAGTTGAAAGTTTTGAATGCCTCTTCAGCTTCAGCCTTCTCAACCTCATGCTCTCCAGGATATGCTCGTTCGCATGCAATCATGGCCTCCAAAAAGTCATTGTCGAAAAGCCAGTCTCGTTCAAACCTTTCGAATATCTCATGACCCCAGGTTCCCCAGTGTCGGCATGCGCGTTGAATCTGTTTATCGATGACTCGTCTGCATCTCTTTCGCTGGTCAATCTTTCGCCAGCTGGCTACGGCAATAGAAGCAAGGAAGTTCAAACGAACAAAATTGTCACCAGGACGAGCTTCTGTCTGAAATTTCAATTTTCTACCTTCCAGTTGCCTCAAAGAAATTATGTCTTGCTTTATGCTGAGTGTCTTGCCCTGCTTTGCTGATGGGTGGGTGGGATCGATGAGAAGAATTTTGTACTCCTTGATGGGGCTTTCTTGCCAAGCTTTGAGGCACTGTCTATGCTCGTCATCTTCTGCGTCCGAATTGTCGTCTGATTCACTGCCAAACTCATCCGGCTCAACCCCGACGTCCGGAACAATGCAGAGTACGCCATCCTTCAGACCCTGGACAATGTCTTCGTGAAGGAATAGACCATTCTGAGCACTGAGCCATTGCTCAGGTGTGTTTTCATCATATATCCAGTCGTCCAGTAAGTCTCGGTGACGTGGTGTACACAGATGCCTCGCACGAACAACTCGAAAGCCTCCCCACTCATGCAGAACAGGATCCCATCGTTGGTTGCATTCGGGTGGGTTGGGACAGTATGCGCCGCACATGATGTGCGCGAAGGCTTCCTCATGGGATACCCCTTCCACTTGAGCGCCATCATCAATTTCGAAAAGACTGGCAAATTTGTCGAGTTCATCGTAACACCCATCCCTGGATCTTCTTTTTTCGGCGATTATGCTCAACTGCTTGAGAGCGAGCATTCGTGAGTTGAGTTTGTGGTTGTCCTTCCGCGTCATCCAGTCCTCGAGTCCGATGGATTCGCCGGCGGTTTTACTTTTCAAGAGCTCCTTTTGGATTTCTATCGCGATATCATCTGCCCATGAATCAAGAATTCGGGCTACCGTACCCCAGCCGAGACGTTCATATTCGTCGACACATACGCGGTACCTGTCGTCAATCCCTCTTCTGGCTTGTTCGGCAACGATGATCGCTGCAGGTTCATGGTTGGCTTTGGTGGGATCGAAGCCATCGTCAATCTTTGGATCAGCATGGTGCCCTGCAATCATGACTAACGACGTCAGAATGCTGCCACTGACATAGGGCTTTCCGGAGCATGCCTGCCTCCAGGCCCTTCCCACTTCCATCGCGAATTGGGAATGCTTGACAGGACTCGTCCCGCCCTCATCGTCATCCTCAATGTAGACCCTAATCTTGGACTTGTAGTAACCATGGGTGTTCTTGGATCTCCAAGCAGCAACTAAAGCTGAGCTCGTGTAGTTCCACCACATGTATTGTACCTTAGGTCTGAAATTGTCGCGAAAGGACAGCATGCGGCCTTCAAGTTCCCAGAGAAACGTTACACCGAGCTCCGGATTCACACGACCCAATCGTTTCTCAAGGCAATCATGCCAATAGTCGATCACAACAACTCGATAGCCTTTCCCGTCGTCAAATTCATCTGGTATGAGAGCCAGAACACCCTCATCAAGAGCTCGACCAATGATAGGATGCGTCAAAAGTCCGTTGTAAGCGCTGGAGATATCTTTGGAGGCTCCTTCGCCGAAAATTCTGTCCATGATATCGACCCAGCGACTTGGAAAGAGACGGACTGGCCGACAGCGATCATGTGGGGACCACTTGCCAAGCACATGATCCCGGTATTCACCCTTCTTTTCCGGTTCGTGACCGGCGTGGTACTTTTGTGCCAGCTGCTCCCGAAATGTTTTCTCGTCTTGGTAGTTTGGCCGATGACTTGAGCCTCGGAAGAACTTCATGAAGTTTTCCTTTAGTTGACCCTGGTCGGGATCAGACTTGTTGACTTGGTAGTTGCAAATGTCAGCGGCTTTTTGGGGTGCTAAGTGGCGAGCTTGCCATCTGTACTGTGTTTCTGTCTCACTCAGCCAGGCTCCAAAGCGCGTGACATCCATTTCCTTGAAGTATCTTTTCTCGGAATCCTTGACGAATTGTTCGTGGGCCTCGAGTGCGATGCCTTGAACCAGAAGCTGTTCGATCTATGCGTAGGAGGACCAAAAGTCCAAATCGTAAGAGAAAGGATCTAGTTTCTTCTCTATGCCTTTAATTCTGTGAAGGATGCGGCCGCGTTCTGCTTGAATCTGTTTCAACGACATGGACAGGAGCTTGGACGTGTTCCAGGGAGTTTCCGATGCTGTCGATGGTTTTGTTGGTGCGTCATCCTCCTTCTGGAGATCTGATGTCTCGGTTCTGAAGCTCTCGGTTCTGAAGCATGTCTGCCAACTGGACCCAGATTCGGCATCACAGAGTGAATAACTCGGGGACGGTGACGGGGTACAGTCATCCATTTCTGCTCGTCTTTGTTTAATTTTGTGCTTGTTAAGTGTGTATGTCGTCCGTAATTCCAATGCTTTCGCAGATAGGAACTGTGTCTGGGAATGAGATTGGGGGGGGGGGGGGGGTTAAAACCCCGAAAACGGGTATTGTGCCGTTTGGTTTAGGGCCAAAAAATTACCCCAATTTGTGCCCCACCGGGTGGGCAGCCAAAAAA
>JAKMXA010000088.1:0-176528 GCA_025328625.1 Colletotrichum sp. SAR11_240 | reverse complement strand
CGCCCGCCCCCTCCAGCCCCTCCAGCTGCGCGAGACCATGAACAGGTCGAGGTCCGAGAACCTCAACTCCCCTCTCCGATCCAGCATGTCATGGAAGGGTGACTCGATCGACTACAACTCTTACCACCACGGAGCCACCCCCAGCCCCCAGCTCAGTGGAAGGCAACAGTCCGTCTACCAGCCAGACCAGATGAGCGGCTCATCAAGCAGCGGTCTCTCCTACGAGTCCGGCTCGTACTCTGGAAGCCAGGTTCACTCCCCGCCAGGCATGAACTACTCAAACTTCCAGTCCCAGCCCAACCGCCTGCGCGCCCGCGCCTCCTCCGGCACCGTCCCCCTCGGCCTCGACCTGCGCAACCAGTACCGCTCCGTCAACTCCGTCCCTCCCCCAGGACACGCTTCCACCCCGCGTGCCACATCCGCCCAGTTCGCCACATCAGGCCCCTACACCTCCTCCTTCCCCTCGGCGCCCCTTACCGCCCCCGTCGACTTCTCTCTCCCCCGCACTCCCGGCCACCGACCCGGCGGTGTCCAGGACTACTCCATGCCTCAGATGTCGGCCCCCATCGCCGCCCCCAACGACTTCTCCCAGGCCTTCCACGCAAGCATGACGACCTCCAACGCGCGCACCCCCATGCGCGACTCTTTTGGCGGCGCCGGCGGCCCCATGCCTCCTCACGCAGGCGAGCACCACCAACAGAGGGAAGAGCACGGCCAGGACTTTGGACTCAAGAGGAAACGCAGCTTCAGCGGTGCCTCTGCCGGCCCCGCGCCGCCTCAGGCATACGGCAGCACGGCCTAAACACGCCGGGGGAGGAGAAGACACAAGGGAAAAAAACTTTTAAAAACACAATTTTGGAAAGACATCATGGTCGGTAAAGATACCCAAAGGAAAGGCAAGGGAGGACGACACAACAATACTTCATCATCATCACAACATGGCAGGCATCTATCTGTTTCTGGTTCAAACGGGAGGGGGAAAGGCAAAGGGGGCGGCAAAGGTCGGGAAATCTGCTTTATTAGAAAAGGCGAGCGCGCTGCTCAAACGACACGAAACTCTTTCACTGTTATTTTGCTGCTGCTTTCTTGTCTCCGGGTCATAACCTGTCGTTTTCTCTGCGGTTTTTTGTTCTTTTTCATGTGCTGACGACAAACATTTTTCCAACCAATTTTTCTGTCTTTTTCTTGTTCAAAGGCTTATCCACAATCCCAAATGCACATACAAATTTTCTCTCCAAATTTCTTGCTTCCAAACAAAATCTTGGTTTCCAACAAACAACTCGTGTGTTTTCCGCTTGAGCCAAATCTTAGGGCGTCGTCGTCAAGGTTTTCTTTACCCTGATTTGGTGGTTGTCTTGTTTGGAAATACCCCCTTCCCGTACTCAAAGTTCTTGCATGTCTCTATCATTTGATTGTTTTTAAGTGGTCTCTTGTCACCAAGTTGGCTCGATTTGTACATTACTCTGAATTTTTAAGCAGGACAGTTACTTTCCGCGACCATGTTTTTTAAGTATATACATATACCATTCCATTCTTACAACGTCCAAATCTCTCTCTTCTCCTTCTGTAAGCAAAGCGAGTTATACAGTGTATCTGTTCAACCTCTAATCTACACACTGTTTTTCCATACTTGAACATTATGAGGTCGGCGTGTGTGGCTCACTTCACTCCTGGTTGGTTCACGAGCATGGGGCAGGCGGTAGTGGAATATCAAGGGCGGGAGAGGAGGCAAAAGAAAGCATCTGAAACGGAAACTCCATGTCGGTTAGGCAGGCACGCACACACGATGCTGAGTCGTTGTTTTTTTGCCCAACATGTTTTGTACGTACGTCAAGTCGCTTATGCGCTTTCCGTCAGAGAAGATGCATCGCGAGAGACATTAGCCATCGTCATAACTCGCCTCAGTGGCGAAGCTAGCGACCACCGATTGCATATGCATCAAGGAACCTCACTCCGTGGAAAAACTCGTCACCATGTCTCGAATGCCTTGGAACCCCTACCCATGCTCCTCAAGCGCTGTCTGGCTAGGTTTGTGAAGAAAAGACAAGCCGCGGCGGCGGCCCATGTTCGTTCGCCTCCTTCTCCGCCCCCGGTCCTTCGATGCCGCGGATTGTGGAGAACCAGCCCGAAATGTCCATCTCCTGCAACGTGGTTGGTCGGCTGAGAAATCCCGTCGGCATCACCTCGCCGGCATCATCTCGGCGGTCCCAGCCGGGAAGGCCCAGACGACGGAGCAAGCGAGGGCTGACTGAAAACCAGGAAAAGAAAGGAGGCATCTTGCCAAGAGCAACTACGTGCTGCCCTTGCTTGATTGCGATTGGACCCCGATAACGCCCCCGAAGCTGCAGACATGCGTGGCTGCCATGTGGTTGCCATCTAGGCCTGATAGACGCGGGGTCGCTGGGTGCACGCCGTGGGATCAAGGCTGGGTTGCTACGCCATTGTCTGTGTTGGCGCATCCGACTGATTATCCCACGATACTACGGCGCGGGACGGTACCGTGGTTGCGTTGCACAGGCAAAAAGCAACGAACAGAGCCAGGAGCCAGCTCCGTCTAAGAGCTAAGCTCTCATTGCAGCGATAATCGTTCGATCTGCTCGTCAATGTGACAAGAGTTGATCCCCTCATCAGCCGCGGTTCCTTTGCAAGGTAGCATCTGAGGTACCGTTCAGCCGAGGGTTCCGGGGGGGCTTCGACCGCGGTCGGTCCCAGCGGAGGGCATTCACATCCTCCCTCTTTGATCCTGCTGCATTATGCCTGTCGGCTGATAGCGAACATCTCGTCCTCTGATGAAACTAGACGGCGCGGCAAAAGGCTGTGAGCCTTGAACCAGAGACGGTAAGCCACGATGGTACGACAGCAGAGTCAACAACCAAAACACAATGCCGGCGGCCTGTCCTGCTCTCCAAGTCGCGTCTACTTGTCGGCCGAAGACATGCCTGTGAAGAGTTGCAGCAGAAGCACCAGGTGTTCCGCAAGTCCGTCGCTCGATCCATCCGACAACCATGATCCGCATGGCTATCAGACTGTCTGACACCTGCCGAACAGCATCCGCAGCTGGCCGGTCGACGGGTCGGCCAGCACAGAATCTCTAGTCGGATTGGGCAACCTCGGAGGCTGTGAGCTGTAGGACCGCTTGTCCACGGCTTGTCCACTCCGTACATGCATGCCTTTGAACCGCGTTCTGCGAGCCTACATGGCTCTGCCCGTGAATTGCGCACACCATCGTATTGCCAGACTGTTGACTCGGGTCTCGACCTGGTGATACAAAGACAAAGAGTGCAAGACGGGCCAAGTCTGGCGCGGTGCTTCCCATTGCCAAAGCCGTCATCTTGTCACCGCGACCAAGATTATCATTACCGCCACAGCAGTCAGACAGAGACATCCTGCGGCAGCCACAGTTGGCTTCGAGTAAGGCAATGGTAGCACCTTGTGTGAGGGAACGGAAAGACGTCGTAGAGGCATATACGAAATCCTCTGGTGCCTGCTGTCTCATGGCGGGTAGCCGAGTAATCGCTCCCGATCCGTCCGTGTACAACCAGGAGACCTAAGCTTACTCTCTGCATGGTAAGGGTGTCCGGACAGCGTGCAACATCTACCCTTGGCCGGTTGAAAGCCGCCCGACTTTTGTGCGCCTGCCCGAGAAATGGTCAGAGTTCGGGAACATGGTGTCAAGTGTAAGCGCGCCCGGCATCGACAAGACGTCTAAACCTTAGCCTCGTCCTACCCACCACAACAAGCCTGGACAAATGGTCATGTGCGTTACAACCCCCGGATTTTCTCTTTGAAATGGGTGCCTACCAGCCGACTGTCATGTATGCAGGTTGACTGGATCAGCAAGCTAACGCGAGGCACTTCTGAAAATATGGTTATTCTCAGCGGCGATGGAGTGGTGTGACTGCAGAGCGTCGATCAAGGTTCGCGGAGAGGACAACGTTACCGACGTACCACAGAAGAGGTGGTGGGAGATATGTGCTTCAGGCACGGCTTATTGCGTTGGGACCACCATTGTCGAGGCAGAGGAACGGCTCGTATGCTTGTTGAGCTAAGGCAGTTAGTTCCCGAAGCGTCAGATCAGGGGAGGATTGTTGAAGGTTACGCTTGGCTCGATGTGTAGTCGGAAGGAGGCGGCCGACGGCAGAGATCGCCAGTGTGATAGGTGGAGTCGGGACTTGGATGGCAACCATATTATCCCTCCTTGTCGTGGGCTAGGAATATCATCTGCACCATGCGGGGTATGCTTCAACAACCGTGAGCGAATGTGCAGTTGCCCATGTGCAATCCGATTCGCGCCTTGTTGTCAGCTAACGGGACGGTTCTTTGAAATCTCCTGGCTGAAGAAACAGGGTCGTAGTCAACCGGTCTAGAGGGGTGTTTTCTAGCGGAGATGTTGCCGACGAGCCTGACGAGAGCATCGGCGGCCCCTCAACCCTAGTCCACCGGCAGAGCCAAGGTGAAGCTGGACCAATCGCGGTACGCATTCGAAATTGCAAGTTACTGTCGGCGAGGGGTGCCGTCTGTGACTGTCCAGGGGTGTACCGGTTGACAATCAAAGTTGGCTCTTCTGTGCCGTGGAAAAAGGCCGGCTGTTAATGATTCTCTCCGAGACGTGATGCTTGTTTTGCTCCGAATGTGACATGACGCCGGACCGTTGACGCTCAATTGAGGGGCAATGCGTAGAGCTTTCCCAGAGACAGATCTTGAGGCGTCAATCCAATTTACGGCTTGCATCTTTCGATATGAATGTGTGGAGTGCATGCTCATTGCATAAATCCCGAGAATGAGGTCTAGGTTGATGAAGGAAGTTGAGAAGGTTGGGAGGAAAATCCGGGGAGAGATGAAGTTGCCGTGAGGTGGGGGAGGGGAAGGAGGGATTGTTGAGTGCCTCTGTGGTGCACTGACCTCCGCCGCAATTTATCGGGGGTGCCTAATTTCAACGTCCTGCTTGCAACTTCCCCATTTCAACTCTTTGCACCTATCGGAGAATGACTCTTAGTAAGTGGACATGACAATAGAGGACGTCCGAGATGCCAATTTTGGACAAAGAGCCAACGATATTTTCCTTTTTTCCTCACAGCCTCTAAATACAAGGTGGGATCCTCCCCCCATGATATCCAACGACAGCCACAACTGCGCAAGAACTTTGCTACTAACTCAGACATTAACTACAACAACCGCAGTAAATTAACGAAGAGCACTGATATCAAAGACCTATTCTGTATAATTATGTGAACTTTGTCATCTCGGTCCTTGATGATAAAACACCAGCCCTGTGCCTCTCCTCGGAACCCTTTTCCAACTTCGTCATCTATGTTTTCATTGCCGAGGAGATTATGTACTGCTCAAGACCTCATCCAGCCACTTCGCTCCTAGAACTTAAATGGCTTCTCTCACAAAGCTCATAATCTCCTGGCAATTCGGCGGTAGCCATATCTCCAGACATCTCATGTCTTTGGGTCGTCGCTGAGCCCCTGAGCGCCGTTAGCTCTGAGCCAGGCGCTTGGTGCACTTCCGAGCCATGCTTTTCGTATGCTGGAGGCTGTATGGTCGCGTTTTCAGACGTGGTTTGATTTGTCATCGCTTGTCGTTTTCGTCGTCTTAAACAGAACAGCACAATGCCTATGATTAGAGCCAAGCCGAAAGCCCCCCCCACAGCTGCGCCTACAATTGCACCTACAGACAGTGTAGAGGATGTATCGGCGTTTGCGCTACCCGTCAGATCAGATTTGGTATCTGTTGATGAAGACAATTTGTTAGTCAAGGCCTTCTGACTCCTGTTCTTCAGGTCACTTACGTTGAGCAAATAACGACTTCAGGCTATCGCTAGACCAAGATATGTTGCTCTGACCACCTTCGCTGTACCACTGCTTTACTGCCTGAGGGCTGGCATACGGTTCCGCACTATTATTATACCGATTCACCCAGCTCATCTGCGTCATATCAAATACTCCTAAGCCACGATTCCAAGTATCTTTCTCCGTCCAGGCCGTAGTGAAATTACGACTACTCGTCCCCCCTATAGAGAGCATATGGCGTTTTCCAATCTGGACACAGGCATGATTGTTGCGAGCAGTTGAGGGTGTATTACTGGCTTTGAAGAAGTTGAAGCCGGGAAGGGTCAGAACGTATACTTCGTCAGAAATATCGTCGTCGTTTTCGCCGGTGCGACCACCGTATATGAAGCTATTCGAACAGATGTGTCAGTGAAATTCCGTTTCGAAGCACATTGAGTCTACCACTTACATATCATAAGTGTTGTCTGGACCATCAATCCCTACTGTGCAAAACTTTTCCCGCCCTGTTGGCCATGCTCCAGTCGTTTGCTGCGTATGCCATTTCCCAGCTAACCACATGTTAGCACTGCATGGCAAAAAGAAAGTAGGCATTCTCAAACCTTGAGGATCATAGATAGAGACCTGGGAGAAGTTCATCCATTTCCAGTCGTCGTTGTAGCGCACTGATGGAACTGCTTGCCGGCCGCCGAGAACGAGGAGTAGTCCCTCAGGCCCGAAAGGAACAGCCTCCATCGAACCACCGCGGAAAGTGCCATAATCCCCAAATCCTGTCAACGAAACATTGTCGAATTTCCCGCTTGAAACGTCGTAAGTCACAAGCCCTGGAAGCGCCACAGGTTCACCCCTCGATCGTGCGATGGATACATCGGTCTTTGACGATGCATACCCGCCAAGATAATAGCCGACGTTATTGATTTGAGCAAAGGCACCTCCCATGGGTTGTTTGAGCTCGGTAAAGTCCTCATGGTTGCTTACCGTGGCATTCGCCCAGGATCCTCTGCCACCGCCGTTAGCTTGGAAACGCCAAACTTTTGAAGGTGCCACAGTGTCGCTGTAAGATGCTTCGCCGCCCCATGTGAAGAATCCTCTTGCGTTGTTATTGTTGTCCCTCCATATGGCCTGGCCCATCAACCTCGGTATATCTAGTGGTTTCAACATTTCTGCTGATCTGATGCGGACGGTTTCGGTGTCCCATGGTTCATCTAGTCCAATCGACAAGGTAAAATTGACTGTTGGCGAGTTCTTTTATGTGAGTAAAGGGTAGTCATAATGTATACAAGCGACACACGCACCTGGCCACGACGGATGCGCGGTCGATAGTGCACCTGTCTCATTGATCAGGAATGAAATTTCACCGCCGTCTATGTACACGTAATTCCCGACAACGACAGCTTTTTCAAAGTCAGCTAAACGGAACGATAGATGATGTTTACTTATCTAACCTGAGCAAAGCGATCTCCGTAGGAACCCCTTGTCAGACGGATTGCTGTTGGTCTGTCCTTTGGACGTGGTCAAGCCTTGTGCCGAAGTTGCCAGCAAGCAAGGCCAGAATAACGATTTGTAGCGCATCGGTACTGCTGCGAAAGTATCTTCCGAGGGCAGGGAAATGATAGATGAAGCTTCAGCAACTCGCAAAGAAGCATGGCGTTTGATGAAAAGTAAGTGAGAACTGTAGAGAGGCCATCAGGACTGAGGGAGGCTTATAAGGCAGCTGAGACATGTTGATTCCCGCCCCCTTCTCGCCTCAACATGATGTGGGCAAGACTTTTACATGCGGCACCAGATTAGGGAGTACTAGTTATTTCCTATTTCATACAACCCCAAAACATCCGGAAAAGAGTAAAATGATTGGCTATTAGCGCCAAACCTCAAGGAATCTCGTCTAAATTCAAAGACCATGCCTTTACTAAACGAGTTGTCGCGGGACCACGCGGCCTCAGTCAAATTGTACTGGATGTTTGTCTCTGACTGAGGTGTTGCAAGCGCTCTCGAATGCACATAGGCACTGGGGGGGCAAGTATCAAAAATTATCCTCAGTATGAGAAAACTATCATCTCCTTCTTGGTCTTATAGCTGCATTGTCCTCTGTCGTCTCAAACGTACCAGTCAGTGAAAGTGCCCCCCCGAGGACTTGCAGCAGTGGCTTGTTTACCTGCCCACCGAGCAATGTTCCGGGCTAGTCATGTAATGCCGAGTAACCTTGGCGAAGTCTGAGCTGAGGTTGTGTGGTCTGGCTGAATTTGACGCTTCCGATGCCAAGCAGAAAGATGCCTTTGTGGCGTCGATCGACAACCCAGGCTGTTGCGTGGCTTGTAATTGTTACTGCCCGATTTAATTGCGCCTCTGTTGATCGATTTTCAGCCTTGTGAAACCAGCTCAGATCTGAGACGTTATGCAGAGAGAGCTACTTATTAGTCACATTCGGTTTCGACTCAGCACGACCCTGAACAGACTGTTTGGTTAGAAAGCAGGCTCTGGTGTTTTAATATCATAAAGCAAGAAGACTTCTTGTATTGGGAGTGAAGGCACCCTAGGGTTAGATGTTAGCTGGAGCATGCTACCTGACAGTTGGTGGTCCGTGGCGTGAATCAGAAGGTTCAATTGATTTCCGGTTCATGAACCTGATAAACCACAGTATATCAAGCGAAGTTTGGCAGCCGTTGCGCAGAAATTACTCGGACATGACTTTGCATTTTCACAATAAGCCCATCTTGCCTCAGCATCTGCCCGACAATTGATCACGCTATTGTCTTGGTTTTATAGCAGTGTCATCATGCCACTGTCCTTCAAAACATAAGAAATGGTTGCTGTCTATTCATAATTGCCAAAGCCACACATACGCAAGGTTCAGACTAATCCACTGTGGCATTTGACACTGACCTATGTGCTCTCATCGAGAAAGCAAGACAGGACAGCATATGTCAAGTCTCTTCGGATTTGATGTGCTTTCTATCTCAATGACTCTTAACTCTTTGCGCGTGCTAAGTGCCTAAACAAGCTTCTTGTATATATCGGTTCTCATGTTAAACTCTTGGCCTCGCGAGGCTCACTCTCCGCTGGTAACTCGACTGGGTTCGGGCGGCCATGAACCTCAACTGGAGCGGATGAGCCATCCATCTCCAAACGACTGGGCTCGCCATGAAGCTGTTGGGGTCTAGGCGTATTCTGCTCTCCATGGTGCGAACCATACTTTTGATACACCGGACCCTCATTTTGCGGATCGTGCGGGGGGTCCTGGGGGGTGGCTGCATATCTTTTCTTGCGTTTGATGAAGAAAAAGACAAGGCCAATGAGTAGAGCTATCCCGAGAACCCCGCCAACTACCCCACCTGCGATAGCTTTAACTGCTGATCTATCGGATGGTGGATCGTCTTGAGACGCTGTGTTCTGATCAGTCGCAGTTTGGTTCCGGAATAAGATCTACTCACATTTGGAGAAGAGAGTCTTCAGGTCTTCGGTCGTCCACGAGACGTTATTCTGGCCTCCATCGCTATACCATTGCTGAACCACACTCGGGGACTCATATTTGGCAGCATCAGCGTTATAATCGTCCTTCCAACGCATCTCCGTCATGTCGAATATTCCCATTCCGTTCGGCCAGGGGTCTTGGACGGTCCATGCTTCACCGGACTCTAAGCTGGCGAGTCCGCCAATCGATAGCATCTGACGATTTCCGACCACGACGCACGTGTGATCAATACGCTTAAGATTGGCCGTAGCACCTCCACTGGCCTGGAAAAAACGGAAGCCAGGAAGGCTGAGCACATAGACTGGATCGCTGAATACTCTCTCCTGTGTGCCCCAGCCACCGTACATGAAGCTTGCCTTGCAGTTAGCATTGGATTGAGAAAAGGAGGAGGAAGGCGTCAATACAGCCCACTTACATCTCGAATGTCTTGTTCGGCCCTGCGACGCCGACTGTGCAGAAGCCCCCTTTCCTTGGTGTTGGTATGGATCCCGTTGTATTTTGGGTATACCATCTTTCATCTGGGATCATTTAGCTCCGTAACATCATTCAACGCGGCATCATGCCCTAACTTTTGATGTCAAACACGGTCACCTGACCGAAGCCGATCTCGCGCCACCAATCATTGCTTCTTAAAGTCAGAGGCGCCTGCTGACCACCGAGAAATAGGAGCAAGCCAGCGTCCCCGAAGGGCAGGAAATGCGCAGAGCCATCTTTGAAGGTCCCATATCGACCAAATTCACTGGTGATATTCCTGATCTCTCCAGACGTCATGTTGTACGAAACGAGTCCTGGGGTAGGCGTAGACGCGTTCGGATTCGAGGTCCATTGATTTCTCCAATCCCCAGCACCTCCAAAGTAATATCCGGTGTCTCTACTCTGTGTAGAACTTCCATTCATCGGACGACGTATACCCTGAAACGTGATGGGAGTAGAGGATGTTACCCCAGACCATTTGCCGCCACCTTTGCCATCAGCTGCGAAACGCCAGATGTCCTGATCCTCTAGCGAGGAGGCGTACGATTTCTGGCCAGCCCAGGTGTAAAACTCGGCCCCGGAAGGTCCAATCCAGATTGACTGCTTGTAGAGCTGCGGGGAGTCGCTGGTTATCGTATTCATGACCACATTTGACGTGGTCCAGGACTCTTTGAGACTGATGGAGATCGTCGAGTTTACTGAGAGACAATTCCACACATGTCAGCGTGTGTCACTTGCCTTCGGACGTGGAAGTCTTCGGGCTTTACCTTCACGGGATGTTTGTCTCCTGCCATCGCTCCTTACGTTTTCGAGAGGTAGCTGAGAAATTCTTCCCCCGTCTACGTACAGGTAGTCTCCTAGAACAGCAGCTTGGGCATGTTAGTTTGAAGATGCATATGGAGGCCGTAGAAAATGAATTACCTGAGCAGAGAGATCTTCGCAAAAAATCAGAGGCAGGCGGAACGACGTCTTGACGAGCCACAAGGCCTGACCGCTTGAACAGATTCAGGCAATCGGCCTCAACCGCCAGCCAAGATAGGAGGCAAGTTGAAAGCCGCATTGTGAGAATCTATGCTGATACAGATTGCTCGCAAAGGTATCTCAGGCTTTTGAAGCATAGGTTATGAACTACCTTTTGAGAAAGAACACCCATTGAAAGGGGGACGACATCAATTTCAGCATGAGAGCAGACTGGAGGGACATGCAAGTCAGAGCTGTCTTAGGCATCTGAGACATTCTGGCATCGTAGGATCCCCCTGTTGTATTATCATTCGAGAGTGGCAAGCTTGCTACAATCGCCGCTGGAAGCAAACTGCCTGCGCATGCTCGGCTACTCTGTCTGGGCGGTGTGGTAATTCTCAATGAGAGCGAAAGCCTTTTCCCCCTAGGGAATACCTAGGGAATACCTAGGCCTTTACGAAAAGGCCATGATGTCCTAGGTCTTTTGAAGATGAATCAGCCAATGGGTAGTCAAGACCTCGTGTAGGCCACCCCTGGCCACAGGTCGGCATGGTTCTCTGTCTGGTTGATTTGCGTTTCCTACCAGAAGTTGGTAATGAAGATACCGATAGTAGTTCATCGAAGGCAGCTTTTGATCTAAGGAAACCCACAAGACGCATTTTATGTATGAAGCATCATACTGATAAATGAAGAAATGCGGGTTGATTTGCTGTTTTTCGATGTCAAAGGCCAACCGAATATTGATGCCGCTATCGAGGCCGGACTAGGGGACATTAGAAACCCAGGTTTTGAGGGCATCATTGGCTTCTGGATTTACCTCGGCCACCTCGAGGGGCATGAAACAAGAGCTCACTAGCGAATCGCCGATGACGGGATAGACGCCAAGAGACGGGACGTTGAGCGGGAGGAACTGATCGACAAGGCGAGACTCTCCATGGCTGGAAGTGGTCGCTGTCAGCCTCCTTTCGTCTTGTTGACTCAGTTGCAACAACAGCTTTTGAAGTGTCGGCGTGCGACCGGGCTCATTCACCTCTTGATCAAATCAAAACAGATCTCTTTACATAGTGAACTGGCATTCAAAATCTAAAGTCACTCTTTATTGGTAAACTATGTTCCAAATCAGCAGCTGGTTTCTGTGGCACTCTTCTTCAACAGCCCGCCGTAAAATTGAAGGGAGATGGAGGTGCTTCGTCATATTTTTAGATCAGGATGAAATAAAACCAGGCATCTGTCTGATACAACTTCACTCCAATCACGACGCACTCTACTGTACGCTCCCCGATCCCACTTAAAAAACGTGTCATTACATCTGTCGCTCTAAATGCTAATACCTCCACGCTGGTGAAGATCTATGTACCTCATGCCAAATATGTCTCGTCGTCTCGGCCTCTTTCTAGGATTGGCACCCTACTCTCCTCTATCTTGACCATCCACAGCAGCGCCAACCACATCTATTACGATATCCAATCCTCTTCGAAACCATGACAGCCATCACCCTTCCCTTATCCTCTCCTCCTCATGCCCTCCGACCCGGCACTTCCCGCCCTTCCCAACTCAGCCTCATCCTCAGGTCCCCTCCCCGGAGCCAGCACCCCTTCACTCCCGCTCCCCCGCCTCCTCGGCTCCTCAAACCTCGTCTCGTCCGAGTCGTCCGCATCCGCCCCATGAATGCCGCCGCAGCTCTCCATCGTAAACGGGCTCGCCGTCGGCCCGTCCAAAACCCCCAACTCCTGTCCCGAAAACCGTCGCGGCAGAAGCCACGCCCGGATCGGAATCAGCAGCATGATGAACACAGGGAACCCCACCGCGGCCACGGTTTGCGTTATAGCAAACGTCGCCCCGAAGCCCACCAGCTCGATCGCGACAAACTCCCACACGGCCCGCCGCCGGATCTGGTTCAGCGGGTGGTTCGGCGGCGTCAGATTCTTGTCCTTGAGCAGGAACAGGATCTTGAGCGTGATACCGTTGCCCTCGAGCGCCTGCACGCCCATCACGAAGAACAGCCCCGCCAGCACGCCGTGCGGGATGAGGTGCAGCACGACCAGCAGCGGGCCCGTCATGGTGCCGAGGGTCAGCAGGCCCTGCGCCAGGTTTGACACGCGCTGCTCCACCACGTGCGAGGCCTTTGTGACGTGCTTCCCGGTAAGCTCGCCCTTCTCGTCGACCTCTGCCTCAGACTTGCGCACGGTGAGGGATTCGGTGTGGAAGGGCGCCTGCGGGATGAGGCCGTTGGGGAAGGGCAGGCCCAAGATGCCCGCAACGCCGGTAGTCAGGCCGAGGAGGAAGAGATCCCAGTGGAAGCCTGCTGGCTTCCGGAGGGGGAATTCGGTGCCTTGGGCGATGAGTGATGAGACTATTCGGCCAGGTCAGTTGCGATCTTCTTTGATCCAGGGGGGGAAGGGGATGTTACCGTTGTGGTCAAACCAGAACAAGATGGTGAGCAATATCGCAAACGGAAGCGCGAGGAATACATCGCCGACGGGGATGTCCCAAAAGTGAACGAGCCAGCCCCGGTCCGCGGTCGGCATGAAGGCGATGCCCGTCGGGAGGACCTCCAAGTCGATCGGCTTCATCCGGCCAATGTGCACGAACCCGGTGAAGAAGATGAGGGTGAGCGGGGTGCCGTAGTCCTTGAGGAAGATGCGCACGTGGTGGTGGAAGAGGCTGCTGCCACCGAGGCCGGCACATATGTACGCGACCATGAAGACGAGCAGCGAGGCGACGATCGACAGGTAGAAGGGCTCGGCATCACCCAGACGCTCGAGGACCTGGATGCCTTTCTGGAGGTAGATGAAGGCGACGTAGAAGCCGAAGATGTCGCAGGGGAAGCGGGTCACGTAGCGCAGCCAGTTGCAGGAGTTTGTTATCGCGAGGATCCAGTGGAGGATGAGGGACCATCTGTTGTTTGGTGTCAGTTGGAATTACGGTTAGGGGTTGCAAGTGATTGACGTACATTCCAATCCAGCACATGAAGGCCAGGTAGTTTACACCCGTGGGCTTCATGATGTCGTACACGGTATAGTTGAAAACGGTAATGGGGCCTGTGACGCCGACAATGACCAGAGGTTGGCACGCAAACACCGCAAAGACCACGGATCCGAGCACCGAAGCCAATAAGACCTCGTTGACTCCGTATGTTGAGCCGGTACTGGTGAACATGTCGAGGGAGAAGGCCAGGGCCGGGAGGATACTGCGCACATGTTAGTCTCCATCGCCCTTGAATCCATCTAACAGCGACACAACCAGAACGGCTATATCATGACTGTTGTTGTGACAAGTAAAAGACAATCGCTACGAGAACCATAGGGTTCGTAACAGACAAGACACGACCGAGCCGGAATACGTACTTTGCAAAATACATGTACACGGTCGCCGGCACGACACGATAATCCCACGCATCGAGCCAATCGCTGACGTAAAAGGGCGCCCGGCGCCGCAGGTCGTTCACCATGCCGCGGAAGAGCTGGACCTTCCACCATCCAGAGGAACGCCCGCGGCGGCTACTGCTGCCATGCTGGCTTGTGGTTGTCGTCGGCCCGGGAAGTGGCTCGACTGTCTTTTCGTCCGTGTTGGGCGCCATTGTAGACTGCCCCAGGCGAGCTTCGCCTTTCCTTCACCGTCTGCAGGTGTTTGTAAATGCACGAACAACGAATTGCAAAATATAAAGAGCAAAAAGTATCAAGAACGATTAACAATGCGCAAGTCGTACCCAACGGGTAATCATGTCGAAGAAGGCACAAATCCCTCCAAAGTAGAAAAGTAGATGACGACGTTCGAGGTGTAGAACTGAACCTGGGCTTGGCTAAGGCCGGTCAGGTGTGGGTGGGTGGTTGTTGTATTTAAGAATTGGTATGGACTGATGGATCTGCCTAGGACAAGGTAGGCCGAGACAAGCACTTCTGAAGCGCACTTCCGTCCGGGGGAGATTTGATGAAGAGGTATCCGTATTCGATTCTAGGGTGGATGCGACTGCGACCTGCCGACATGCAAAGGACCATAAGAAGCACAACAGAGAGAGAGGGCCAAACGGGAAAAATCCAGTTGCAAGGGCAAAATCGTTGAGAACCTCGCAGGGAAATGATGTGAGAGCGGGAATACAGGTTCCAGACTTGAGAGTTCAGAAGAGGCAATAAACCAGGCACCCCCAAATGGAGAAAAGAGTCGGCCCCGCCCGATTGGAACTCTGGCAAGGTATGTTTGTTTTCCTCGTCAAAATTGACTCGTCTGGACCAGCACTGCGGCGGCGGTCTCGCTGTACCTTCTCGTCAAATCAGTGTTGCGATGAGAGATTCGAAATCAAACCACCACAGATGCTGTAGAACGAAGGTGAAGAAATGATGACGGCGTCGCAATCCCCAGCGGCCGTCGCCGTCACCGCTTCCCACCCCCAGAAACACCGAGTCAAGAACCGTCTTAACAAGTTCGCCACGTGCATATCCCGCTGCAGTAATCGTAGATTCCGCACCGCAACCCGCCTCGGAAATGCGACGGCCACAGGTGTCCCATTGGTCAGTACACAACACCCCCCGCAGAATTCTGCTTGGGCAGAATGTATGTTGACATTCTGACCCCATTCCACCCAATCACCTCTCTTGAATGGTAATGTGGAGCTCCGCTCGGGGCCAAAATGTCTGAGCCGAAGAGAAAGCGAAAGAGAGACTCTTGATAACGAGAACTGCTCATGTCGCAAAGAATCACTCGACGTCTCTGTCATTGTTCGTCTGTCAAGAAGCTGGGCTTAGACTGGCGCCAGAACAAGATTCGGTCTACGGCCGCAGCAGAATGGCGCCGGCATCCCACGCGATCGGCAAGATCTCAATCTCTGAGAGGAATTTAATAGCCGTCCTTTGCCATCTCTAAAAAACTCTGAACCGTGCCCTTCCTTAACCCCGAATGACACCACTCAACGCGACACTAATGCGGTCAGTCACACGGCCCCAGACCCTACCATTGACCATTAGATCGATGGTATAGTTTCGAATGTCGTCTGTTCTCTAATGTCACCATATGAGTTGGTGTCTCGTGGGAGGAATTGGCTCGAGAAGACGTCATTCTTCACGCGAAGGAGTGTACGTGTGGGCATAGCATGAGGCTTTCCAACGTCAAAACTTACTTATGCTCTTTCCATCTTTTAATAAACATGTCGATGAGCCTGCACAGCTTATCCAGTAAGACGAGGATCAGTAGAAGAAACCTGGCAAGAACACCTTGGCGCCTATGATTCAAGCCGCCCAGACCGTATATTGCAATTCCCTACGCACCGATATGCTACGCAAGGAGCAGCAACAAGACAGAGAGTTTGATGGCAAGGCTTCCAGAGAAACACCGGTCTTGGCATAACACATTTATCGATATGTTCTGCCAGGTGTCAGTGTTGGTGACAAGTGATGCAATGTTGTGCACTTTCGTGCTGGGTGAGCTATGCAACTCCCTCAACTTGTAAGCCCAGAAGGCTCGACAATTGCCCGCACCGTCTTTGATCTTGTCCCGTGAAGTTCTCACTAATCATAACTTTCGTGCTATATATATACTGAGGTGAAGTTCGTGCTTGCGCTTCGAAACCACACACGATTGATGAACGTCTAACAGAAGCAAAAACGTATGCTCCTTTCACTCGAGACTGCCATCGACCTTCATCATACCCCTCTGCAGGGGACTTGGTATTTTTGAGAGTCAAGCTGGATGTATCTACAATTCCTACTACAAGTACAAGTGTGAAGTGTTCCCCCGCCTCCCCAATCTACTCCAGCCCGCAATGGTTGATGCCTCTACTAGTAACACAGCCGCCGCGAAGGCAGAGTTGAGAGCCCTTTTGTTGTATTCCCTTAGACTAAAGAAATTGAAAACCACGTGTCGAGTGTCATCCCCTCGCGCTCTCATCATCTCCTAGACCCGTCCTGGCTGTCCTCCAAGCTCTTGAACGTGGGCGTGGGGCCGACGGGCGGGTTCTCGGGCGGAGAGTCCGTGTTCTCCGTCTCCTGAGGGGGCGGCGGCGGCGCGCTCTTCTGGCCCTGACCGCCAAAGTACTTCTCAAACTCCTGGTGGTCACCGAACGGTCTCGGTCCGAGGATGCGGACGAGATCGTCACGTGTGAGCATCTCCTTCTTCAGGAGCTCCTCCGCAACGAGGCCGACCTCGTGCTTCTTCTCCGTCAGCAGGTCGCGGCACTGCTTGTACGCCTCCTCCACGATGCGGTGGACCTCGGCGTCGATGGCCTGCGCCGTCGCCTCGGCGAAGGGCTTCTGGAGGGTGTTTGGGTCGTCGTCAAAGTGCAGCGGGCCGACCTTCTCCGACATGCCCCACTGAGTGACCATCTTGCGAGCCATCTGGGTGACCTTGCGGAAGTCGTCGCTGGCACCGGTCGTGACGGTTGGGAAATGCAGCTCCTCAGAGATGCGGCCGCCCAGGGTCATGGCCATACGGTCCATCAGCTGTTGCACTGTCATCAGGTAGGCATCGCCTGAGGGCAGGTACTGGGCGTAACCCAGAGCGCCCTGTCCACGAGGGATGATGGAGACCTTGAGAAGGGGATCGGCGAACTCAAAGTACCAGCCGCAGATGGCGTGGCCGGCCTCGTGGTAGGCGACCGTTCTCTTCTCCTTGGGGTTGAGGACAAGGGACTTGCGCTCGAGACCTCCAATGACACGCTCAATGGCTTGCTCAAAGTGGATCATCTCAACGGACTCGGCATTGGCACGGGCAGCTGTGGCATGTCAGTGAACTGTGAATACTGACACGGGACTGAGAGAAACATACCAACAAGAGCGGCTTCGTTGACGGCGTTGGCAATGTCAGCGCCAGAGAAGCCGGGGGTGAGAGTCGCCAGACGACCGGTCAAGTGCTCCATCTCCTCCTTGGTAACGATCTTTGCAAGATGCACCTTGAAGATTTCTTGGCGGCCCTTCATTGTCGGGCGGTCAATGTAGATGTGTCTGTCGAAACGGCCAGGACGCATCAGAGCCTTATCAAGAATATCGGCTCTGTTGGTACCGGCGAGAACGACGACCTGCTCCTGAGTGTTGAAACCGTCCATCTCGGTGAGGATCTGGTTGAGAGTAGCCTCGCGCTCGTCGTTACTACCGCCCGGGCGGTTGCCGTCCTGTCTCGCGCGACCAATGGCATCGATTTCGTCAATGAAGATGATGCAGGGCGCGTTCTTACGAGCCGTGGCGAAGAGGTCGCGCACTCTGGAAGGACCGACACCGACGAACATCTCGACAAACTCAGAGCCGGAAACGCTGAAGAAGGGAACGCCAGACTCGCCTGCCGTGGCCTTGGCAAGAAGCGTCTTACCAGTTCCAGGGGGTCCAGAGAGAATGGCACCACGCGGAATCTTGGCACCTAACCTCTCGAAGCGCTCTGGGGTCTTCAAGAAGCTGACAAACTCCATAATCTCCGTCTTGGCCTCGTCCATGCCGGCAACATCGTTGAACTTGACCTTGATCGCTGTCTCGTGGTTGAAACGCTTAGCCTTGCTCTTACCGAATCCAAACATCTGGTTGCCTCCACGTCCACCCATTTGCTTCGTGGTGTAGTACAGGAGACCAACCAAGAGGAGGGTCGGGCCAAAAGCGTAGACCAAGGGCATGATGCCACCCTCGGTCGCATAGCTCACCGGGATGCGCTCTGCAGGCGGGATACCCAGCTCCCGCTGGGCGTCCTCCAGCTGCTTCTCAAACATTTCGACGGAGCCGATGGAGAAGTAGTACTGCATGTTGGGGTTGACGCCCTCGTTGCCGCCGTACACAGACTGGACACCCTCGCGATTCAGCTCGACACGAACACGGCCAGACGTCTTGATGACCACGAGCTTGTTGACAAGTCCCTTGTCCAGGAAGTTCCTGCGCAACTCCTGCCAAGTGATCTCCTTCTCGGAACCCCACAGCAGAGACTCGAAGAACGGCAGAATCACCGCCCAGACGATGGCAGCGACAACGAGATCGCCAGTGCTGAACATGCCGAAAAGCCACTTGTTTTTGCCCGATCCTTCGTTACCGCCCTCGCCCGACTCAGACTTTCGGCCCCGCTCCTCCCTCTGCTTCTTGCTTTCCCAGTGATCCTTCTTCGCCTGATCTATCTCCTTCATTGCTGCCTTCTCCTCCTCACTCATATGGGTCATCGCTTCGTATTGGGCGCATCTGCTCGTAATCTGTGCTGAGACGCGGATGAGCTTGGCCATTTCGCGAAAGCTGATGTCCTTTTTGCCGTCCTGTAGCGAGTACAGAATCTCCTTCAATTCATCAGGGACTCCTAGTAGCCTTATCTCCTCGATGCTCTTCAGAAGGAAGTCCTTCTGGAACCCAGGTAGAGCTGGGTTATAGGCCATAGTCTTCAGCATGATAAGCTCCTCCTCCGTCAGGTACACCCAGTTCTTGGGAAGCGGCCATTCTTTCCGTATAAGCTCCTCCTTGGCCAAACGAAGCTTTTCGGGGTCGGTCTCCTCTTCTGGCTTCTTTCCTTCCTCGTTCTCCTGCTTAAATTTGTCTGCCTCCTTGTCCAACTTCTTGTGTTGGTCTGCCTCTGCGTCCTCTTTCTTAGTTTTCTTTTCGTTTTTCTTGGGAGCTTCTGGCTTGTTATTTGTTGAATAGAACTGCGATCGGTATGCGGCGAGGGGTGCCTGCGGGGCAAGTCGTGCTATTCTCGACGGCTGGAAACGCATCCGTGTGATCGGGTGCTGCGCAATCCTGACAGCTTGCGCAAGCTGCGCCGACTGGCGCAGGAACCTCGCCATGATTGTGTATGCCTGTAGGGACGAGGCGGAACGACCGGGGCCGAGCTGGATATGTATTTCACCGCGTGCAGCGATGTGCTACCTCATTGAGGCAACTTGGTGGGTGCTAGGCGGTTGTCAGGTTGGGGATGGATATCCAGAAGACTTCAAGATGGAAATAATGACACCAGCCGCAGCGTTTTCGGCGGTGTTCGAAGAATTCGAGGTGGTGGTGTTGGCGATTGGCCCAGGGTTTCCGGGATGACTGCGCGATGGCGAAAAGCTACCACCACCATTAGTGATGAGTTCATCTCGCTGCGGGTCCCATCGCAGCCCAGCTTTTAGCGGCACGTGACCCAAACTCCGTCCCGCCGCCAATTCTGTCGGTTGAGACGGGCTGCTTCCGCCGCAAACTCCGACCCGGACAATGACACTTGCATTCCACCTGGCGCTTTTTGGACCGCAGGCTTCCGTTAGTTGACGTAGTCTAGAGTGCCGAGTGTAGGAAAGACTGGAACAATGGACGTCCTGCGCAGGGCTTACACGCAGGCGTCCGTTTGTTGTCCATTGAAGCACAATGCACGAATAAGTCGACGAGTAGTTCTGATAATGAAGGAATTGAGTCTGCTATTGATCTTTCTTGTCAATGCCAGACGTATGTCCGCCACTCTATGGCAATATACACGCCGCACGATAGCCGCCGTCCACGGAGGGACCCCACATACAACATATTTTCCGCCTCAACTGGGCTGATTACTAGTACATACGTTCAAAGTGTCGTTATTTCGTCTCACATGCCCATAAATAGACCAGATTTCCACCATGATATCCCATGCTTCGGTCCCGTGTGGGATTTCTCATCCGTTTTCCATCCTCGCCAGATCCACTGGCATAGAACCGTTCGTGCATCAGCCGACGTTTCCATTCTCCACCGTTGGGTACGCGCCGCCGCTCATCTCAGCCCAGTCCCAGTCCAACGTCATGGGAAGCGAAAATAGATCCTGCGGCAAGAGAGGTTGCTGATACGGCGCGCCCATATTCATCGGCGGTGAACGGGGGTTGTGGATTCCGCCAAATCCTGTCATCTCCGCGAAGTTACCAAATTGTGCCTGATCCGGCATTGGAAACTCCTGTGGCCATCCTGCCGACGGGAGAGCCGGAGAAGGTTCGCGCATCGAAGTGGTTTGCATAGGACTGAATCCATGCCTGCGACGGTTGGCTTCCCCGTTGAAGTCGGGGGACAACTGTCCATTCGTCGCGGAGTTCGCCGAAGGAGTGACCGTCTGTGGAGTCGGCGTCGTCGCTGACACTGGCCGAGGTGTGTGAGAAGATGCGGCCGGGCTTGATGATACTTTCGGTGCCGCTTCGCTCTTGCGCTTCCGCCGTGACGACTGGTCTTTCTCCGCCTTCTCGATGACGAGCTTCGCAATTCTTTCAAACTCGGAACAAACGCCCAGCATACGGTGAACACCGCCCGTCTCGGCTTCCTGACCAAGCATGGACAAGAAGTTGACCACCAGATTCATCAATCTTGTGTCGGATTTGGCTCTGGGATCCATGGGGTTCTGGAGAATGTTTCCGAAAAGTGTCATTAGTGCGGATACAGGAAAGTAGAGAATGAGCCTGCAAAGACTGTTAGTTACTGAATCTAGAGCCTGATGTGTTGAGCTTAAACTCACCAGACACTCGAAGAGTCTCCCTGAGGCATGTACTTCAGCAAGGAGATGGATGCTCGCGCAGCTGCCGTGCACAGCGCTGCGGAAGAAAACACGCGTGGGTTAAGGGGTTTGGCGTTGAGCCCCTGGATGGCATAGTTGGACAAGCGACTGGTCCAGTATCCGTGATGCACCGACATACGGTGAATTGTTGTCAGGCAGTTGTAGTACGTCAAGTGAAGCATGACGACGTGCAGGATAAGAGGCGTGTGCGACGCCTGAATCTCGTGCTCTGGCCTGAAATCGATTGGAATCCTGTCCTTCCACTCCTCGAGCTCCTGATCCAGCTCTCCAATGGTGTTGAGAAGTTCGCCGGGGGATTGTTTCGTTGCCTTGGTCGAGTACAGGCGAGAGTAGACCTTGCTTTCGATTGTCGCAAACTCGCACATGACTCTGAATAAGTTCATCTTGCCCTTTCCTTCAGCCAAAGGAATATTGCCGATGTTGTCCTCCGGATCGGCGTCTGGAAGCTCCACGTTCATGTCGTCATCGTCTTGTGCGGGAGGTCGGCCCGCACGAAGGCACAAGTCCTTATCGAGCATATAAGCAATCCAGAAGACTCGCTTGCGTTGCTCAATCTCGATAGGGTTCAGGTTGAAACCGGTTCCCTTCTTGTGCAAACCAATACTGTGGGCGAGACGAATCGCAGTTGCGACGAGGACAAATGTGGGCTGAGGGTTCGGTGTGCCCTGCATGAACAGAGCCATGCCGAGCAGTGCTTGCACACTCAGCAAGTCCGTGTTGCGCATCGTCAGCTCAGCAAATGTTCCGAGGGCATTCTTGATGTAACCCCATGCCTTCTCGTCCTCTTCCTGGGGCACGAGATTGCTCATAACGCGCAGGCGATGGGCAAACGCCAGGGCGCAGTTCAAGCTCGCCCACCATCCGGTGCCCTCGTAGGGGTCGTCAGAATATTGCCGCTCAACCAGATGCATGAAAGTGGGCTGATGGAACAAGGGGAACATGCAGTTGAAGTTCTCAAAGTAATCTTTCAGCAGGGACAGAGCCTCGTGCTTCGGGGGCAACGGTCGGAAGATTGGTCGACGGAACAGGTCGCTGAAAACCTCTGGCTTCCAGGCAGTCCACTTGTGATCGTCAATCGATACCTCGGAAATCATCTGCTGGAATGAATTGTCTCCCGTCTTCTCGTGGACCCACTGGATACCCTTGGGGGAGAAAATGGAGAAGCCGGAGGAGGATCCGATGTATCGGGTCTCGCCACTTTGGTTTGTGACCAAGGAGCACATCATCTCGGACAAAGCCTCGACCTCCTCTTCGCTCTTTTCGGGTTCTTCGGGATGCACAGATTTGCGCCTCTCGCCCTCTTTAGGTTCCTTGTGGGAGTCTTTCGTCGGTTCAGGAGAGGTAATAGCGCTTTGGGGAGTTGATTCATTCTCGTTCTGTCCCGAAGTTGCCTGAGAGGGTGAAGTCGGGTTGGAAGCAACCTGAGAAGCTTGTCTCGACTGCTGATGTTTTTCGGCGAGGCGCTTCTCTAGAGTGCCGAGATCGGTTTCGCCGTTATCGTCCTCGCCGAGTAGACCTATACAGCCAGTCAGATAAGGCCGGTTTCCTCGTGGGGAGCGAGACACAAACCTGAGAGTCGCAACAAGTTTTCCATACGGCCTAGACGGTTCTCCAGTCCTTCGATATACTTGGCTCTGATATCGTGTCAGTCGGGCTACCCAAAGAGCCTGGACCGCGCGGCTGCACATACCCTTTTGGCGGGTTGCGCTTCTTCTCAACCTGAGTGAAGACACAGTCTGTCTTGTAGTTTATGCAATGGCTACATGCGGGTAGCTTGCCATCGCACTTGATCTTCTTCTTTCGGCACATATCACAGGCCTGCGGGACATTACATGAGCACGTTTTCTACGACTGCACAGTTTCAATGGCCGGGCAAGGACCACCGCAGGGTGCTTACTCTGGCGATTCTCCTCCTCTTGGCCTCGTTCGCATCGTCAAGTAGCGTAGATGGGTCGCCGAACATATGCGCCGCGAGGTCAGGCGGCATGTGCTGAACGGGAAGGCCATCAGGAGTGTAAGCTCCGAAGATCTGGGGCGGTTGATTCATCAATGGGGGCGGGTGCCCCAAGTGAGGCATCTGGAAGCCCATGTGGTCCATGGTGGGCAAGTTTTGGTGGACAAGCTAGAATTCGCAATCGGGCGTCGCAACGGCACGGTCGGGATCGGAAATACGGTGGTCGTCAAGCCTGGGGAAGCTGACGGAGGGCGAGATTGTCGTTGAAAGCGACGGTGGTTACCCAATCTCTCGAGCGCAAGCAAGCTGGAGGTTCTCAAAGGGCGACGGAGGAGGGGAACAGCGGGACGGAAAAGACGAAGGGGCGTAAAAGTTGAGGAACCCGTCTCGGTATTTGCAAGCAGGTAGTGCGAGAGTAGCGTAGCGGCGGGCGAAGCTCTTTATAATTCGCTCGGTAAGCTGGTGGCTGAGTCGACAGGAAGCTAAGGCCGAGGTGGAAAAGAAGCCCTGGAGTTAAAGGAGGGAGGATCGCGGCTGGCGGCACGACAAGCGACAGCGGGTTGCAGTTGCAATAGAAGTAGCGGTGCGGGATCAGCTAACGAGCGAAACTCCGATGGTGCTCGCTGAGAATCCCGGTCTAGCCTGCGGTCGGTGGAGAAGGTGTCGTCGAGCAGAAGGTCGTCCACGTAGACGCCAAGGTAGGCAGGTGAATGGTACCTTAGCTAAAACAGAGGCGACAGGCGGGCGCGTGGGGTTTGGCAGCTGTGTGTCGGTTTATTCGTGATGCGAGTTTGTCGAGCGGTTTCGCTTCGTATGGAGGCCGTAAAATATCAGGTGGGTGGTTGCTGTCCGTAGACCTTTCTTTCGTATACTGCGTAGGTATGGGAGCAGGGGAACAAGCGGCGGGGAGGGAGGGGTATCACGTTCGGACGCCTAGGAGGAAATCGAATCGAATAAACGAAGAGTTAGCAGGACGAGGGGTGGGAGAAGAGAGAGGAGGAAAAGGTAAGTGGGAGCAGGAAATGATGGGACGGAAGGAGTAAAAAGCGAAGCAGTGTGGAATCGAGCATGGCAGTATCACATAACGACAAGCTGCTGCTCCTCCTCCTGGTGGACAGGTTGGGGGGCGAAAGGCGTTACAGAGTTGCAGAGAGGTCCGTCAGTGTGCTTGCAGTGAGCGTGGAGTGGCATTGGTCAGCGGGGCGTAGCTGACGGGGGGGCGCTTGTCTTGCCTGCGTCTCGCTGCCCTCCCGTCTTGCTGAGGTGGGCACTTGGGCTGGGCTGGCTTCACTCTCCTGAGTCCTACCTACAGTGCCGCATCGCTGTGGACGTCCATTAAGTGTCGTACCTGGGGGCTTGGGCACTGGCTGCCAGCGGAGAACTGAGGAGTGACGGGAGCCACTGGGCCTCACTTCCATCACAGGCTGCTGGGCTTTGGTCCGGCCCGGAGGACTGGAGGGGGAGGGGGAGGGGGACTCCACAAGGGGGAACGACAAGGATGCCCGGAATGGCAGGATGCACTTACGGCAAGGCAGGAAAGACAGGGTGCGACCACCTCAGGGTAAGTGCCAGACGCGATACGTACCCGGCATTGGAGACTGTCAAACAGGACAGGCAAGAAGACTGATACAACCTGCCTACCTACCTACCTACGGATACCCATCACCGGTATTCGTACCCATCCAGCAATGACCCTTTGATGGAACTTCAGAGACCAAGGCAGCGGTAACCACGACTCACTGCAGATCCAATGACGGTATCACTTCGCTTCTTCCTGCTCTGTACGAGTCCTCAGCTGGAGTGACCTCGCCATGGCTTCGACACGCTCAACATCATTCAGACTCATCGACGAACCACACAACGGGGACGTGCCGGCGTGGATCAGGGCAACCACCAATCGCCGCATCTATCCCGCGAGTTTCTTGTCTTTGCCACGTTTCCCTCTCTCTGTGCCAATCCTAACACCCGTCTTCGAGCTATTCTGGGTTGCTGCTTCAGCTCAGCTGCCGCCGTACTCCAACACGCTGGAACGATCCCGCCGCCACACACACACACACACACACACACACACACACACACACACAACAATACACTCCGGCAGCTGGATTGGCGTTGTAGGACGACTTGTCCCGCATCCCACTGGCTACTGCATCTCTCGACGAAAGCTGTAAATAGCAGCTCCTCCATTCTATGTCTTCCATCGCCATCTCGTCCCAACTCTAAGCTTGCCTCCCGTTGGTTCAAGCGAGCTCACGAATCATGGGGCGGCACTTGGACGACGTCGCAAACCAGCCATGCGAGAAAACCAGACAGTGAGATCATGGATCTAGATCCAGTCAGGGGTTATCCACGACAAGAACCGCATTGCCAAACCCTGATGCTTTCGACCCATGGCTTTCTCTGCCCGCTATGCTACCATGCTTCCGCGGGCTCCCTCCCCCCTCTTTGACACCTCGTTCTCCCCAACGGCACTGCTTTACCTCCAGCTCAGAGTTCCAACCCTCCTCATATCGGGTTTTTTTTTCCTTCTGTCTCACTTTTCTCCCCTTCAACCTTGTCTTGACCCTCACCCCTCACACCCCAGTCACTCTCACTGTCAGTCTGCGACCCTGGCGCGGCAGAACGTGAGAACAACTGCCCCGCGACGAATCACATCATCCCCGTCAGCTTGACAGCCCCCATCCGGAGCCCGTGCGGCGCTTCCTGCAGTTAGTCACTCCCCTTACATGCTGTCTTGCGCGCGCGCGAATGAAGGACGCCTTTTTCTCGACTGTTAAAACCATCGTACTCGACTCGAGAATACGGGATGGAACCGCTTATCACAGCAAAGTCCTCGGCATCATCCAGCCAACCGCGCGGCATGCCACAATGTTCAACAAGCTCCAGCTCCATTTCCTCGTTGGACGAAACTTCGGTGCTCGGGCTTACCACGCTGAGTTCGGGATGACCCAAAGACAAGGGTTGCTTGATGTGACAGGCAGAGCAACGCACGGTGGGAGCAGCGAGTAAGTGGCATAGACCTAAACCGTCTTATGCCTTGCAACAGCTCTTTCCCGGCTCGTGCCTCCTTTCTCAAAAGGCTGCTTGGGTTCGCCGCGCCCCAGCAATAAGTTTGCCTTTATCCTACTTGAAGCTATGGTAACAGCTTAGTAGCACTTACTTCTCGCTTCATCGCCATATTTGCATCTCGATATCGAAAGCGAGGCGAGGCAAATCAGGGTCAACACCTTAATAAACTGGGGGTTTCATCTCCTTGATCCGAGTCTACCGGCGACTGCTATCTAGGGGTCTCACAAACTCCACTGTCCACATCCCGTCCGTTCCCCCTCCATGAACGAGGGGTAAAGACATCGGCTCGTCAAGTGGAGCCTCGCCGTGGTGAAGATACAGCGAGAATCGGTTCCTGACAAGGTTGTATCCCAATGGACAAGTCAGGGCGCAATCCAGAACGACGAAAGATTCAGGTGGTTCTCGCCTCTTCGCTCGTTCGCCTCAGCAAGTTCCTCCGTCTGCTGAACTGATTGCACCGAGGTCCGCGACATGCAAAGCTTCTCGAAGGCAATCTGAGCAGGGCTGGCCCCTAGACGGAACAAGACGCCATCGATGCCGTGGTTCAAGCCTCATCGGACGGCCAGTGTAGACGTCGCAAAACAGCAAGGTGGGGGCTGGAGGCCCCGACGAGTTCGCAACACACACATGGTATCCGCCCAAGAGGTTCTTGCACTTTGTCCTGTCCGTCATGCTGCCGCCGCTTCTGCTGTTGCTGCTGCGGGTCTCCTTTAAGCTCTGGTCGGATGCACAGACTATGTATGTGAGGCAGCGGGAAGATCTGTCTTTCAAGTCAGGTCTCGTGTACGGTATCAGACTAAGTACTTCCCGGTACGTCGACCGAGCTTCCCAAGTCGCGGCGAACGCTGCTCTCGATCTTCTTGTCGGCCTCCGGAAACTTCAACAACTACAACTGTCCAAAGCAGAGTCATTTGTGAGCGAGAAGCAACCTCGGCGCTTCTAGACGAATGTCATTTGATCCAGCTCATCCGTTCCCAGTCCACACGCCTCCAGCCCTGAGAACGAAAAGAAAGATGTTTCATCCCGTGTTCTAGATGGGACGGTAAACACCGATAAACACCTGATAGATGAGACACCCGCCAACACACAACGAGCTCAACGATATCCACAGGGGGGCCGAATAAGGACGAGGCACCATCGCACTCTCTTTTACAATAACCAGAGCGTCTCCGGTTGAACCTGCAGTAGGTAGCACCAGGCATGGAGAATTTGTCATGCAGGGTCCAAGCACATTCGGAACCACACATCTTTCTTCACCACCTCTCCATTCTCCCGTTTCACATCTGTCTCAAGAAACCTCACCCTCACCACCCACCTCCAGGAAATTTTCTGGCACGCACTCACGTTCAACCACCCGCATCCCACCGCCAATGCCGTCCTTCCGCTCCGCCCCTTTGCCCAGAACCCCCGACACGGCCAAGAGAAGACTCTTGGGTGCGCCTTCCCAGCGTCTCCACACCGCACGCAGCAGCAGCAGCAGCAACAGAAGAAGAACGGGAAAGATGTCCCGAATGCGCGCATCCCCTGGATCTCCCTCGCTTGCCCCCACGAACTAACGCGTCTTCGCCTCCGCCCGTTGGTGTAGCAGGTTACGAAAATCACGAGTGCAAGCGAGCAATGGCTGCAACCACGTCGTTTCCCGTGAAAGGAGGCAGCCCGCTTACCTCACCAGCAACGTGAAAGTGTATGACGGCTACATGCCCTCTCTTTCTCTTTTCCTGTGCAAGAAATTATTCTGAGAGTATCCACAAGCGCTCATCCGCGCTTCCGGTCTCTGCCCCTGTGAACATCATTCCATCCACCCGAACCATATCAGACGGGTCCTCTGGTCCTTGCTATAGGACTTAAAAAGACCGACCTGGTCTTTGCTATCGGACTTACAGGCCCGGCTGGTCGACGGTTATGCGGCGATTGGGCTCTGCCACACACACACAAGAGACTGGTCGTAACTGACTTTCGACAAGACCTGGACTAATTAGCCCGGCAAATGTAGACAAGCTTTCGTCACATGGAACCACGGGAACCAGACAAGTTGGGTTGCGCATGAACCAAGCAGGACGTTATTCGTAGCAGGGTAGATATCAGAAGACATTTCTTGTCGTCTCCCCTCGTCGGGACGAAAAAGGGAGTATGAGGCAACGATCGTCACCTCCCGTATCCCCCCCTACCAAACCAACTTTTGTGAGAAGAAATCTACATACAGGCAAAGAAAGCGCTTTGCCCAACCCAAAAGTCCTCAATGACTCCCACAAAAACCCCCTGGACCGGACCGTCGCAGATGTTCCATGACTGCGGGCAGCCCAGTCCTGAGAAATAAGAAGCCGCGCAAAAAAAGTTTGTGAACCTGACCCTCTCTCTCTCTCCTCAGGATCCTTGTTCGCCCCCGGCAAACGCGAGGGGACTCATACCAGACAGACATGACTTTCTGCCTGCCTGCCTGCCCTCCCCCTCCAACACTAGAACGCCAATCCCATATGCTGTCGTAGCCGAAAACAGAATTTTTCGAAGGGATAAAACCAAGACAGTGTAGAGAAAAAAACAAAAGAGGTGACCTCCCTAGACTAGGTACTAAGAATTATCTTTGTATAAAAGATATGTGAGAATGTACAGTACGCTTCAAAGGTACGTCGAGCCAGCACGAGCCGGCTTCGGTGAAGGAGAAAAACGAGAAAGGAAAGGGTGATCCGGAGTCCAGGCCGGGAGGGACGAGTGCGTTTTCACATGTCCTCTTGAAACCTGGACACGGAGCCCCGAGACCCCCGCGACCCGTCCTGCGAATTCAAGGTCCGGCCAATGGGATCTCGTGGCGGCGAGAGGGTCGAGTCAGGCGGTGCCGGAAACGGAGCCGACTCCGTCACCGGCGTCCGGGCCGGACCCGGCTGCATGGTGATGACGCCGCTAACGGGTCTCATCGGCGAGCCGAGTGCAAGTCGCGTTTGGCCCGCGCCGCCGGGCTCGAAGAACGCTCGAGAGTCGCGGTAGTAGACGGATTCGTCGTCGTTGGCGGTTGCGTCTCCAGCGGCTTCGCGCGGGTCCGTGTAGCCATCACCTCCGGCCTGGAGGACCGACGGCAGCTTCCTGCCTGCGACCCTCACAAAGCCTCTCTCGCCGGTTTCGGAAGGTTCGCTAGCTCTTCTTGAGTGCGGCTTAGCCGCGGCAGCCGCGCTGCCAACTGCGGCCGAGCCGAACGTCACGGCCCTTTGTGTCATTCCGGGACGGCTGCCGCTATCGGGTCCACCTGAGCCGGTGAGGATTCCCCGGGCGGCCTTTGCGCTGACTTCGCTAAGTCGGAGTCGTCCACCGGAGCGCTTCTTCCATCGCAAGGCAAGAAAAGCGAGGAGCACGAGAAACGCCACGCCTGCTACGCTTCCCACTACGCTGCCCACAACGGTGCCGGTTGATGGTGCTGAATCGTCGCCGCTAGAACTGCCCGGGGTGGATGTTGACGTGGGCGATGCTGAACTGCCGCCCCCGATGCCGCCTACGCCGCCGTCGCTCCCATCTCCTCCAGCTGTCGTTTCAGCGGAACCTGTCGATGTGCTCGTGGCAAAAGTGTTGGTGGTGCTGAGGCTGCCGGTGGTGGTGGTAGTTGAATCAGAAGATGAATCGGAAGTCGATGAAATGGATGAAAGCACTGAAGATGTTACGCTCGTCGAACCGGACGAAAACAGGCTTGTTGAAGTGGTTGCGGTAAGGACTGATGTAGAAGATGAATTTGTTGACGTAAGGAATGCTACAGGGATCGGTCAGTCGTCGCGGTCACGGTGGAACGAGGGAGGAAGGCTCACGAATTGTTGAGTTAGAAGGAGCACTCAACGAAGAATAAGCTGACGGCGCCGCAGACGATGCCGGTACTGAGGATAAAGGATTGGACGTCAAGGGAATATCTTGACTTGTGGAAGAGCCCGCGGGCGATGGTGTCGTTGAGGAGGTCGTCGCCGGGGGAGTCGACAGGGATGAGTCGCTCGAGGAGGTCGCAGTTTCGGAGGAGGTGATGTCTGTGGAAGTCTCGGTGGTGGAAACAGCTGCGATGGACAGGCCTAGGTCAGCACTGGCGCTGGCGCTGGGCGACGTGTCGGCATCCACGGTGGCGGGAGGAGCGTAGTGAGTCTGAACTTCGATGGGGGCGCCGGAGGCATCGACTACTTGAACGATGGAGACGGTCTGGACGACGACTTTGCGAGAGGAGGAGGAGGAGCTGGATGCGGACTCGGGAGTGGGGCTGTTGTCGGCTTCGTCTGTGTCTGTCTGGCGGCGGTGGTGCTGGTGAGGAATCGCATTCTCGTGTGAGGCGGCGCGCTTGTTGTGTAAATGGTAATGATTGTGATGGTATGAGCGGGCCTGAGGGAGTGAAGACCCGCGCAGTGATTTAGTCATGGTTGTGGATTTGGGGTGGCGTGGGCAGTAGGCTGAGCTACTGCCCGGTCTGGTTGGCGGAGGTGTCGTTTGTTCCCGAGAGGGAGGCGAATGTCGAGCTGGCTAAGCCGAGCGGAGCGAGAAATATAAAGATAGAACGGGCGGATCAAAAGCCCCGTAACGAGTGTGGTGGTTGGTGTTGAGCGAGTGTGGTGTGCGTGTGAGCTGTATGGACGAGACGTGTCGATCTATTCAGATTCCATGCTTGATTTGCTGCTGTTCATGACCGTTGGAGTCGATGTCGATGAATTGCATCGTCTGGTGCGTGTAGCTTGGTGGTGGTGGGTGTCCGTCCTGCAGCGGGCTGCGAGCGAATGAGTGGCCGGTAGCAGAAACGAAACAGAACAGCAACAGTGAAGAAGCAAGTCAGAAAAACCCCCCTCTTTCTCAGTCAAAAAAATGAAGGACGCCTCGTGGTTCGTTCAGCCGTTTCTCGTTGTCCGCGTGCTCGATGCTGTGTCCTTGGTCTGTCTCCCTTGCATCTGCCAGTTCTCATGGCCGATGTTCAGGTTGATGGCATGGCGGCAGCGCGGTGGCAAGAGGGGAAAAGAGGAAAGGAAAGAAGAGATGAAGCGAGGGACTCGGGTGCCTATGGGGGGGACGGTGGAGGTCGAGGCTCAACGATAACAATAAGCATCGGGGGCCGGAAAGTGAAGAGAGGGAAAAATCTGAGAATGAGCGCAGGAAACAAAGCGTGGAAGCAGCGAGCAAGCAAGCAAGCAAGCAAGCGCTTGAGTGTGTGTGTGTGTGCAGTGCCATCCATCTCTCTCTCTGTCCACCCACTGCTACTGCGTGTCTTCCCAAGACCAGTCGGGGGCCACATGCAGTCACTCTCGCAGGAGTGGTAGATTTCGATAATCTCGCTTGATATGGGCGGGTGGCTGCTAGCTGGAGGACATCGCGCCCCATTGGCCAACCAGAGGGCCCCAAAGTTGCAATGAGCAGTTCCACTGTCCACTATCACGGGGAACCAGGACATGGACCAGGGCCAGGGCCAGGACCGGGGGAGAGGGAGAGCCAGTGTCCACCTCACCTCATTGTGTTGTGCCTGCCTGCCCGCCCGCCCGTGCTCACCTGCCAGCCAGCCAGCCAGGGCGGGCACCCAGGGCAGGGACGACGACACCACTTCAGGGACACAGGAACAGAGGCGTCGGGTACCTTGCTGAAAACCTGCCTGTGGCTGCAGGTACGTACGGCACACCGCACCTCACTCCGAGTGGCACGGCGACCCTTCACAAGGGATGAATGAGACGAGCATCGTGAGCATCTGTATGTATCCGTTGATCTAACCGACTGACTAGTTCAGTGCTCGCAGGCCAAACGACTGGATATCAGAAGAGAGCCAACATCGCCTAAGGTACCGGGGCCGGACCACCTTGTTCTGGGTCAAGGCCGATATGGGATGAGATGAGATGGATGGGACGAAAGTCTGATTGATTGATTGCCTCTCACGGCAGTGACTAAACGACTGGCCAGCGCGCTGTCGTGTAGCTTTATTTGGCTGCAGGCCCGTGTGCAGACGCTGCCCTTCTCTGCGCGTCAATTGGCGCCGTTGGTTTCGCCCAGGAGATCATGGCGGCACCTGCTCCAAGTCCAAGAATGGACCGCGTGTCCCAGTGACGAACCCATCTGCTATGCAGTACACTAAAAAGCTCATGACGGGTCACGGGTCAGGACCCAACTCGACACGATCTGGACTCGACCGACGACACCCCGAACCGTCAACGGCTCTGTAGCGCCATTCCTCATCGAGCAGCCCCTCAAGATTCCACCGCGGCTTCCCTCTGGAAAGTGCTGTGAATCTTGCCTTCCTCCGGATTCTTCGTAAAGAGCCACTGCCAAAAATACGAGCCAACCACTTTCCATCTGGCGGCCCTCCGTGAGACATCCGAAAAACACGTTTGGTTTGTCCCTGCCATTCTTTCAAAATGTTTTAGCGGCACAGAAAGAAGAAAGCTCAACCATGAAAGCTAAAAATGGTGCCACGAATCTCACCCGTTCCGTCATCCCACTCACCCTCACCCTCACCCTCACCACACCACCCACCACCCAAACGAGACCTGGCCCAGGGCCATGGATCGCAATCGCCCTCTGCCTCGGCCAGACAATCGATTGTACTCGAACTGACAACTGGACCACCGAGATCCTGTCAACGAAGGATGTTGCGTCACCCAGTCCATATGGTCTCGTCCCGCAGTCCGTAAGCCCACAAAGGCTTACTTGCGCCTCGTATTCTTCTGCGCCGCTAGGCCCGCGACAAGCCTTTTCCCACCGACGCCGCACACGCAAATCCAGCCAGCAGGACAATACAGCGCATTCCTGATGCAAATGTGCGCTTCTGTCGTGGTTCGTCGCCCGCATACGGTGCGCTGTACCTGCATCTGACCCTGGCCCATTGAGGTTCTTTTGGGGAGGAGTCTCATGGGGCGCCTTGCCATGCCATCCACAGTCCGAGTCCCTTGTTTGCTTCTTCTCCCCTCTCACTCGGAGAACGGCTCGCCGAAACGCATAATATTGAACGCTTTTAAGACGAGGGGGCTGCACCAGGGCTGCAAAAAACGTCGTGCTGAGAAACCGCTGCTGGAGCACATACCCGCACTTTCACGAAATGAGTATTGGCTGTTGTGCATGCGACCTCAGCATCCTCGGGGTGCGAATCGTTACCGCACACCGAGATGCCCAGCCGTCACCTTGACGAAGGATGCATCACTTCCCATCACCAAAGAAACACATTGGGATGACACGCCCACATGCCGTCCCGATTCGCTGCTAGTGACGGATCGCGCAACCAGCCCGTTCGCAGAACCAACGGCACTGCTGGATAGAGAAAGGTGAAGCTTGGCGGCTCTGGGATGCATGGGACGAATTTTCGCTCCCGTTGAAACAAACACTGGGGGGCCCCTTTTCAAACCCCTTCCCTCCTCCAAATGACGGAACTGGGGAGCTGTCTGGCGATGCCGTCCTTGAGCATCCACTTGGAACCTCTTCACTGCCTCTTTGACAATGGGTCACGGATCCACGATCCGCTCGGCTTCTTCCCCGTTGGAGCCATAGTACACGAATTATGGTCTGTTCAGATACACCAACGTCTCAGGATAGAACCTCAAAGTCCGGAGTTGATGGGTTTTTCTTCAATTGTATCCGTACATTTCAAACTCATTCTCAACCTCGCGCGGTTTTTGAACGCGTGCTAGGGTAGCTGTCGATGCCGCTCCACAGATGTACGTAATGTTCCTCCTAAACCCCGAACGGCTTGGGGCTTCGACATGGGACACGGCGTTGTGTGGAGTTTGTGACGGAAGAAAGCTTGGAAAGTTCGATTTGATTTGAACAAAGGCCCGGCAGACTTGTGCCTAAGAATGCTGTGCAGCTGCCGCGTTCCCCCCACGCCTTGCGGCCGTGGTATATCGAACGCCCAAACATGCACGAGAGCAGTCGGGACACCGCACCAGGCCCAAAGTGACGGGTTCTAGACGACGGTTGGCTGCGATAACGGCTCGTATTGGACGTCGCGCAAACAGTCGTTGTCGGGAGCTCACTTACACGATGCTGATGCCGCGTCCCGGGCGTCCGTCCGTCCTGTCCCGTCCCGTCGACTCGCCTGAAGATGAGAAAGACCGGCGTCGCGGCGCCGAGTTGGTTTCTTTCCTTGGCACAATGATGTCGCACCTTGAGAGGAAAAAAGATCGACGGACACACCCAGGGCAAGAGAGGTCCCTCTTGAAGTGGGCGACGAGGGTGTTTCCCCCTCCCCAAATCTAATCTAATCTCGCAATTTCCCTCTGGCCCCCTCCGAATCGAGCAAGATGACCGCGGTGCGTTTGATGGAACGTAATCAGACTAGGTCTGTTGCGAACCTGATTTTTAGAGGGTCGACCTGTTGAATCGAAGTTACAGCCAAGAGTTGGCGATATCACCAACAAGATGAGGCTATATTACAAGCTTACTATTATTCATTATTTTTATCTTCCACCTTTTGAGCCCAGTTACATCCAATTTATAGAGGTTTACACTACACTATGAAAATTCTATTTATACTTTAATAGATACTTACTATATATTATAATACTATTTATAATAACTAAGAAAGCTTTAATCTAGGTTTATAAAAATATTATTAATAACCTTAATAGTTTATAAATAACTTACTATATAAAATTATATAAGAGGAAGAATATAAGTCTTCTTCTACTTATTAACTATCCTTAATAAGATTAACTTATTATATCTAAACTTATATTAACTAAAATACTAATTATAAGAATAACTAATAACTAAATAGGAGTAAAGTATTACTATTATAAGCTTTTCTATTTAGGTTAGCTAGGTATATAGATAATTATATACCTATAGGGACTCTTAATATATTAGACGTAAGAGTCTAAACCTTATAAGTATAGAGAGGTATCCTTTTTAAACTATAGAATATAAGACTAAAGGATTAATTATATTTATATTCTTATTATTATTATTTACTTTATTTATATATAATCTTAGTTACCCTTATTATAACCTCTAACTAATAGGAAGATTATAATAGTTAGTAATATAATTTAATATCTTTTTCTCTTATATAACCTTTTTTCTTTATAACTTTACTATTATTACTAATAATAGTTATAAGAAGATAACTATAAGAGTTATAAAATAATCCTTAGTTTAATATTTAACTTAAAAGTATAACTTTAAGATCTTACTATAATACTAAGTTTCTTAATATAACTTATAAAAAAAAGTAGTAAGAGGAAGAGGAAAGCTATAAAGAATAGCGCTTAGTAATTAATATTTATAGCTAACTACTTAAGTTTTCTAACTTTACTACTTTTTAGTAATACTTCTCCTCTTAATAATAAGAATCCTCTTTTAGTAGATTAACTACTAAGAAGAGCCTTAATATTAAACTTTAAATATTAAGTAATAGCTTAGAAGTTATAAACTTTTTAGTAAGAATATTATAACTACTAATATATTATTAGCTTTAATAAGAAATTCTATAACTAAATTATAATCTTATATCTTATTAATTAGAATAATAATAATACTTTTTTTATTAATATAGATAATAAAGTATAGAAAGAAGGAGTTTATTTAGAATATAGATAGATATTTTATTAATCTAACTATATTATAGCTATTAGTAGTATACTTTATATTATTCTTATAGTATAAAAATTATTAATACTAAGAGTATATTTTATTTTAACTTCTTATAAAAAAGATAATCTTATAAATAATAATAAATTCACTTTCTATATAATTATTAATAAGGTATATATATTATACTAATCTATAGGCTGCTAGCCTTATATTATGAAATTTAACTAGTATTAACTGCGAAAGCTAGACTAGTCCCCTCGCCCTCTGCTAACAACTTTTAGGTTATATAACTGTAGCTTAGACTTAGATATCTTATCTTCTTTAAGCTTTGCTTCCACGTTTCTCTATTAGACTTTAACTATTATAATAAGCCTTAACTATCTTCTTCTAGCTACCTCTATCTCTATTAGTCTCCTCTATCTCTTACGCTATATTTAATCTACGCCTATCTTCTGTTATCTCTTCTATTATTTAGACGTTTATACTACTCTACTAAGTATAGTAGCCTTAAAGCCTCTATACTATTACGCTATTATAACGTCTTCTACTTTACTACGTAGTTTTAATAGCCTTACTACTATTAGCTATACTCTTAATATTAGATTTACTTTTCTTAACTTACTAATATTTAAGCGTTTAAGCTACCTTAGCTATTTTAAAGAAGTTTATAAAGTAATTATAAGTATTAAGATTATTATTAATAGCTTTAACTATCTCTATATTAATCTTAAAGCTATATAACTCTATTATATTACTCTTATTAGCTATCTTAAGTAGGTACTTCTAAGTAAATTTAAAGAGAGTTTTCTTTTTAGTAAAGAGAAAGTTATTATATTTAGAGCTTTTAACTTTATTAACGTTAGTTTTATAGACTAAGTTATCTAGTATAGCTTTATTTAGCTTATATGTAGTTATAATAAGGGGGAAAGATATTATAGTTATTATATATATAGGAGGATATAAGGAATAGGCTTAAGGCTTTATTTAAATAGTTAAGTTCTTATACTATAGCTATAAGAACTCTTTTAGTTATAGTAGTAAAGAGTTATATTATTAAGTTTACACCTTTAAGTATAGGTTTAAGCTATTACTAAGCTTTAGCTATATTAGCTATAAGTACTATTAGCGTTCTATGTTATAGATAACACCTTTATAATATTATAAATAATATGCTTATAAATAATAACGTTATAAATAACGCTCTCACTAGTATATTTTGCTGCTCTACTACCTACCTACTTGCTCTCTTCTATATAGCTAGGGATAAGTTAAGCTAAGCGTTAATAACTAGTTATACTGAGATTTATTTATTTACTTTATTAAGATTAAGTATAAGTTAAAGTGCTGCTATTAGGTTTTAGTATTATGAAAAAAAGTATAGAGTGAACTATAATACCTACTTATATAGGTTAACTAGACTGCTAATATTATACTAATCTATAATTTTAAAAAATAAACTACTATTAATATTAGTTAAGTTTTATAACTTAAGAGAGAGATCTAATAGAGAGAAAGGGAAAAACCTTAAACTATAAATTAGTTTCCTATTTATTCTTATAATAGAATTTTTAAAATAGTAAGAAATTAATAGAAGAATAATTAGAAGTAGTAGTAAAACTATAAAATCTTATAAACCTATCTCTTATTAACTTCTTAAAAATAAATCTTATTATATATTATATTTAAACTACTTATAGTATTATAAAAAACTAATAAACTTAATATTAATATTAATTTAGCTATTATTATTACTAAATTAATAGCTATTAATAAAATATTTATATTTTCTATAGATATTAGCTTTACTATTATAAAAGTTCTTATTAAAAGCTTTTAGCTAGCTATTTAAGATATTTAATTTAAAGTTAATATTACTTTAAGTTTTAATAAAACTTAATAAAGTATTTAGCTTAGCTTAATAGTAGCTTTAAATAATAAACTTACCTTAGCTAAGCTAAATCTTATAGTAATATAGCGTTTTTTAGCTAAATACTAATAAGAAATAAAAAACTAAGTTAGTATTTTATAAATAAGATATTCCTTATTATAAAGAGTTAAATATTTAGATCTCTAATTTAAATATAAAGCTTTATATTTTAAGTATAGAAGTAGAGATTATAAACTATTAAAACTAACTATTTTATAGTAATACTCTAAGCTAATAAGAATATTACTTAAGATAAAAAGAATAATAGTAATATTTTAATAAGAGATATTAAAACTTTAAAGATATTATATATAAATATTTTATTTTATTTTAATAAAAATTTATTAATTAGATCTAAAAGTATAAATTTATTATAAAAAACTTTATTAATAATATAGACCTCTATATTTTTACTTAGAACTACTTTAAATATAAAAAGTCTTAAATAAGCTTTATATTAATTATTATTTAGTTATTAATAATCTTTTATAATATTTTTAACTTAAAATTTTAGAGATTTTTTAATAAATTAAATATTAATAATATAATTAAGAAATATCTTATTCTTATAAAGAAGAAGTATAAAGTAGTTTAATATTAATTAAAAATATTAATTATAATTAATTATATTATAAATTTAAAATTAGAGGATAATATATTTTAAAGTAACTTAAAGCGAAGAGAAAGTTTATATTTCTTATATAATATTTAGTAATAAGAATAAAAATAGCCTTATTAGTAATATTAGAATAAGGTTTATTATTTTTATAACTTTTAGCTAAGATATAATAATTATAATTAAAAAGATAGATAACTTTAAAATAATTTATAGAATAATATAAAGAATTAGAGATTTATTAAATATAACTATTTAGGATAACTAGACTTAGAAGTATACTATATATAAGAAGATTTTAATACTAATAATAAAATTAATATTTTAGTTAATAGTAGCTATATCTTTATAGATATTACTAAAGTCTTCTTTAATTTAATATAAAAATAAATACTAAATATTTAGTAGATAAAAAGTATAAGCTAGATAATAAATTTAGCTTTTTAGATATTAAATAAAATATTAACTAATAAGACTACTTAATTTAGCTAAGATTATATTATAATTATATATAATATAGAGGATAGCTTTTAATATATAGATAACTTTATTAAGATTATAAGCTTTTTTAACCTAACTTAAACTTTATTTAAAACTAAATAAATTATAGATATATAAGTTAAACTAATAAAGAGAATAATATTAGCTAAATATATATATCTCTAATTTAATATTAAATCTAATAATAATAATATAATAGAAGAAGTATATATTAATATTAATATATTAATAATTCTTATAGATAAAAACTAAGTAATATATTTTATATAAAACTTAAAGTTCTAAGTAATTAAATTATAAAAAATAAATATAGTTAACTTAACCTTTTAAGTTATAAAATAAGTAATATTTAACTTTTATATCTTTAGAATAATTAATAATATAGATATTAATATATATATTATTATTACTATTAGAGTTATAAACACTTTAAGAGCTAACTTACTTTTAAGAACTTTATTCTATAAAAACTATAGGATTATTATTAATTTTAATAAAAGTACTATTAGATTTTAATCTATATATAATATAATAAGCTTTATTTAATTTTATTAACTATATATAATAACCTATAAGGTAGATAATATATATATTATTATTATACCTCTTTAGATTAATACTTTTATTATTACTTCTTATTTAGACCTACTAAATAGATTAAATTAGTAAGATAAAGTATAATACTTTTAAGTAGAATATAATAATACTATAAATATAATAATAATAAGTAATAACTAGAAGCTTATCTTAGTATAAAATAATATAGCTACTTTATTTATAATCTTAAGGAGTAAGTAATTAAAGTATATTATTAAAATAAAGTTTAGAGAAACTATAAATCTAATTAAGTATATAAATACTATTATTCTAATAAGTAGCTAACCTTTAGTATAAACTAAATTCTTAATTAAAAAGTTCTCTTAAATTATAGTAAACTTTTATAAGTTTATAAGATTTCTTAATTAGTTAGTATTTTAAAAACTAAAGCTACTAACTACTATAGATAATATACTATTTTATAGAATTTTTAAATTAACTAATATTTTAGTAATTTTTAGTAAATATAATATTAAAATCTATAATAGAGATATAATATTTATATAGCGTTTTAAAGAAGTTTTAAATAAATAGGATATTTATTATAATAAAAAGATTATCTTTATATTAGATAAATAATAGATAAGAATTAAATTTATTAATAGATAGTAAAATTAAAAAGCTATAATAAAATCCTATTTATTTAGTATAAAAGATCTTAACTTTATTAAAAATATCTATAGTAAACTTTATATAGATAGTAAGATATATTAAAGAGATAGCTTAATTTTAGTTATATACTTAATATTTATTATCTAGAGAATTATTAATAATATAAAAAAAAGCTATATTATTATAAACCTCTAACTATTTAATTATATTATAATCCTTAATATATATTTAATACTTAACTAAGATAATATTATAGTTATTCTTAGAGGTAAAAAATATATAACTATAATAGATATTATTAGTTTTTTTTATTAACTACTTATCTTTTTAAAGTATTATAATAAGATAGTAATAATTAATCTCTATAATATTAAGATCTCTAATATAATACTTATAGGTTTTAAGAATTTATTAATATATATTTAGAGGTTTATAAATAGATTACTATATAACTATTAATACTTTATTTATATATATATTAATAATATTATAATATTTAGTAATAATAATAAAAACTACTTTAAATATATTAAGATTATACTTAAAGTCTTTAAAAATAATAAACTTTATATCTTAATAAAGAAGTTTTTTATAGAGTTTTTAAAAGTTAAGCTTTTTAGCTATACTATAAATAGTAATAGAATTTAATATATTAATAATTAAATTATAGCGTTCTATAATTTTAAATTCCTAGAGAATCTCTATAACTTTAAGAAATATCTTAAAATAGCTAAATAACTTTAATATAATATTTTTTAGTTTAATATTATTATTAATATTTTATAAAAAAGGAAAACTTATCTTAATATAAAACTTTATAAAGAGAACTTTCTTTTTATAAGATTTAATAAGTTAGTTTATATATAAAAAGTTTAAAAAATAATTTTTAAACCTATAGATATTAAATATAAGTTTTAAAATATTTTTTAAGAGAACCTCTACTTCTAAGTTATAAAATATTACTATAACTTTAATAAATCTCTCTTTTTTAAAATTAATATTTATAAAAAAGGTTTTAAGTTTATAATATTCTAATTAAATATATTATAAAATAGAATTAATATTTTAAGATAGGATATTATATAAAAATATATTTTACTTATATTTTTTCTATTTAAAGTAATATCCCCCTTAGAGAAGTATTATTTTATTATAGAAATAAAAGTTACTAGAGTTATTTAAGTAGTAAGGAAACTTTAAAAACTTATATAATCTAATTACTATTTAGTTTAGATCTTAATAAATTATATAGCTATAAAAGGAATCTTTATATATATATTACTATAAACTATAGATCTAAATAAAGCTAATTTAAGATTAGCTAATACTACTAACTATCTCTCTTAGTTTAACTTAAATATTACTTATATTTTAAGGAAACTTAATATAATACTTAATATATTATTTTATTTCTTAATTCTATAATTAACTAGTAGTTTTAATAAATTTAAAAATAAAGATATCTTTATAGAGATTACTTATAGTAATATTAATAACTTTAATAATATTATAAAATCTATATTCTTAAGTAATAAAACTTAACTTTTAAAACTATAAAGTAATATTACTTTAAAGATCTCTAAAGAATTTATTATTAAGATTATTAATAACTATAGAGATAATAAAAAATATAATAGAATCTTTTAGTAACTAGACTAAATAGAAGTAGCTTTAAAATAATAATAGTTACTAATAGATATAAATATAAAAAAAAGAAAGCTAAAAAATAGTAAAAATTACTAAAGTATTACTAAATAATATTATAAAACTACTTAACTAAAAGATTTCTCTTTTATAATTTTATAAATAGTATAAAAAGACTTTATATCTTATAACACTTAGTATAAATAATACTTTATTTTATATATAATAATAAATATTACTTTAATATTAATAGAATAATAGCTAAACTTATAACCTTTTAGTTTAGTAATATATATTTATTAATTAAGTAATATATATTATATTATAGCTATTATAAAGAGAACTAAATTAATTAAATAAAGCTATTAAGCTTATTTTAACCCCTATTAATTATAAATATACTTTATAATATTATAATAATAGACTTTATTATAGATATATTAAAAGTTAAGGGCTGCTGGCCTTATATTGTGAAATTTAATTAGTATTAACTATAAAAGCTAGACTAGTCCCCTCACCCTCTGCTAATAACCTTTAGGTTATATAACTATAGCTTAGACTTAGATATCTTCTTTACCTCTACGCTCCTCTATTAGACTTTAACTATTATAATAAGCCTTAACTATTTTCCTCTAGCTACCTCTATCTCTATTAGTCTCTTCTATCTCTCTCTCCTCTACTGTTTAGATATCTACGCTATAACAGATAACATCTTCCGCCCTACTGTGTAATCTTAATAGCCCTATTACTATTAGCTATACTCTTAATATATATTAGATTTACTCTTCCTAACTTACTAACTACTTAGGCTGCTTTAGCTATCTTAAAGAAGCTTATAAAGTAATTATAAGTATTAAGATTATTATTAATAGCTTTAACTATCTCTATATTAATCTTAAGGCTATATAATTCTATTATATTACTCTTATTAGCTATCTTAAGTAGGTACTTCTAAGTGAATTTAAAGAGAGTTTTCTTTTTAATAAAAAGAAGGTTATTATATTTAGAGCTTTTAACTTTATTAATATTAGTTTTATAAACTAAGTTGTCTAGTATAGCTTTATTTAGCCTATATATAGTTATAATAAGAGGGAAAGATATTATAGTTATTATATATATAAGAGGATATAAGGAATAAGCTTAAGGCTTTATTTAAAGTAGTAGTTAAGTTCTTATACTATAGCTATAAGAACCCTTTTAGCTATATAAAGAGTTACACTATTAAGTTTACACCTTTAAGTGTAGGTTTAAGCTATTACTAAGCTCTAGCTATGTTATAGATAACGCCTTTATAACGTTATAAACAACACACTTATGATATTGCGAATAATACTCTTACTAATACGTTTTACTGCTCTACTGCCTACCTACCTACCCTCTTCTATATAGTTAAGGATAAGTTAAGCTAAGTATTAATAACTAATTATATTAAGATTTATTTATTTATTTTATTAAGATTAGGTATAAGTTAAAGTACTGCTATTAGGTTTTAGTACTGTGAAAAAAAGTATAGAGTGAATTATAATACCTACTTATATAGGTTAACTAGACTGCTAATATATTAAAAGTTAAGTTATTTAGAATAATATAAATACTACTTAATTTTATATTATTAGATATATTAATAATAATTATATATAAGTTCTCTAAGAAAATATTATTACTTATTAGTAATAATATATATAGAGTAAAAGAATAAGCTAAAGTACTTCTTAGAAGCTTTTAAATTACTAATTAGAGTATTTTATACTAAATTATTAATAATAAGGACCTAAAGTTTATATCTACTATTTAAATAGTAATTTTTAATATACTATAAGTTAAACTTTTCTTATTAATAATATACTACCTCTAGATAGATAGCTAAAATAAATAAATAAACTAAATAATTAAAATTATAATTTATTTCTATATTACTAAGTTTCTTAATATTCTATAAACTAAGATACTACTTTCTCTATAGTATAATCTTAATAATACCTTTATAGTAATAATTAGCTACTTATTAAATAAAGTTATATTAAGATTTAAGCTATAAAGTATTCTTAATACTATTATATAAAAAGATATTTTAAAAGTAAATATTATAATTTTATAATAGATATATTAAAAAGAAGCTTTACTTCTAATTAATATAGCTAATACTTCTTATAAAAAATATTATAATAAATACTATATAGATATAAGCTTTAATAAAAGTAATAAGGTTTAAATAAGACTTAGATAAAGATTCTATCTCTTAAAGTAATAAAATAGTAAATAGATATCTTAGAGAATAAAGCTATTTTATATTAAATATATTATTAATCCTTTAGTATATAAGATTAATATATTTAGCTACTAGAGAATATATTTAGTCTTTTTAATTATTTAGCTATATAAGCTAAACTAAAGAGAAGACTTATTTTATTAAGAAATATTATAATTAAAGCTTATAGAAGTAAATAGTAATAAAGAATAAGAATTAAACTATATTATTAGTAATAAAATCTTATATAAAAATTACTACTTATAAGTAGAATATCTTATTTAATAGAAGAGATTCTTTACTAAAGATAATATTTAGTAAATATATAAATTACTATTCCTAAATATAGCTAATATTATTTATAACTATAAGGTAAATCTCTTTAATATTATAACTATTAAACCTTAATAAAGTTAGTTACTTAATTAGAAATAATTAAGTTATTATATTATTTTTAATAAATAATATTATTATTTAAAAATAATAAACTATTACTAATTTTAATATTAAAGATATTTTATTTTATTATTATATAATAAAAATATTTTTTTATTATTATCTCTTATTAAACTTTAGTATTTCTAAAAAGTAATTTAAAATTAATAAAAGAAGAAGGAATAACCTCTTTAAGCTATACTTTTTTTAAAAATACTAAAAAACTTATTTTTAACTACTTATTTTAAAAATCTCTATTTAATATAAGCTTACTACTTTTTTTTTCTTTATTATTACTACTTTATACCTATATAATAGTTTTTATAATTACTTTATAAGAATATTTATAATCTTAAGTTAATAATAATAACTTCTTTCTTCTCTATTTTTTTATTAATAGATATATTACTACTATATCTAACTTTTCTCTTAAAGCTTAATACTTCCTATTTAGCTAAAAGATTATTACTACTAACTTTAATAATAGTAACCTTATTAGAGATACTACTATTAGTAAGGATATTAAGATAGCTAATAATACTATTAGTAATAAAGCTATTAAGTATAGCTTTTATATAATATCCTCTAAGGATATTAAGCGCTTTTATAACTTATATTAAACTACTATAAAGATTAATATCTATACTTATAATAATAACTATAAGGATTATACTATTAGCTTTAAGCTTAATAATTTAGCTATTTAGACTATAACTTTAGCTTATAATACTATTATTAAAGATATCTTTAAGATTATTATTAATACTATTAATACTAATAAGAATAATAAGAAGTTATATAAGTAGCGCTATAAGGAGCATAAAGCTACTATAAAAGCTGCTAAAGCTGCTATAAAAACTACTAAAGTTACTATAAAAACTACTAAAGCTATTAATAGAGCTACTACTAAGTAAGCTACTACTAAAGCTATTACTACTATTAATAATAATAATAATAGTAATAAAGAGGATAATAATATTATTATAAAAAGCTTTAAAACTTTTTATAAAAAAAAGGTATTTATTTTTATTAAAAAGTATCTCTATTAGTAATTAATTAATAAAGTAAAAGCTTATACTACTCTTATATTTACTTACTACTTAAATATAGTTTTTCTCTAAGAGATTTACTTTATTATTAAAACTATTAATAATACTAGTAATACCTTATTTAATACTTTTATCTACTATATCTAAGATATACTAAAGTATACCTTTAAGGAGTTCTATAATATTAAAAATATTACTACTAAAGATTAAGATAAAAGTATTACTATTAACTTTAAGAAGCTATAAAATAACTACTTTTTTAGCTATACCTATATCTTAGCTACTTATTTTATTAGAGAGTATAATAAAACTAATAGTATTATTATAAGTTACTTTATAAAGTTTAACTATCTTAACTTTATATTTATTACTCTTCTTACTTATATTAATATTATTACTACTATTAATATTTATACTTATAAAGATCTTATAAAAACTTATAAGTATATTAATATTATTATTAGTAGCTTTAAGATAGTTATTCTATTTTACTTTATAGAGATTAAGAAGATTATTAATAATATTATTATTACTACTAATAATATTATTACTATAACTAAAAATATTAATACTATTATTATTAATAAGCTTTCCTCTTATATTATTAAGTTTAAAATTAATATTATAACTAAGTAAACTATTATTAATAAGATTTATATTACTATAAATAAAGTTAAATAAATTAAAGTTACTCTCTTTTATATTAAGATTACTATTTTTTATACTTCTATTATAAAGATATAAAAGAAACGCTTTACTATTATAGATATTAATATACCTCTTACTAAATATAGTTATACTTTATCTATATTTAATTAATTAATAAGTTAATAAGAGGGATAATAAGATAGTTATAAAAGAATATAATAAAGATAGGATAGAGAATAAAGAAGAAATATACTTATATATAGTCTAAAAGAATAGTTAGGATAACTATCTCTAAAAGAGAGGTTTATATTATAAGCCTTTCTATTTAAGTTAGCTAAGTATATAGATAATTATATACCTATAGGGACTCTTAATATATTAGATATAAGAGTTTAAACTTTATAAGTATAGAGAAGTATCCTTTTTAGACTATAGAATATAAGACTAAAGGATTAATTATATTTATATTCCTATTATTATTATTTACTTTATTTATATATAGTCTTAGCTGCCCCTACTATAGCTTCTAGCTAGTAGGAAGACTATAATAATTACTCTATCTAAATAATAAAAGAAAATAAATATAAGTTTAAATAGTTTATTAATAATACTTTCTCTAATATTATAACTAAAGATAATTATAAAAATTACTATAAATACTTTATTTCTAAAATAAAATAGTATCTTATAAATTATTATATATCTCTTATATTTATAAAATAGTAAACTAAATATAAAATATATCTATTTATAGTTTTAATAGATATATTAATAAATAAGAACTTTATAAGAACTTAATAATAAAAAGCTTAAAGAAAATATTAATAAATTAGAGGAAATTTTATAATATAAAAACTATATAAACGAAATAAGTATAATAATAACTATAGTCCTTCCTAACTACTAAAAGTAAGAAAAGAGAAGTAAAGAGGGAAAGGGGGTAGCTATAAAGGTAGCTTATATACTAGTAGAGTTTCTAAAAAATATACTTTAATACACTATATCACTTTATAGTGAATATCGTTCATTGTTTTGTTTTAATAGGATAGAGGCGAGAAAGGCACCGTTTAAGTTCGAGCAACGTCGCACCATCCGGCGGCCATGAACAGAAGGATTCCAACCCTCTGGGCTTTGTTTTAATGACTCGAAACACGTGGGTTCTCGGGCACTGCCACGGGCAAGCTCTCATACTGCAATCTCGTTTGACATGGCTGTGCCCTTTTACGCCGATTCTTGTCACGCTGGAACCAAGCGAACGCCAGAGTCAAAAACATTGTAAACTAAACAACCGTCCAGACTCCAGAGACGGAACTTTGCCAAGTACGGGGAACAATGCACCCAGCCATATGCCACCGCACTCACTCATCGCCATTGTCGAGGCTGAGGTTCGTGGCTTATTACTCGTAAGTCTGTGAATGTTGTACAAACTCAACTCGTCTAGAGAGAAATAATCAACGACACAGCCCGACGGTCGTGATTGGACCAGAAGGTCAGACCGGGCAAGCCCTGCCATTTCTTCACGGCAGAGACAGGCTCTATGCCTGCTGCGATGCCACTCACACTGTCAGCGCCATCTGCCATGTGTCGCTGAACACCATCACCGCGAGCCGATACTTCGGGATGAGTTCAATGCACCTGATGACCGTCGACAGTGCCATGGCGCAGAGGACAGCTTCAACGCGCATCGTTCATGGCATTGAAAGACAAATCGACCGGGCCGTCTGCCGCTCGAGGTGTTTCGCGCCTGAGCATGTCGTCATTCCCGTCTGGTCCTCCCAAAACCCCAGCCAACCATCTGCTCTCACCTGCCTCGTCCCCACCAATCAGTGAAGCTCTACGGCATTCCCGTTGGAGAAACTGACGAATCACCCTTCAGCGTACTTAGGTACAAGTCTCCGTAAGGTACCTAGGTGGTGCCCATTGAGGTGCCGCACTGGCCCTGAGCGGGCAGTGAGCTCGGTGGGGAGCAACCCCAAGTGCCCTGTCCTGCTGGAAAAACCGGGCGCAGCACGCAGCAAGCAGGCAGAGCTACCTTAGCTGCTTAGCAACTCAAGCAGTAACGTAAACCCGCGTTTCGCCATCGCTTTTCCGCGTATATCCTATCAGGAAACGAGAAATGCAGGTAGGTACCTTAGGTAGCTAGTTATTGTGAGTGTGCCTTGGTAAGGCAGGTGAACTGAGACTACGGCAGTGACCTGAGCTGGAGCTGCGGACCACCACCACGGCGCCTTGTTGCCGACTACGTACCCAGCACAGCACGGCAACATTCCCTTGTCACGCACGTTAGGTTCTGGACCGACCAGCCAAGCCAAGGAAAGAACGGCTCAATGTCAAGAACAACTGATTGTCGCTCGTACCTGAAGCTTTAAACAATCCCCTGGCCCTGCTTGCCTACTCGACCTACCCAGGTATACACAGGTTGATATCTGTCCTGGTGGCCAACATATCTGGACCCCAACTTGCCTTAATTGCTCATTCTTCACGACCCTAGATTTCCCCTCATCACACCCCGATCTACCAAATCCTCCCCCCACGGGCGCTTCGCCCTTCGCCTTCTGAACCATCCCTCCTGACAGACTTACCCCTCTCTCATTTCATCCATCGCTTGAGTGACACGAAGCCTGACGTCATGGACCAATATCATTACGACGACGGACCCTCGTCTTCATCGGCACCACCACCGCCCTACTCCATCTCCGCCCCGGGCTCCGGCTCCTTCGCCGGCTCCTTTGACGGGCCCGCCTCGTCATCCCTTCACCCACCTATCCCGACATCAAGCCACAGGGCCTCAGGCGCCACACCGGAGAAGACTTCCCACACCTCATCCTCCGGCGGCGGCTTCCTCGATTCGAAACGGCGCCTGGCCGATCCTAGATCGTCATCGGCCCAGTCCCTCGCCCCATCCCTCGAGGACCGTGACGGCGATGCCCGCCGGACCTTGCTCATCATCTACATTCATGGCTTTTACGGCAACGAGTCGTCTTTCAGGTCCTTTCCGGCCCACGTTCACAACTTTCTAAAGGACACTCTCGTCGAGAGCCATGTCATTCACTCAAAGATCTATCCCCGCTACAAAACTTACAAGGCCATCGATGTTGCTCGTGATAACTTCAGCCAGTGGCTCGAGCCGCATGAGTCGGACAAAACTGATGTCATCCTTGTTGGCCACTCCATGGGCGGCATCCTTGCCGGCGAGGTCGCTCTTATGGTGAGTTATGTTATACGCACGGCGTTTTCACGTTTGCTCACGAGGTCCGCAGCCAAATCGGCATCCGTACAGGCGCCAGCCTTTTAAACACCGCATACTCGGCACCATCTCACTCGATTCGCCTTTCCTTGGACTTCATCCAGGCATCGTTGTTGCTGGCATTGCCAGCTTGTTCAGACCAGCCTCGCCGCCGCCGGAAGAGGTCGATAACCAGCTCGATGCGTCAAATGCCCACCTCAGTCCAGGTACTTCAGCCATGAATAGTCCCAATCCGTCTATGCCAAGTTTGGAATCAACCCCTTCGCTCGACGCGCAGCTTTCTCCTCAAGGAAGCAACGCGCCGTCTATCGCTTCTTCCAGCGGTCCGCCGCAAAGCTCTGACCCGTGGTTCAACCCTCCCTTCTGGAACGACGCCAAGTTCAAAGACCGCCCATTCATGAGGCGGATAGGCCACTTCGCCAAGAAGCACAGAGCCGAGGGCGTGTGGGACCCCATCAAGAACCACCTCATGTCCCATCTTGAGTACGGTGGTTGTCTTGCAGACTACAAGGGCTTGAACCAGCGATACAACAGGCTCCGCGCTTTGGAGGATATCGATCCGCTGCAACATCTCAAACAGAACAACGGCCAGGGCGCGAACGCAAACCAGCTGCCGCCGTCAGCCAGGGTGCGGTTCATAAACTACTATACCCTTAGCTCGGGTAGACCCAAGAAGCCCAAGTCGCCAAAGACGCCAGACTCGCCGAGATCTCCGGATCATGACATTGCAGGTCAGATGGGCACCCTTGACGTCAATTCCCAGCTCTCGCCACACGGGTCATCGACACCCAGGATTTCTGTCGATAGCTCTGATGGCGAGCATTTTGAGATTATCAGCTCTATTGAAGCCGTGGATAGGAAACTATCAACCCTTCACGAGGAACAGCAGAAACAGTCCGAGAACAAGACGGATGATAGCACGGCGGAAAAGAAACCCGAATCGAAAGGCAAAGAAAAGGAGGTTCCCGAGGGGCAGGAACCCAAGGGCAAGCAAAAGGAGGCGGCGGATCGAGAGGAAACCGGGGAACCTTCCAAAGTAGAAGAGAACGAGCCGAAATCCGGCGAGGCGACACCGGCGGAACCTGCCCAGCCTGAGACGCCAGCAGACTTTGACCTTCCTCCCATCCCCGACCTCCCTCCACAGCCAACACCACCAGACCTCGACAAGTACACGGATAAGGACGCCCGCAAGCAAGCCGAAAAGGAGGGCAAGCGCGCGCAGAAGGCCTATGACCAAGCAGTCAAGAGCCGCGAGAAGGCCATCAAGGAGCGCCAGAAGCTCGTCGAGAAGCGCCGTAAGAAGGCGGAAAAGGAAGCCCAGAAAGAGGCCCAGCGGGTCGAGAAGGAGGAGCAGAAGAGGCGGCAGCAGGAGGAGCTCGGCCAAGCCAAGTCCCGTGAGGACGCGCTGAGGGCCGTGGAGGCAGCACAGCGACGGGCGGAGGCGGCACAGCGGGAGCTAGAGGCCGCGCAGAGACAGGTGGAGGCGACGCAGAGAGAGACCGACGCCGCGAGGAGACAGCAACCGGCGGTGAAGCCTGAAGCCGCGGAACAACAACAGAAGGCGGTTGAGATGTCTGACTCGGAGTCCGAACCGGAGTCGCCCACCGGTTCCCTTACGCAGGTCGACCCGAGGCCGATATCACAAGACGGACCACAAACACCGTTAGCACCCCCGCCGCAACCGAGAGCACCCCCGCCTGCTCTGCCCCCTCGGATGCCCTCGTCTTCAAGCACGGCGCAGACAGCCCCAGCATCATCATCAGCATCGCTCGCCCCGACGCAGTCCAGGGAATCAGGGACCTCCTCCCGCGGACCACCGCCAGCCGGAGCAACCCCTCAACAACCCAAGAAGCAGCGCAAGTTCTGCATGCTGCCCAGCAAGACCAACGGCCGCCGCGACGAGACGTGGGTACCCGTCTACATGGAGGGCATGGACGAGGTCGGCGCCCACTGCGGCCTCTTCGTCCCGGGCCCGCACTATGATAGGCTCATTGGGGACATGGGCGAGCGCATCTTGGGGTGGGTGCAGGAAGACATGACGGCGAGGGCCATCTTGGAGATGTCCTAGGAGGTAGACATGAGATGGCTGAGGACGGTGTTGGCCTGCAGCTCGTCTGTTCAGAAGAAGGGAGGGGGTGTCAAGTCTCTACTGCAGTAATCACAACAGAACATTGCAAAGGCGTACGTAGGATATGTCAACAATGAGAAGAACCCCTTTTTGGAAATATCAATACACTCTACGCCGGGGACAGTCCACTTTTGACTGATATGTCGGCGTCTCGTGCCGTCTATTGAATTACTTGATGTTTGTTTGTGTGTGATAGTAGTGCTACAACGACCCAGCCTGGCTTTTTTTTGTGTGTCCGGTATGATGTGGAGGTCGTGGTGGTCGAAAAGCCCCGTCCCGTTCCTCCCCTTCGTTGCAACCTTTGAAATGATGCCCCATGACCAATGTGTGGTATTTTTTTTATCCCCTTCCCCTTCCTTCCCCGAATCCATCCCTCTTCAGTCGGTCATGTTTCGTTGTCAACCTTTTGACTGAATGCGTGGAATAAAAAAAAAACGACTTGAGTAGTCTCAGAAATAGAAGAAATCGACTGTCCCCCGAACGCCCTGCTGGAAGTGGAAAATTCATCAAAAGTGTGCAGAATACCCGCCCTTGATCTGTGAGCGGCAGTAGACTGAACCGCAAAAGTGTGCCTTCCTTTCACCCCACGATGGTCGTTGCTCATAGATCCTCCGATCCAAACGGTCGTTATCCGTATCACCGGTGTTCCCGTGAGACATTCTGAGCAAAACCCAACACCCTGACGAGTGAAGGGCAGGGAAAGAAAATGCTGCCTACCGCCTCCCCTCGTAGGGGATTGCGGAGCGTCGAGCCGTAACCTTGTTCTTTGCGGGGGGCGGCTGCTATGCGCCCACGGCGCTCGAACCGTAGCCTTGCGAACGCATCGTGTTCGGGAACGCCTGCCCGTTACCGCTATCCTGTGACGAGTCAGACACAGATATAGGCGGCCCGGATGAGGCATCACCCACCTTCTTGCGACGCTTCTGGCCTCCCCTGTCGTCGCCATCTCCCGTAGAGTAGCCGTCGTCGGGGAAGCCCTCTCCATAACCCTCAAAGCTGTTGTCGCCATAGCCTCGCTTCTTGGTCCGTTGCGGCCGTACTGCACCTGGAGCTGTCTGCTGCTGCTTGCGCGCGAACGGGTTCGGCGTGGTCGCGGAGGGCGTTCCGGGCGCCGTTGCCTTGCCTGCGAGACCTTGCCTCAGGGCCTCTACGCTGCCTGTGGCGAGATCTCCCAACACTGAACTGTCCCAGTCCTTGACCGGAATGGGACCCTTGGCCATGGTTGTCGCTCTGCCCAGCAGCGATTTCACGGTGCCAGACAGGCCGTTGGTGATCGGATCTTGCCGAGAGTTCCAGAACTCTGCATCCGGGATTTCCAACAACTCCCTAAAGCCGTGGTACGCTTCTCTCTTCTTGTCGCCATCTTCTCTGGGAGCATCCCATTCCTGAGCGACAGAGTCGAAGCGTCCGAGGATTCCCAGTTTCTTGATCTGACCCTTGTAGGTCTTCCGTAGAGCATTCTTCTCACCGTTGGGCTTTTCGCGAGCTACTTCTGCGGCGATGCCGGTCAGGTTGAACATTTCAAAAAGATCTTCGGTGATTCGCGGCAGTCTCTCGTGGTGCGCTATTTAGCTCAGTGTTAACCAAATTTGTTCGGCATATATGACAGTATCAAAACACCCGATACGTCATTAGGAAGGGGATATGACAAGACAGCCTGCAAAAGTGACAGGAGCCTGCGAAGGGAGCCTTACGAGTTTGGCAAAGTAGGTATTTCTCTCCGACATCCAGGTGGAGTGCCTCGATACCAGTTTTGCTATCCTCGATGTGGACTTTCTTCTGCTCTCGATCGCCAAGATCTTCGAGCGGGCGCTTGCGCTTGTGGGGCGAGTCATCGCCCATGATGATGTCCTGAGACATGTCGGATGGCTGCGATGCGCTTCCGTTGACGCTGTGGGCTGGTGTTGGCAGTGTCGTGGTCGATGACGGGGCCGAGCTGTTTATGCTCGACGCGGGATCGGAGGTGCCAGGAGAAAATTGAGAAGGACTCTGAGGAGTTCGAGGGTGGAACGACATGGTGACGTTGCCGGGTGCGATGGGTTCTCGATCGAGTCGTGCCGTCGCCGTTGCCGTTGTGGTGGTGGTGGACGTCGTCGTTGTCAGGTGAGGAGAAATGGGAAAGGTCGGAATACGAGGGATAGTAGCCGCTATCGGGAAGCGTTCCGGGTGGGAAGGAGCGAAAGAAAAACCCGGCTGCTATTCGGAAAAGGTCGTAAAGAAGGGTTTCGAGCGGTGTTCACGATGCGCTCGATGGCTGTGGTCGTCCTGGGCTCGATCAGAGGATGAGGGGGTTGCTGTGGCGAGTCGCGCCAAACCGCCGACGGCTCTCGATCCCCCGATGCAGCGTCATGCACCGCAGTCCAATTAACCGTGGATCGCGGCCGACTTTCCTGGGTGATAAAAATTTTTGCCTGTGCCAAAATCCAACTGGCGTAGTGAAAGCGACAAAAAAAATCCGACGGCGATGGGCGACTGTCGAAGATCGGTCGTCGATTCGCGGTGTTTTGGCGGTAGGTCGTGGTGGAGTTGAAGGAGATGAAGTCTGAACGGCGCTGGGTAGAGTGAAGGGGGCGGACACATGAGCGAGGCAATTTGCTCGCTTAACGGGGGTGGCCGCCTGGGCTGGGCCGTGGGCTGCGCTGGCTGGCACTGGCACTGGCACTGGCTGAGGTAAGGTGAGGTGCGGTGGAAGAAGGGCGGGCGGGAGCGAGTGGACGAGGTAAGTTTAGCAAGGGGGTGTGCGCTGTGTGAGGTTACCTCCAGTTGTGTGCTGTCGGAGGGAGAGCGAAGGGGGGGAGTGGGCCTAGGCTTTGCCGCGGGATTGGAGAGACGTGGAAGTCGAAGGGGACTGGCGAGGGAAAGAGCAGGAACCTGCCTACCTGCCTGCCTCCTGCCTCCTGCCTGCCGTTCTTGGGACCGACCGGAGCAGCAAGCGGCCCAAAGCCCGCGCAGCTGGAGAGTCTAGAGCCCTGAGGGGCCGTCTACGCGCTGGACGCACTCTAAATGGATCTGGGTTAGGTGCTTCATTCCGCCGTAACATGTCTCGCGACACAGGAAGGCACGTCCCCAGCAGCGAATCGTCTAGGAAACCATGGCTAACCGTGCCCGCTCCGACACCCGACACCCGATCACCGGCCCTGGCTGATGGTTGGGAGGAAGAGGGACCCCCCAGGGACAGGTGTGGCTGGATCAGGCAGCCGGCAGCGACACGACCACGTCCCACATATCCGTACCACGACCACGCTCACCTGCACCCTCACCTCGACACTGTGACGCACGTGACAGACATGGGCCCCACCCGCAGTACGGGCCAGCCTGAATATTTTTAAACTTCGCGGCCGCGAGCGGCAGGCCTTTTTTTCCTCTTTTCCTTCTTCAACAATTCCAGACCACCTATTCAAATCATCGCCAGCCTGCCTCGATTTCACATCGCTTCTACGCTGCTGACGATTCCAAAGGATGTGTCGAGATTGACATTAGTCTTGCTTAAAACAATTGTTGTGAGGGCCCCTCGTGCGGCTTCCATGATGCGATGATCACCTGACGCAAGAGACATGACATGCTCCGCCCATTGGAGCTGTGTGCCAAAATATTTTTGCCCAGTCTTCGTGCGATGACGGAGTTGCCTCCATTCGTGACGCAATGCCATTTCGAGCCTCAAATCGCAGATTCATCTCCCCAGCAGGAGCTTGCTGAATAATAAGGTACGCTTCACGGGAGACGGGATGGGGAACTGGCTGTGCAGAGACAGGATGACAATCTTACATCTGGTAAACCGATTGCTCAGCCGCGAGTGCGTCGTGTCGTCTCATTTCGGCCTATGTGCGTTGACCAGGTTGAGCCTGCGGAGAACTGGCGTGTCTGAATTGCTCTGGACTGTGGTCATGGAAATATGCGGAATCTTCTGGATCATGCAGCTAATCTGTCTCGTCTAGTCAGATCCACTCCGAACTCCAGATCTGGAACTCCAACAAACCTGTTGTTTTCAGCAATTCGTGGCGGTCCAAGTAGACCATATACCGCGTGTCTCATATTGGCCAGATCCATCCAAATCGTAGCTATTCTCATTTTTGGGCTACGAGGCTTTTGAGATTTGGATGGATTGTACATCAAGCAGTAAATTGGCCTAGACAGACACAACCAGACTTGATCAACAAAGCAGAATGCTTTGCTTAGATGTTGTAACAACAGCTTTTCTATCTTATCAAAATTTTGAATTTATTCTTGAAAAGAACATACACAGCTACAAAGGCTTGGGTTCGATTATCATTCCTTTCATGAGGCATCTTGCCATGTTCATCAATACCGTCCAACAAACAGAATTATTACAACGAATTCCTGTAGACCTGCGCGCCTCCTTGGCGGAAGGCAATCGTATCTCTCCTTTGCATAATCATCAGTGTCCTATTGAGTGCTTGCTCAGTGTAGCCCTTTTGCTCAACCATCTCGCGCTTCAATGTAGACAAGTTGGTGCTCCAGCCAACTGCCAGGCGTCGCTTGAGCTCAGCCTCCAGTCTGTTGACCTCATCGTTGAGCTCCTTGCTTCCTTGATTGCTGCCCTGGTTGACAGCGTCCATGGTGGAGCAGAGGAAAAGTCTGATTGCCTCGTCCACATGCTCCTCGGTAGCAATAGGAGACAGCGTCAACTTGGCCAAAGACTCGGTAATACGGACAATGGCCTCAAGTTGACGAACAGTAATCGGGATAGAAGATCTCGTGTTTGCCTCCATCTCCGCGGCGTGGACCTGCCTTCTGATGGAGACGAAGTGGGACGACAGCTTCTCAGCGGCCTCTGGGCTGAGGCGAGGAGCCATTCTCCTGATAATATCATTAGCATGCCATCTTTGGCCGTTTATGTTTGCTGGACAACTTACGATTTGCAGTAGCTGATATATCTCTTCATCTTGTCCACTGGGATCTCCGACTCAACTTGCTCTTCCGCACCACGGCCACCCATATGGATGCCCATAACGTGCTTCGCTATCCTCTCGTCCTTCTCGCGTGTGTGCTCATCCTTGACGATGAAGATCATGTCGAAACGAGACAAAATCGTGGTCTGAAAGTCAATGTTCTCACCAGGAGTCTTCATGTCGTCGTAACGACCGAAGATGGGGTTGGCTGCCGCCAACACTGATGTTCTGGCGTTGAGAATAGTAGTGATACCGGCCTTCGCAATAGAGATTGTTTGTTGTTCCATGGCTTCGTGGATAGCCACTCGATCCTCGTCACGCATCTTGTCAAACTCATCGATACAAACCACACCACCATCAGCAAGAACCATAGCACCTCCCTCGAGATAGAATTCGCGGGTAGATGCGTCGCGCTGGACGGATGCTGTCAGACCGGCAGCTGAAGAACCCTTGCCGGAAGTGTAGATGGAAATCGGTGCGCACTTCTCCACAAACTTAAGCAGTTGCGACTTTGCCGTACCAGGATCACCAAGAAGTAGGACGTTGATGTCTCCACGAAGCTTCATGCCGTCTGGCAAGATCTTCTTGGACCCACCAAGCAACAGACAAAGAATGGCCTTCTTGATGTCGCGGTTTCCGTAGATAGATGGCGCTATGCAGTCGGCCATGATGTTGTAAAGATCGGGCCTTCTGCTCATCTCCAAGAATTCTTGCTCTTCCTCATCAGAGAAGAGGGCCTGGCCTCTTGCCGTCTGGTCGATATCTGTCTGGATGCCTACGGCTCTCAGATAAGGAGTGCGAATGGCGACAGCACCGCCGGTAGCTGAGTTCTTGGTGGCTTTGTTTTGATAGATGGAGAAGATTCCCATCACTGTACACCTTGAGCCGGGGACCACACGGTTGGTCAAGTAGCGGTCTGCGGAGATGAGAACGTGTCTAGGAAGTTCACCAACAGGAACCTGGTCAGGGGCCTCCTGGAGTTTGATAATCTGTTGGTCGACAAATCGCGACTTCTCGTGAAGCACAAAGTACGGGTCGAGAGGACATTTGGGGGTCGGGTCGTTGGGAATTCTCGACCTGCCGCACTGCCTGGGGAGTGTGACACCCGTGAAGCCTCCCAGCACAGGGATTGTTGACGCATGGGCGCAGTTGCGGCATTGGATCGCGATTTCTGTCGCCTTTGATGACATAACAGAAGCACCAATCACGATACCTGGCACCCTAACGAGTCGCGATATCGTCATCGAGTCCAGGTTGCGAATCGAGACATCTTCGGCGTTGGAGTGGAGGAGCAACTGGTGCTCAGGAAGATCGACCTTGGCTTGTTGGGGGAAGACGATTCGGTGGGTGCATTTCTTGAGAGCGGCTTCGAACTGGTCGCAAAACGTCAGATGAGCCTGGGGAGCATGTCGACCTTGATTCTTACCAGTGGGATAATCTCAGCCGGCTCCGTCACAAGCCTATGCGCCAACTCCTCGCTGTAGTTGATCAGGTCGTTAATGTCGACATCGCAATAGTACTTCTTCAGAAGGGCGTTTTCCTTCAGTTGGTTTCTGTTGAGCAGAGGTCAGCAATTGCGCGACCGGGCGAGTGTCGAAGGTGTCGCAACCAACCTGTAGGTGTAGTCGTTGTCATGTCTGAATTGCAGAATGAAGTTCTCCAGCTGAGTCTGAATCTGTGTACGATTGTCCTCACTTCGGCCATCACTCGGCTCGAAGACGTGAGTTGAGTAGATCGATCGGCTGTCCATCGTTGCGATTGCAATCCGAGGTTGGCGGGCAGCAGTTGTTAGAGGAGCGGTGTTGAGGATCACAGATTTGGACTGAAAATGTGGATGCTAAGGAGGGGCAGGTTGCGCAGGGGAACTGAACGCGCCCCTTTCTTTCGACGCGCTTTCGCGTAAAGTGATTACTTTGCTAGCGCGAATCTGACGAGTACGTACCCGCATGCGGCTGGGGAATTGGGACGGCTTATCTTATCTGCACGTGAGATCTGCGAGCATCACGGCTCCCATCTGGGACGCAAGCCCCTTGGCGATGAACTGCGAACGTGGCTAAGCTTCGAGCTGCGCAAAGACCAACTGCATCTTTCGTTCTTTCCTTGTCGCGCTTGACCTGTGTTTCCTGTTGCGAGCCAGTTTTCTCGAAATTTTGAAGTCGATGCGATCTTGCCAGCGATGATACCCCGGTAGTCTGGCTACGTGGCTGTCAGCTAATACGGTTATCGGCTCTCCTGCGACTCAGCGAACCGTCGAGGTCCAGAAGCAGCTCCCACCAGCCCACATCACACCTGGGGTCATTACCTTGCATCATGTATTCCTCTTCGGCTGCCCGTAAGTCGATGGACACAATATCGCAACCATCCTCTCCGCCGGCTTCGCGAACCGAATTCCCATTTCATAAGTAAGCTACCTTCCTTGCTACATTGCCGGCCACGTTTGCGCTAACAGCAACCAGACCAGGACATGGCTACCCGCACCATACCGGCCGACGCGGCTCGACGGCGAGCTCGATACATTCTATAGGTGGATCTCTCGATACATCGTCCAGCAGCTGGGCGAATGCGGTGTTGGAATCTGGGCAAAATGGTACAGAATTATTACAATCGAAGTGCTTTGTCTTGTGCTGACAGCGAACCAGCCATCTCGACGCTCCTGCAACCACCCATCGTTCGAACCGGCCTACAACCTCACACCTCTGCGCCCGCTTCGAGTGCCCATAAACCCCCCACTTCTCGCGACATCCCTCCTGTAACTCTTACGAACATCCCTCATGTCGACCTGTCGGAATTCAAGCCATACCTGTCGCAAGTTGGCGCACTTTACGAACAGCTCCGCCGCGTCAAAGAACAAGAAGATGAACGTCCGGGATCGGCAGGCCGAAGATCGAGTAAACATGACGATTATGGGGAGCTGGACGAGAGTCACCTGAAGCCAGCTGGTCGCCAGCCAGCTAGGCGAAAGTCTTCCATCGCCTCCATTACATCGATATCTTCTCTCGAAGGTCCCGGTCCGTTACGCCGAAGCAGCTCGGGACTCAGTCGGAAAGGTGGCCAAGGACCGCCTCCATTGTCAACGATTCCCAATGTCTACTTCGACGACGACTTTCATCTCGAGAATCCCAGGACGTTCGATGTTGTGAGCGAACGTTCGGAGGTTGTTCCTCCAGCACCAGGAAACACCGACGCTGGGAGCAATGGAAGTGTTGTGGCACCCAGAAAAGCGCTGGCAACAAATGCGATTCTGCAAGAGAAATTGTCCTGGTACATGGACACCATCGAAGTTCATCTGATCAACAGTATATCAACGGCGTCGACCACCTTCTTTACTGCTCTGGGCTCGTTGCGCGAACTTCACTCGGAGGCGGCAGAGTCCGTGGACAGGATCAAGACACTTCGAAAGGAGCTTGAAGCCCTCGACGAGGAAATCGCCACGAAGGGCCTCAACATAGTCCAGAAGCGCCGCCGGCGAGAAAACGTACAAGCGCTGAACGATGCCGTACTGCAGTTACGACATGTCGTAGAAGGAGTTGCTGCATGCGAGGCGTTAGTCGATGCCGGTGAAATCGACAAAGCTCTGAGCAACATTGACACTCTGGAGCTACTCATCGCGGGCGAGCACGATGAATCTCCAAAAGCCGAGGCGCCGATATTGCCTGCGTCACGGCTCAGAGATCTAAGGGGCGCAACGGCTTTACAAAGCGTTAATGAAGACTTGCATCAATTGCGCTTCCGCATTGGTCGGGCTTACGAATCCAAGTTTCAGAGCTTGCTGCTTGCTGATCTGCGCCACCACGTCGAATCTGTCAGTTATCGGGACGTTCTACTGCGATGGAGCAGCTCGTCAGTGCGGGCCAGGGGCGGTGCTCTGCGAGAAGCGGCCTCATTTCCTGCCTACCTTGGCTCAACGCAAGAGCTGCGCAAGGCGGTTATGCCAAATATTCTTGGCCTTCACCGAGCCCAGCACATTGCAACTGCTATAAGCGCTTACAGGGAAGCTGTTTTGCGCGAGGTGCGGAATATCATCCGCAGGCCCATGCCAAGCTCCAATGACGATGATAACGAATCCATGATGTCCGCGTCTACAATGAGTGGCGGTAGGCAGCGAACGAACCAGGAGAAGTCGTCCATATTGGCAAGAAATCTCCGAGCACTGGATCCAAAGGATGCCGAGGAGTTGCTGAAAACTATGTATATTGGCGTCACAGAAATCCTGCGTCGCTTGACCACTCAAGTCAAGGTGCTGCTCGACATCGCAAGCTGTCTGACTGAGGAGGCCACTGCGGCAGGGCTCAAATCCCCGCCGATCAGGTCGCCTCTGGCAAGCCCAACGCCATTTGACCGAGAGTTCCCCAGGATGGACGTCGCTCCAGGCAGCTTTGAAGTGCAAGAGGAAATACACAAAGCAATGGACGTACCCAATTTGGTTGGGCAAGCAGTCGATATGGCCCAGGACAAGTTCTTGAAAGTTCTGAAGGTCCGGTCAGAACAAAGCACGCACCTGACACTGGGTTGGTTCCTGCGATACTTCACGCTGAACCTTTACTTTTCCAATGAGTGTGAAGCGATTTCGGGACGAAGCGGCACATCACTGAAGACCCTTGTCAATAGCCACATCAAAGAATTCGTTCAGCAACACGGAGAGTCTGAGAAGCAGAAGCTTGCTCAGGGCATGGAGTCCGATCAATGGAGTGCGAAGGACTTTGATGAAAAATCCAAAATACTACTTGACCAAATCCTCGAGAGCAGCACTAAGGATGCTGCGGCATGGACCGAAGGCACCAAGATTTGGGAAGATCAGCCTGACGAAGAAGCATCGAATGGACTTGATACAGCACTCGAGACAAACGGTACGAGCAAAGAAAAGGCGCGAACGGCAGAGATTGAAGGGGAGGCGTTCTTGCTACCGAATGCTGCGATTCTCTGCCTCGAGGGTATCTCGCACTTCCTGCATCTCATTGGAAGCATCCCGTCCATGGCCACAGACATTGCAACCTCTCTCATTACTTACTTACAGCTCTTCAACTCTCGCTGTACACAACTAATTCTTGGCGCGGGTGCTACTCGATCTGCGGGGTTGAAAAACATCACAACCAAACACTTGGCATTGGCATCACAAGCTCTATCTTTCATCGTCACGCTGATTCCCCACATCCGGGAATTTGTCCGGAGGCATGCTGGCTCAGGTGCAGGCGTATCCAGCTTGATGGGCGAGTTCGACAAGGTTCGCCGCCTGTTCCAAGAGCACCAGAACAGCATCTACGACAAGCTCGTGGAGATTATGAGCGGTCGCGCGGCGGCGCACTCTAAGGCCATGAAGGCCGTCGACTGGGATAACGACACAAGCCAGTCGACACACCCCTACATGGAGACGCTGGCCAAGGAGACCACGACCCTGCACAGAGTGTTGAACAAGCACCTGCCCGAGAACTCGGTGCAGATGATCATGGGTCCCGTCTTTGCAAGCTACAAAGACCAGTTCGGAAGGGTCTTGCAAGCATCAGACCCTAAGACGGACACTGGTCGTAATAGGTACGCTTTTGTCGCTAAACGAATCTCTCCACTCACTAACACACGCGCAGCATGCTCCGAGACGTGGACTTCTTCATCGCAAAGCTCGGCAAGCTTGACGGCTTCCGCGATGCTGGTGACTACCTCAAGGGCATCATCAACTCCAAAGAAATCAAGACGGCCCCGTCGCCTCCCTCGGAGAAGCAGGCAGACGGCGGATCGGAAACAACGGTGTCAACCACCACATCAACAGCTGAGCCGGGCAGCCGGCAAAGCGCAGAGGACGGAAAGACGGAATCGCCTTCAGGGGCAGAGGAGGAGCCAAAACCATCGTCGTGATGTTAGCTGTAGGATGACGAGGCAGGGGGAAGGGGGGGGGCAGGATTTCAATCGTGTGGAAAGAGCGGACTAGCATGTAACGGCGTCAATTTCACAAGGAAGAAAAGATGTACTTCTTTTGCTACAGGTAATGCTGTACCACACATTCCACTGGGGAGATCTGCAACGTACCATACGCGGCCCGCCTTTAGCTGCGTTACCCCCTTCCTTGCAACTCTTTCCGATGTGCCACCACCACACGGAGAGGGGGACATGTGCACGAGGAGAAGAAGTCACGACGACTGCAGCTGGGCGTTTCCCCACGGGTAGTCGCATACGTTTGCCCGTCAGTCAAGGGAAGCCCGCATCCTGCGTCGTTTCAGACCTGCCACTCCCTCGTCGGATCCAGCCTGCCGGGTCCTTTGGTAGTAATCGTCAATCGGGCAGCTGATGGGGGAGCGATCGGCTTGTCTTTCCCTTTTGGTGTTTTTCAGCTCCCCGCAGCATACGACAGGAGTAATCAAGCAGGAGATACCCTTCATTTTCTTCCCCCGCCCAGGGAGAAGGCGAGAGGATGACGATGGCAGTTTAAGTGGCTGTCGTCGTCGTTGGCTGCTGACGTTGCCCGTGGCCTTACCAAAAAGCGCACCACCCCCCGGGGTTCCGCCTTGTGGCCAATCAGAGGGGGAGGCCCGACGTCCGACTCGGATACCCCTGCGACGCGTGGTCTTTTACTTCCCAGCGGCACGGGTCAACGGCAACGTCGTCTTTTTCTTCCCAATCTACGACAATCTACGAAGAGTATTGCCCTTCTCCCTCCCCCACTGAGGAGTGGAGGCGGTGCGACGTTTCTTGCTTTTCGAGGGCTGCAGAGGCGTTGTCTTTGTCGTTGCTTTATCCCGGCCGTTGAAACGTCTGTGGGAACCCCTGCCTTTTTTACTTTTTGCGCCCTTGCTTTTTCTTTTTTTTCTTTCTGCTGCGGCAAGCTGGCCTGTGATTAATGTATGTGTTGGTCTGTGGTCGGCGGGAGTTTGCTGCTTCTGCTTATGCTTGTGGTCGTGTTTCCGAGTTTCGTCCCAACAGACGGGGCCGGGGTTGACAAACTACGGATACCACGACGGAGAGTCAGGTGTGGTATTCCTACACAGATTGAAGGGGCGGTTGCAACGGTGATCTCTGCCTTCTTGCTTGACTTATTTTTCTTCCCCTTCTCGATTAAAAAGGGAACAACGGCTCACAAACGTGCGCGCTGGCGGGAGCTAGATTAGCCAGGATAATTAGTTGGTAGTTTCCTATTTGAGAAATGGACTTTTTTGGTGCCGGCACAGCCATGGCACAGACCGTAACGTCCCCCGGCAACTGAGGTCGGAGGTGAGCGCGGGCCTCCCGTCCTTCATTTTAAACTCATAACAGAAACACACGAGATGAGATGAACACCTCCTCGCCAGGGGTCAATAACAATAAACATCAACAGAAACTGGGATGAAGAACGAAAACATTCAAGTCACTTCAGAATCAATGGCACAGTAGACAGCATGATGTTTTGAACGCTTTTGATTTTTGATATTGTTTTTTCCTCCTTTGGTGCGAAGGCTTTCCCTAGTAGGTACACGAAAAGTCTGTATGAACAGAAGAAGTTTCCCTAAATGGTGGTGCGCAAAGGAGCGATAAGAAGTTTTTGAGATCCCGTCTTCATCCCGCAGAATAAAGTCGAAACGCCCAAAAAAGAGAAAAAGAGAAGACCAAGGCTTGACAGAAAAGTCTTCTCCTTGACGGTGAGAGGGGGGAGAGGGAAAGCGAAACGCCTGAATTGCTCCAAATGCTCCGATTTTCCCCTCGACAGTCGAAACGCCTCCGCCGGTGTTGAAATAAGGTGTAAACACAAAAAGTTGCTCTATATCCCAGAAAGTTTTCTCCTCTCCCCCTGGCGAAGAAGCCGTTCGCCGTTTGAGACTGTTGGGGTATCCGTTTTGATATTTGATGGTGTAAAAGGGAATGAAAAACAAGATGAATCGCTGAACTTTTTGAGGGTTCGTTGGCTCATCCCGTGTGAAGTGGTCATGAAGTCGTGGCGCTCAGCGCGTGAGAAAAGTGTCCGCAGGAAATGATAAATAGGTGTCAAAGTCGAAAGGCTTCAACAATTTACCACTTGCCAAGGACGAAGTCACGCTTGACGGCGGGGGCCTCCTCGACCTCGGCGTGGACGTCGCGGGAGGCGATGGAGGTCAGACCGTTCTTGCCGAGGGTGCAGATGAGGTCGGTCTCGGAGGTGGTCTTGGTCTGGATGTCGTCGGGGAGGTAGTAGGCGTTGTTGCACAGGAAGTTGTCACAGCCGGAGGTGGGGGTCTGGGCGGAGGCCGGGTACATGAGCTTGACGCCGTCCATGTCGTTGGCGTTGACGATGGCGGAGACGTCGAAGTAGGTCAGGTCGTTCCAGCCGTTGAAGGCGACCTCGCCGAGCATGCCGGTGGTGTTCTCGGAGCCGTCCGAGACGGAGTACCAGTTGCCGATCCAGGCCTGGGGGAAGTCGACGGTGGCAGAGCCCTTGGCGGGGACCTTGACCGAGTCGATGGCGGCGAGGCCGGAGTTGGCGATGAAGTAGATGGTGCGGTCGGTGTCGTCGAGGGACTTGAAGGTGACGGTGTTGGCGGCGACGGCGACGGCAGAGCCGAGGAGGGCGAGAAGGCTGGAGAACTGCATCTTGAAGGATGTGTTTGGGTGTTTGTGAGATGTGTATATAAGTGCCGAAGATTGGGCTTGGAAGGTTTGGTTTTTTGAGAGTGAACTGTAAACGTTGTCTACAACAGTTGTACAGATTCAAAGGCAGTTGGTTGATGGTCACAAAGGTATCTGAGCCGCTGGCTATAGACCTTGGAATGAAGAGTTGCCCGGGGTTGGGTGGTGTGTGGTTGAGTGAGACTCGAGTTGTTCTGAACGGGACCTAGCCGTTACAAGAAACTTGGTTTGTTTAAGCTTTCAAAGGAGTGAAAAGCTGTAAGTGAATTGAATGAGGCTGTCTGAAGAGACGAAAGTGCCAAATCGAAGGATAGTGATGTGGGATGGAGATTCAAAACCGGGGACAGGAAGGAGAGGCACCAGGGGGATGAGGGAATACTTATACATCACGTCCGAATGAAGGAGCACGAGGGATTAGGGACATGCTCGCTCATGAAAGACGTGTGGTGGGGAGCTTTGCTGGAGCTTGGAGGCGTCAAGGAAACGTCGACCACGTCTGGTGGGGACGTCAGCCCGAGGGTGTTTCCCAGAGATGCATGGAACATGCCCCCATCGGAGAGTGGGCTTGGATATTGGTCAATATGGCGGTAGAGCTTGTAACTTTGTATCTTGTACACGGCCGTTGTAACTTGCCAACCATGATTGGACGTGCCCGTGGAATTAATGGCCTCACCAAGCTCAGAGCTCTGGGTCTGGACCTGTTGGGTTTGCCATCCTTCCGGGCCCTACACCACTGGGCATGTTGTCGTAGCATAGGGAGTAACCATCCAAGACGTCCGGCGTTCAGGCTGGCCGTGGTCCTCCAGACGAATGGCTCTCCTCCATCGTTTGGAGCTGGAACAGGGGGAATCGACGGGACAGACGACATGAGAAACAAATCCAATGATGGCCCTCTGTCCCCTCCCATTCCGCATTTCGTCAGGTTATTTCGAGGACTCCGCAGTCTGCACCTATTCTTGGAGACGTTTTCAGGCTGTGTCTGGGAGTTCCTTTTCGTTTCTAGCGCCAAGGCCGCCCTCTTCGGGGGCTAGAGCACGGCTTCGTTCGCGCAAATGGGATGGGGATGGGGGCGCCGCCAGGAGAGGACGGGTACCTGGCGTCAAGGGACGGGCTCGGACTGGGCAGTGCGGGTGCGGGTACGGCACTCTTGCGGATGGTGGAGGGAGTCGGTACACTACTCCAGCCTGGTGCGGTGGACAGACAGACCACCATAGCGATTGTTGTGAATGTATTTCGAGTAACCCACGGATGACTCTGCATGTATCTTCAGGGCTCTGCAGGTGCGTGTTGGCACTACGCAGTACTGCGTACTCGGCAGGATCATGGACGTCAGCCCTTGGGGCGGTTTTGGTTTTTTCTTAGCTGCAGGACGCATCTGCCTTCGAACGCCTGTTTTGCAGCGTCATTGGTCAACCGGCGGGTGATTGTGCCTGGTACCTGACACTAACAACCAACTCCGCGTGGCGTGCCCTGACAGGCCCGAAAGAGGAGGAGAACAGCCTGCGTCGTCTTCTGTCGAGGTACTCAAAAAAAGGCGCGATTCGAGGCAGCCCAGCACGCAAATTAGCGCCGCGGCACCGCGGCTCATGATTCGTAGCCGACGAGGGCCCCATAGAAAGACCCATGCATGGCAGGAGTTCCAGTTCCCTGAGTCCGTCCTTGGAAAAGAGGGCCAGGGCTGCTGCCCCTGGCCGAGGCGCCGGGCTGCCACGACGATATGGGAAAGATGTGCCGGCCACTACCGAGAAGACACCCCCTGAACCGCTGAGGAAGGCCGGACAGTGCAGCCGGCACGGAAGATGGGAAGGGAGGGCGCGGGAGTGCCGTGCTGGCGTGCTGCGGCCTATGCCACTTGGGTGAAGGCCAAGGCAGTAAGGCAGTGGAAAACAGGGCCCAAGTTCCCGTCGCGCTGGTTCATCTGGTTTCTTGCGCAGGTCCAGTTGGCCGATCAATGTGACGAAAATGCGGGCGACAGTGCTTTGCTTGGAAGCCGCCGCGGCCAACTACTGCCATACACATTGGATGGGAAAACAAACAACAGACGACAGCCAGCCAAAATGGCGCCGCTTCGTTAGGTTTGCTGAGGCTGGCTTCTGAACATTGGATGACAGCCTGACTTGCTGCCGACTCAGATAAAGGGGAACACGCACAGCGAGGAAAAGAGACCTGGTCTCGTGTGGCCGGGGAAGGCAAAAAAGAAAGGACGACAGCGTATCCGTAATGTCGCCAACAAACCGAGTGACCTGGCAGCGAAGGGCCATCCATCTCGGTTCGAATGCTCCTGCGACACAGACGATGCCACGAAGCCCGGAAAATGCCTCTCTGTTCCCTGGCAGACTCCATCCCGTCCTCGACAACTCGTCACCGACGAAAGGAAGGGGCACTTGGCAAAAAGGTACTTGCGGAGGAGAAAGAGGGGAAGGGGGAAAGAAACTTCAGCGAGAAAAACTGGAAGAACTGGGGCGCTGACCTCGGTGGGCGAATCGGGGAGGATGGTTCCCAGCTCACGGCCCTGGGACCGCGGTACTTTACCACTTGTCCAGACACTGGCCAAACTTTTGGAGGGCAGCTCCAAGGTTGTGTTTCTGGGAACAAGACACGAGGGAAGAGGATGGTGGGAAGGGGACGAGTGGGCTTGTGCCTGTCGATCATATTCCGAGTGCGTGGTGCGGTGAACACTGTAGCCAGGAGGTACAGACACAAGGCAAGCTTACCGCCGTGATAGACGACCTCACCTGAGTCTACCAGGCGCCGTAACATTTTCCAGCAGCGTCGGTGTTGAGTGTACTGGGCGGAGTTCCCCGGGCACTACCCGACGACTGCCCTGCCAGGAACAAGTTTTGTGCTTGCATTCAGACCCGATTTACGGTTTGCCAGCGCCGGCCGCCCAAGCTGTGTCTGTGCCTGCATATTTCGACGGCCTGGAACCTCAGGTGTGGATGCCTCGCTGAGTTTTCGAGGGATTTTTGAAAAGGATTTTTTTTTTCTTTTTGCCTGAGTCATCCCATGTACTTCCTGACTTAGTAGGCATCTCGACCGAAGGCTGCATATTGAGCGACGGCCGAGCCACCGTCAGCCCGTCGCTGACCTTGCAGTCAGACGCCTCCGTTGCGCCGAGTGCACCCCATGTGCTAAGTTGGGACGAATACAAATGAATAATCAATTTGTTCAGAGGCCTCTCAGAGTTCTCAACATCCTAAGCCGAATCGCAAAAAGAATGGACCAGTCTTGCGCCTCACCGGAGCAACGCAATGGGCTTCGCAACCTTGCGAAGTTGCAAGGTTCGTGGTTCGAATCTACAAGCTCAAATCTAAGGTATTTTTTAGAGTGAGAGATGTGCTGTCAATCACCAGCCACCCAGCCCGTCAGCTCGGTCGGTTAGAGCCAGACGAGCAGAAATCCCAGGCTGCGTTGTATCAAACATGTGCTTTCCTCCTGGGATGGCATTCAATCAAGTTTTTCTGCCCGTCCTCAGGTACACTGTCACTGCTACCTGCACCCGTACGTCAGGGACGGGCACACACAGTTGGCAGTCGCAAGTGGTTGCATGCGCATGTGTTCCTTGGCGGCCCGTCGATGATCATTGGGACGGGGACGGTCGAGACCACAGCCGGGTACCCACTGATCATCACTCACTTTCCGGACGGAACAAGGCCGTTGTGCATGACTTGCGCAGGCACAAGCACAGGCCCAAACCGTCACCCAGCAAAAAGAAAGAAAAACCAGGAACCAAACGGCCACGGACGGTGCGTATGCCCTGCGGCGCGAAGACTGCTCCAAACGGAAAGACTGTCCGTTCGAGAACCGGGTGCGGGCCTCTGCGGGCCTCCAGGTCCTCTTCTCCGTCAACATCACAAGCTCGCAGGGGGTTCAAGCCGGGGAACACTTCTTGCGCTTCCACTGCGTCCCAGTTTTTCGTCCTCTTCCACGCCTTCTCGCCTCTTGCCTCTTGCGGCTGCACTTGCTCGCTTGTCATTGATTCATCAGCAGCTGTTGTCACTGGCTGAAGTGTTGGCCGGAGGAGGTGGAATTCCCTCACACCTTCTCAACAGAACCGCTCTTCCTTCTCCACCGGACCGCCGTTGCATTCAGCAGTGGAACGCCGCAACATGGCCTTGCCAAACTGGCTTTTGAGTTGGCCCCAGAACCGTCACCAGCGTCACAGAAGGTTGAAAACTGGCACTCTGCGAACGGTTGCGGAGGTTCGTGACAGCTCCTGACCTCATCATATCCATTGGCACCCCGCCATTCACCGTCATCTCCAACATGTGCCTCCTCTTTGCAGACGACATATTCCCACCACGGAAACCAGTGTTCCGCTCAACAAGTTGAGCTTGAGACGATGGCAAGACGAGAATCATGTGAAAAACCTGTCACGACCTTGGCCATTTTGCCGGTTGCCCACCATGGCACCAACGCCACCGTCATCGCAACCTGCGCGGTAAAAGCTTTTCGCCCGAGGTCAGTCCGGAGGCTCTCCGTCGCTTGTCGATCGATTCGGATGCTTCGCGAGGGGCATGGAGCATTGACGACATATTGATCAACTCTCAGAGAACCAAGATCCAAGAACCTTGAGCATTAACTCCAGAGCTGAGCAGAAAAGCCCCCGCATATCCATCACTATGTTCCGGCGGGGTTTTCCCTGGCCTTTGACGGCTGATCGATCGAGGCATTGACATATCTGGGGCTGAACCTCGTGCCGGTGGGCACTTACAGACCTTGGAGCCGCTGGGATGGAAGACGAGACCGCTTTTCCCGCTCCGGGCTGACAGCTGAGCGGCCTCGCTAAAGAAACCGCCATCGGTCGGAACGTTCGTCCGGGTTTCGGTCGTGGGCTGATTTGATCACATTGCCCAGGAATGGCAAATAACGGCTCGCCGACCTCGGGGAACTGCTCGACTGCGGTGGTCGATTGAAGTTGTCAGAGTCACGTAAGGCACAAAGATAAGCCTATCGATCCTCATTGGGGCGAGATGTCACATGCTAAGCTGCAGTTGTGCTGCAGTGTCAGCAGAGATCGTCTCAATATCACTTCTTGGATATGTTGATTGCTATACATCGCTTGAGCATATGTTGTGGATGAGGTGCATTTGCTCAAGCTCTTTGGGAGTTTGGTCTGCTTCCCCCACGAGCCGTACTTTCCACTTCCTTCATTATCCATTCGCAAGGTGCAGAGAAGTCTCTGTCCCGAAACGTTGTTGACCTTGTCGCCGCGCGAGCTTTATACATGTTGTGGCTTGAAAACATGTTCCAAAAGTACGGAACGATCAAGTCAAGTGTCTTGGACGGCGCTCGAACTTTGTCGACGATGTCCCTTACAGCAACGCTGCTTATTTCAACACTGGCTGCTGACAGCCTGCTTTTGTTCTCGTCATAAGCAGCGCAGTGGCGCAACCTGTTGGTCACCCCGCACTGCCCGAGGCTCAAAGGTCGAAAAGCGCCGAACACGAAGTCTGACCTTCGCTCTTTGCCCAATCTGGCGGTATTCGTGGTCCAAAAGCATTCCTCAAGCGACGGCTTTGGTTTTCTTTGCCATCGTTCAGTCAAGTGACTCGACGCCGGAGACTTGTCGCTTAACGGACACGAGACGCCGTTGAGTAATACCACACAATTATCCATCGCCCTGCGGAAATCCGCGACGAATTGTTCTATTTTCTATCCGTCCTGGCGATTGTCGAGTTCTCGTGGTCTTTTGCTAAAATGCCTCCGGGCCATGGCAACGTTGTGGCCTTAACACGAGCGACACCATCAAACCCCTGTCACCGTTCTGTCACTTGCCCAAAACGAAATCGATAAAGTTGCCGGTCCAATCGAAAGGAGCCTCCAGAATGGCGTCAACTCCAAAACGGAAAACACCAGAACCGTCAGCACCTGTCAGAATGAAGGCCGCCTCGTATCTGGCCGTCAACCGCAGAGTCACATCCTCCCGCATCTTGTCTCCATCTGGCACGACTGCATACCGCCTGCAAGGTGCGTACAGTCATCACCACGCTCCATATCGTTATCGCGGCCTTCTGGGGTAAAAGCTCACGAATTCGGCATGGAGGGGGCAGGACCGGCGCGCCCGACCTAAGATCTGGGGCGAGGCAAATGACCAGGGGATCTGTAAGCTTCAGTCTGCAAGGGCAGACGAGCTAAACCAGCCTTCGTGATGATTCTCGCCGGCGTCCGTTGTGATACATAAGGCGAGCGAGCTCCCCGGCTTGGCTGGTTCTTGTCCCCAAATCACAATCAGCATCAACGAGCAACTACCAACCAGCAGTTTTTGCTCAAGCGTGCCTTTGGCAACTCACTCTCGTTCAACAGCCACTCGCTTCGTCAACATGAAGTCCACGCAGATACTCGCGCCCGCCGCTGGGCTCTTCGCCGTCACCAATGCCTGGGGCACTGACGTCCACACTTCCTACACCACGATCGTCACTACGGCCTACGAGACGTACTGCCCTGTGAGTCTCATTCGTCTCACTCACGATGATATGATTCGACTAACAGCGGATAGTCTCCTACAACGTTTGTCCACCATAATGTGACTTACACCGCAACGACCGCAACAACCCTCACGATCACCAGTACGTCGTTGTCATCTATCCTCTCAGCCCTCAACTAACACCATCCAGACTGCCCCTGCACCATCACAACTCACCAACCACCCCCTAACACGACGACAAAGACCCTTCCCCCTTCCCCTCCCCACGCAAACACGACCACGACCTCCTGCCCGCCCGACCAGACGACCATCGTAACCAGCACAAAGACCCCCAAGCCCCCTCACCCAACCTACCACAACACCACCATCCTCACGCACACCCCTAAGCCTCCTCACACCCACTCCCCCAAGCCCCCTCACCACAACGGCACCACCTCCACGACCGTCATCGTCGTCACCCCTCCCGCGGAGACGACCCTCGCCGGCGTGACCCCCGTCGCGCCGCCCCAGCTCACCACCACGAAGCCAGGCTCTCCGCCCACAAACACCCCCGTGGGCCCCACGACTACCCGCCCCGTCACCGTTCCCGGCAGCGGAGCGGAGCATCTCGGCGCCGGCCTCGGCGCGGTCGCCCTCGGGGGTCTCTTTGCTCTGCTCATCTAATTTTCTCTTACTTAATTCCTAATTCCCCATCACTCGGGGGAAAAAATATGTCTTGACATGAAAGGGCCACCAGGCCTGGTTGAGACTTTTCTTATTCCATTCTACACTTTCCTTCATTGGCCGGCAGAAAAAAAGTTTGGGGGAGGGGATACTACCGGGAATTACAACACTACATGATACCATATGGCATTTTGATTTCGCGGGATACAACTAGTCTTTTGTTTTGCAGGAATCATCGTTGGAAAGGGTTTGATTCATCTGGAGTCAAGCGGAGTGCGGAGTTTCGCCATACGGGACAGGACAGTCCTTACTTAGTACACACATACACATACAATAATAGCGGGCAACAAGACTCGCGATCACGCTCCTTCACCAGAAAAGCCCCCAGCAAAGAAAAGCATTGCATCGTTTGGCGGTGGCGTCTGATCAAGCAAACAGATCGTCCATACCCGCTTATGCGACCTTATCTAGACCTCACCCGACCCCCCTCGCCAAGAATCAATATTTCTCTTCTCTCGCAGCTGACACGCATATATCCCTCGCCCTTCCCCTCTCTCCCTCAGCCTGAACGGCGCAAGGCGAGAAAAAAGCTTTGCTGTGCCGCCGACTTTCACGAACTAACCGCGACCATCTCAGCCTAAAGAGAAGAGATGCGGTGACGATGCCTGATGCACCTCGTATTCCGCCAACAAACCACCCCTACCCCCGCCTCACAAACACACCATCTCCGATAGACTCAAGGTCCCCTCATACCGTAGCCTGCTCCCAGCACCGCAAACCAAGGTAGGTAGATAAACTACTCGGTCTAAGACCTAGCCCTGGGTTGGGTGTTGAAATCCCCCCAATCCCCCGTCCATTCCAAAGAACGGTAGTCCAGTCTCCAAAACCGGTGTTGGCGTCTCCCACACTCTGCCACGAGCCAAGCACGTGGTTCGCGGGACCTAAAACCGCACCGCACTTCATTCGCCCGGCTGGGATTGAGCCTTCATGGGAGGCAGCGCTCGCTCACTCATCGCCAGAGAGCGGGAGAAAAGGGCCTGCAGAATCTCGTATCTGCGTCACTTGATCGCTTCTCCTCGCCAAGCCTCCGCCAACATTCACTCGAAGCCTTTTGGTTTATCAGTCTGCGACTGTGTGAAGCAGTATATTTATTGCTTGGATTTTGCCGTGGGCAGCGGAAGCGTTGCGTCACCACATATTTAAACGGTCGAGGATGGCCACGTTCATCTCGCTGCAGGGCCGAATAAGGTGAGGAAATAGTGGAAAACACCGTTTACGGGGACTGCGAGGTGTTGCATGAGGCTTATTGCACGCGGATGATGGGTGTTACATCAGGCTGAATGAAGCCTCGAGAACGTGGTATCTCAGTTGCATTGTACTCGAGCATAAAACATACATGAGAGCTCTATGCTCTCTTTTCTCTCAGAAGCCTCCTTGTCTGACCGTGACATCGTCTAAACTGCAGACATCTCCGCGGGACTGAGTGGGACAGAGGCCTCGCAACCCGTGTGGTTCTTTTCGCCAGGTTCAATGACAAGGTCATGGGCTAAGACCTACTCCCGCATTACGTAGCCTCGCCTTTGCTTCCCTGACCAAGCCCTTCGCCTCCTCAACCTCGTACCCGTCCTGGGTCAGCTCCGTGGCAAGCCGATTGGCCGTCATAAAGTCATGGCTTGCCATGGCGTGCTTTGCCAGCCACATCCGCGCTCTGCTCGTCGAGGCAGTGACGCCCGTTCCCTCATGCCCGCCGTCTCCGCGGCCCTCTCCGTTGCCTTCGTCGTCAGAAGCGCCGGGAGAGTCGTTGTGAATAGCAATCGAATCACCCAGATTATTTTCTGCCGCGGCCTCACCACCCTCTTGCGCGAGGCACAGCTCCATGTACGCCTTGGCCTCCTCGAGCTCGCCTAGCTGGTCATACATCATCGCAATCTGGTAGAGCACCTCTGGGTCCAGTTGTCCCGTGGCACCCCGGCCGCTGAGCAAATCTCCTCCACTGCCGAAGCTGCTTCCAACATCGTAGTAGGCATCCGCGAGCAGGGCTCTCTTCAGGGCCTTGATGCCGTCCTGATCGCGTCCCATCTTTTGTAGACAAGAGCCGACCGCCATCCACATCTTGCCGTCCCAGGGCCTGAGTCCAGCCGCCTTTTTGTAGTACCACAAACTATAGGTGTGCATCTCGAGCATCTCGTATGTCTGCCCGAGGCCGTACCAAGCTCGGTAGTCCCGGCGGTTGACATCGACTGCGCGTCGGTATGATTCGATCGCTGCATGGGTGTTCTTCAGCTCCACATACTCATGGCCCATGAGCGTCCATGCAGACAGGCAAGTACGGTCAAGTGTAAGGGCTCGACGGAAGTACTGTACTGCTTTCTCGTGCATTGAAAGCAGTGAGTAGTAGTTGCCCACTACTACACAGGACTCTGGACGGAACTTGTCGATGCTGGAACACAAATGTGCCAGGAACGCAAGCTTCGGTCTCATGTTCATGACGTAGAGGATATTGGAATAGTGATCCAGCGAATCCAGTCTGTGAGGGTGTAGTGACAACAGCCGACTAAAGTGTTGCTCGGCTGCCACAAGATCTTTGGCGTGATATGAAAGGAGGGCATTGCATGTGAGTAGGAATGACGAGGTGGGGAAGATGTTCAGCAACTGATCCAGAGAGTTTGCGAGCTCAGGACTTTGCTGGTATAGCTCGAGGGAGGTGTGAAGATGGAAAATGAAGGAGACGATGTTTTGAGGAAGATGAGCTGATATACGACTCAACTAGCACCAGTTAGCATGAAAGTTCAAATTCATGTGCACATCCGGGACCTACGTCGTCGAGCCGTGAAATCAGCGAGGTCATCTCGAGCCAGCAGCCCCAGTTCATGGGATACAGATGGACACTGCGAATGAAGAAGTCCATGGCCTTATCCTCGTTCTTCTCCTTCGCAAGCACCATTCCATACCTACTCCAGTCAGTACTCGTCCGAACCATCAACGCGCTCACACTCACAGGTATTCCAGCCAGCCCTGGCTTCCAAGTACCTCTCCGTCATCCGTTGTCCTCTCGTCGAACCAATTGCTGAGAAACCGGCTGACAGCATTCAGCTGCTTGTTGACCACGTTGCCCAGATCCTGCGGTCCCATCACCATCTCGGAGTCTTCGTCCTTGCGCTTTTCCCCGGACATGACCTTCGCATACAGCGCAAGGAACAAACTCTTCTGGCTCAATCTCGGGACCTCGGTGGTGCTGAACGCCTTGTCTTCTCTCGTCTTTCCCTTTCCCTTGGGCGTCCCCTCAGCCTTGGCATTCATCATGCCCGATAGCACAGCATCCGGGAGGAATACCGCGGCGCAGCGGTCGAACTCTCTCGAGTCGAACAGCGCCTTAGCCAGCAGGTATTTGTTAATCTCCCTGGCCTCAAGCAGAGCCTCCTCGGGATCGGCGTTGGGCGTGAAGACGGTCGGGACATATTGCCCATCGGCATCGGCGACGTCGGCATCGGTCGAGGTCTCGGGTATGGAATTGAGGAGCTCTGCCGCCCTGGGAACAGGAGCAACGTTAGCTACAAGCTCTTGCAGGGGTCGCCTCGGACGGCAGCAGGGAGAGAGCTTGCCATTTCGCAGACGAGTAGAGGCACCGCTCGGAGCACTTCACAACGGCATCTTGAAGCGAAGCGCGGAGCTGCGACAGGTCATTCTCGTTGAGCGACATCTCTGGGCATCCTCGGCGGGGGGTCGCTGTTTCGTTCGTGTGTGTGTACAGCAGTGTCGCGCGCGATGGGCAAGGGTGAAGGCCTCAAAAAACGCGGCTAAAGATGCCCCAATTGGTCCCGTTATCCGATGTTGCGCTTACGTTTCTAGACACAGTCTGGGCCGCGCATACGAGGAGGAGTCGGAGAGTTTCTTGCCGTCGAAGGGGGTTGAAGGACGCTGGAGCTGTCGAAATGTACGGGTTGTGTTTATTTGACCTGACGTAGTAAGGCTTAACGGCAGAAAAGGCGTTATCCACTTGGCGATGGAAGTCAACATCCACAACGCGCTTGCTGGGCGCGACGACTGTCAGTTTAGTGACACTGACCGCCTCTGCCCCTCCACTTCCAGGAAGCAACAGCCACTGAGCAAGGGACCTGATCAGGACGCCCTGGGCGCCTGTCATCCCGAGTGCCAGCCCCACCACGCCCGGGAACCGTCGCTTTCCATTCCCACTGCAACTTTGCCAGCCGCAGCGACTGCCTCACCGCACACCGGTCCAAAGTACCCCTCCACCGCCTGCCTGAATCGAACAAAATGAAGATCGGATGAGGGGTCGCATTGGTGGTGGTGGTGCAAGCTGAGCCGTTTGTACCAGTTCACTTGATTGCCCGCACTTTTACCACATGTAGGTACAACAATTTACACGCCCGGCGCAGTAATTTGCGATCAACCGCCCCGCGCAAACAAAATCTCCCCCTGCCTACTTCACCCGCTCACCCTCACTTTTGCTTACGCCCCGGTCACCCATTGTAAGTCCTCCACGTCCCACCAGGCACCAGGGCCCCCTTTTTTATTTTGCCTATCGGGAAGACAGAAAGTCTGCTTCGGCCTTGCACCTCTTAACCCAACCCATCCTCTGATATCTCGCGCGACCGTTGGAAAGCTGACCACGAAAACGCCTCAACAAGCCTCGTCCCGATCCATAGCTCCGCACCATTCCAGAAACCGTCAAGATGGCCAAGAAAACCACCCTCGCCGAGTTCGAGTCCGTCTTCCCCAAGCTCGAGGAGGTCCTCGTCGAGCATGCGCAAAAGTACAAGCTCCCCAAGGAGGAGCTGTTATGGTACAAGAAGGCAAGCTGACACCACTACCACCAACACCACCACCACCGAGTTCGGTGATGGCAGTTGAGACACTGCGCTTGTCTGCAGAAAGGAAATGAGACCATATCAATTGACAATTGACTCCGCCCCGGAGCTATACAGTCCCTCGAAGTCAACACCCTCGGCGGAAAATGCAACCGCGGCATGTCCGTTCCCGACTCCGTCTCCCTCCTGCTCGGCAAGCCTCTCTCTGAGGAGGAATACTTCCAGGCCGCGACCCTCGGCTGGATGACGGAACTCCTCCAGGCCTTCTTCCTCGTCTCGGACGACATGATGGATGGCTCCATCACCCGCCGCGGCAAGCCCTGCTGGTACCGCCACGAGGGCGTCGGCAACATCGCCATCAACGACTCCTTCATGCTCGAGGCCGCGATCTACACCCTCCTCAAGCGCTTCTTCCGCGAGCACGCCTCCTACGTCGACCTCATCGAGCTCTTCCACGAGGTCACCTTCCAGACCGAGCTCGGCCAGCTCTGCGACCTCCTCACCGCCCCCGAGGAGCAGGTCAACCTCGACAACTTCTCCATGGAGAAGTACCGCTTCATCGTCATCTACAAGACCGCCTACTACTCCTTCTACCTCCCCGTCGCCCTCGCCCTCCACTGCCTCAACATCGCCACCCCCAAGAACCTCAAGCAGGCCGAGGACATCCTCATCCCCCTCGGCGAGTACTTCCAGATCCAGGACGACTACCTCGACAACTTTGGCCTGCCCGAGCACATTGGCAAGATCGGCACCGACATCCAGGACAACAAGTGCAGCTGGCTCGTCAACCAGGCCCTGCAGCTCGCCACCCCCGAGCAGCGTCAGATCCTCGAGGAGAACTACGGCCAGAAGGACAAGGAGAAGGAGGCCGTCATCAAGAAGCTCTACGACGACATGAAGCTCAAGGAGCGCTTCGAGGAGTTTGAGGAGAAGCGCGCCACCGAGATCAAGGACATGATCAACAACATTGACGAGAGCGAGGGCCTCAAGAAGGGCATCTTCGAGGCCTTCCTGGCCAAGATCTACAAGCGCAGCAAGTAAACTGCGCGCGAACACACGCGCATACGACATGCTAGCGGAAAACAACGAATCGAACGAGTTGAAGAGAGATAAAAACACCTTAATGTGGCGCGGCATTGGCATTGAAGACAAAAGAAAGATACCTGAGTCCAATTGAACTGATGACGACGATAATAGACCGTTAGATTCATACATGGCCATATTAAGTAAACAAAGAAGATTTCCTGTCCAGATACATCACCTACTTGACATCTGTCCCCCTATTTTTGTGCTGTGTGACGCAAAAGTCAACAACCGGGTATCTTACAAGCTAAATCACCCATACGCCAAATCTTGCGTGCACGGCTTACTCAGGGCCCATTACTCGTCTCTTTCCCCGAGACCTTCTCTTCTATGGCCTCACGGGCCATTATGCAGCTCTTGACCTTTTTTTTTCCTTTTCTTTTCAACTTCGGGTTTTTTTCTTTCTCTTTGGCGTCATTCTCGGTCTGAGACAAGGTTGAGACAAGCCATTGTTATCAAATGGCAACGGTCAATGTCTGACAGTGCCACTGCGACCAAGGCCCTGTGAGGCGCGGGGTCTCGCGTCGCGACCTCGCTCGCGCTCGACGAAATTGATCAGCGGCACGTCCTCGTCATTTTGTCGCGAAGTCCGTCTCGGCATCGACGGCATGGGCGGTTGCTCGTTGGACACGACTCGGCGGACGGGTGCGCCACCAGCCGTCGAGCGACTCCTCGGTCTTGAGGCCGCCGACTGCGAAGCCATGCGCTGAGGCGGGTACGCCTTGGTCGTACCCATGCGAGTTACGGTTGGCAGTTGCGGTGCCATTGTGGTATCCGGCGAGTTTTCCCAGCCCGTAGCCATCTGAATCAAAGGTGTGCCTGTTGGCGCCTTGATTCCACGACCGTGACCCTCTCGCCAAGCGGCAGGCAAGTCTGGGACCTTAGGTGTTAGGTCGACCAGAGGCTGAGGCATCCCTGGCTTCCTCTGGGACGGTCCGTCCGATGTTGTCGGGCGTGCTGACGTAGTTGGACGAGCGACGGGAGGGCGGGACCGGCTTCGGGGTTGGGCCATGGGTTCCACGGCCGACCGGGACGTGCGCACCGTACCTCTTCTCGCGGGCATCCCGCTCAGCTGCCCGGACGTCTGCATCTCAGGCTCTGGGTAGTTGGTGAGTAGCCCTCCAGTAAAAGGGCTGTCGGGCGATAGATCTTCGTGAGCTGCAGCTGACGCGTTCTTCTCAGCCTGCTGCTTCCGTCCTTCATACGCGCGCCCCAGCAAGCCACTGTTTCTGAATTCCTGGTCCCTGGCAAATGGATCAATATGCTTCCTCGGCATCGGAGAAGCAAGGTTGGGCGTAGTCCTTGAACGAGAGACGACCTTTTGCTGCTTCGGAACAGACAGCTGCTCTGCCGGCCGCATTGAGTGCTTCTCGGGCTCCCTGCCAATATCGTCGATGGACTTTTCGAGCTTTTCCATATCCAGGAGCGGAGAGAATGTTCCAATCGTGTATGGAGTCTCGTCTACCGATACTTTGAGTCGGTGCAGGGTCCCGCTTCTGGCGAGACCACTTGAGGGCTTCTCGTTCGGGCTGCGCGATGTCTTCTTTGGCTTGCTCAGATCAACCTTCTTGTTGACCAGATACCAACTGCGCCATGAGTGCAGGACTCTCTTAAAGTCCTCGGCGAGTCTCGCGTCATCGGTCGAGAAGAAGTGGATAAAGTTTTCGGTGTTTTGGAAAACGCTGGACTTTTGCTGACTCTTCACGGCAAATGTGTTCTTCTTGGGTGCTCTGATTTGCTTCAACATGTCCTTCTCTGTGACTGAGTAGAGGTCAAAATCCGAAAGATGACACAGTGAAAGCGAATCCTTGTCCGAGACCTTGGCATCCTTCTTCTTGGCGGAAAACACCTGCCCATCCTCTTTGAGAGTGATGTACCGTTTGTTCCATTTCCCGGGTCGCGAAGAGTGGTACATCAAAAAGTTGATCAGACCGGCCGGGGGGTCGATGGTGCGGGGCACGACCTCGACGTTCAGATCGGGGTTCTTGTCGACAGAGTCTCCAGGGATGATGAGAAGGCAATGCTGGCTGTCACGGTCCCAGGAATTCAAGACATCTCTGACCCTCTCATATCGCCTAAGCCGACGCTCCAGGCCAAAAGCGAAGTAGCACTCCATGACAATGCTGGTTTGCGGGTTGATGTTCTGGGTCATGAGGTTTGCGGCCGAAAATAAGATTTCCATGGGAGTCGTCTCGGGGGTAACGGGCAGGCTGATGGACGACTGCATGCATCGAATTGTCACTCGCTGGGCGAGGTGTTAGCAGAGGCGCATGGGACAGGACGAACGACTCGTTCAACTCACACGTTCGCCAGCATTGCTGGCTGTGATGGGGGCATCGGTCTGGGGAACGATGCCGCCTCCGCCGGCCTGAATGAAGCGTGTGGGATCCATGACGCTGACTGGCCGGCAATCGAGCGAAAGTGGCTGAAAGTATGTGGGAGGGGACTTTGTGAGCGTAGCAGGGTCGGACTTGCGACTTTTTCTAAGAAAGAAGGCGAACTTGTTGACGATGGGGGATCGTCGGGGCGGGGGGTCGGGAACAGCGGCTAATTGAGCCTGAAGTCTTGCGAGATCCTTCCTCTTCTGTTCTGCCAAGATGCGATCAGTCTCTGCTTCGAGACGGGCGACTTCTTCGGCCCAGCGGGTGGCCTCCTCCTGTTCCTGGTCCTTGCGCCGGCGATCGTCTTCCTCCTCCTGTTCAATCTGCTGTTGGAGCTGCTGTTGCTGCTGGCGGTGCTTCTCCCACTCTGCGTCTCTGAGCTGTTCTCTGCTGGGTACGGGGTGGAGGTTGAGTTTGGTGATGATTTGGGAACGGGCGTGGTCAGCTCGTGCAGAGAGCTTGAGGTCGGCGCATGACGAGGAGTTGGAAACGAGGATCGGGTTGTGCGAGCGAGGCCTCAGCTGGGGTAAAGGAGGCGGCAGAGAGTCGCGTGCTACCCTTGCGGTTAACGGAAGAGGAGGCGGCAGGAAATTCGGAGGAGGAGGCGGTGGTGGTGGTACATTTGGCGGTGGTGCAGTTGGAGGTGGTGGTGCTGCTGCTGATCCTGCAGGCGATGGTCCTTCTCCTAAAGGCAAAGCAGCACCAGGTACCTGGCCGAGAGCGAGTGCTTGGAGAAGGGGTGGTAGTGCCGCTGCCGCATCAGCAGCTGACGCTGGCAATAATAACGCTGATCCTGCAGATGGGGCAGGCGGACGCTGGGCACTCGTCTGAATGGCCTGGTGGGTGCAGGAAACCCCTGGGGCTGGGGTCCTGGACCCGGAACTGGAGCGCGCTAAGGAAAATAAGGAACCCGGTTCGCTTGGGGTGCTGGGCGAACCCCCCTGCAAGGGGCTCTCGGCCGCATTGGGGGCTGTTTTTGGCCGCCGTCTGTTGGGGTAGCTGAACCGCACAGGAGACTCGGGACACGGCGGCGCTGTGACGCTTGCTTCTGCTGCTTCCGTGCTAGAAGAATACGGGTGGTAATCGTTCAGGTTAGACCTCGAAGCATAGTAGCAGCTGGCGGTGCCGCGTCCGAGAAAGGAGGGGGATGCCTCGTCGTCGTAGTCGTCGTCTTCAAATGCACCAAAACCAACACCAACACCAACATCGGGCCACTGCCAATGCGACTGTGGGCGCGACAACTGCAGCGGGGTCTGCGGCGGTGGTTGGAGCGTGAGTGCCGGTGCCGTCCGCCGTCTTGCCGCGGAAGAGGGCGTCGTCTGGCCGCGCTGCTGCTGCTGCGTATTCCTCGCTGGTGTTTGTGCCGCTGCCGTCGCCAGTTGCTGCTGTTCTGTCGTCTGCTGCTCATCATCGACGGCGATCCCGATGCAAATGCCAATGCTTGTCGCGGTGCCCGTTTCCGTCGTGGCACTCGACACAGTGTCGTCATCCTGAAAAATGTCCACGTCCCAGTCCCTCCAGTCTCGGCCAAAGTCCAGCACGCTCTTGTGCTCCCGCAGGTTCCTGTACCGGGTCAGCCGTCCGGCGGTAACGCTGTGTCCCCGTCGTGGTGGATGCGGAGCTGGCGATTTGGGTGGTCCTGGCCCTGCCGACATGGTCCGACTAATACGCGGATGCAGCCCGCCTCCAGCAGCTTCCATTGCGCTAATTATTTATTAATACCTCTCTGTACTTATTCGTAAGGATTTGTTTCTCGGTCGCAGAGGAGACCAAAGGATTCGAATGCCTCCCTGAACAATCAAACGACGATGCCGACCCAACCCCTTATTCTCCCGTCTGTCTGAAGAGATCGATCCGATAGACGATAGGGCTACTCTGCCAATCCCCCGGATTTTCTCGTCCGATATGGATGGCGTCGATGGCAGCGGCAGGTAAGGTAGGTTGCGGATAGCGCAAGCGGCAGCGGCCCAGTCCGCTGGGACCTCGGAGCCGGAGCTGGAGATGATCTCCCCAGCCCAGCAGGGAACTGCTGAACGTTATCTTGCGTCCGGATGCAGTCCTCCCCCAGGACCCTGCAGATCATGCAAGTGATTGATAACGATCCAGCAGATTGAGATGACCTTAATTTTCTTTCTTTTCTCTTTGTCTTTGTGCTGTCCCTTCTTCGGGTATTCGGTCAGACACTCTGACGCCGTCCGGTATCGATTAAGCGTAATTGCCAATTGGTGTAACCATGGAAAAACGAAGCAAGGAGATAATTAAACGTCGTCGTACTTGTCGCTGCTCTCGCTGCCGCCCACTGGCAATAATTGACACAGCGCAGGGGTCAAAATTACCTGTAAACTCGGGTCTGAGAAGGAAGCAAAAGAAAGAACAAAATTTACCAAAGGGACAAACGAAAGTGGCGAGACCTTCCTTCCCATAAGTCGGGTCCGTCAGGAGCGAGGTACCAAGGGAGGCTTTTTTACGACTCCAGGTTGCAATTAAAACTCCACCTCCCGCCGATAGACATGGAGAGACACCCAAGAGACATTTGAGAAAAAAAAGGGCCACCTCTTCACAAAACGCGTCCACCGGCACGCAGCACAATGAGGTGCACCTGCGCCCCGTGAGCCAGATGCCAATCGCTGATGTCCAATTTGCCTGGTCTATTGTGTCATCACACTTCTCTCCACGATGCATTCCAAGTCCAGCCCTGAACGCCGTCTTGGACGTGCCGTGTTTACACCTCCGCGCACAGGTGACGCGCTCGTGCATAGACCACTGTATGCCGAGGTACAATATACAGCAAGGTACAGATATGGAAAAGGACCAAGACCACTGTATGCATTTCAGTGTCAGAGACGGATTCGTATTGTGGAATGAACCTGTTCCTGAGCCCCATCTGAGCGTCCCTGTCTCTGTCCCTTCTTTCCCCCTGATGCTTTGACGAAGCATCCTGACTTGCGGACCGATTCTCTAGCTTAACAACAGCCATCGCCATCACGTGCTGCCCGATGCATCTTACGCTATCTGTCCTGCGCCAAGAGCGGCAGAGGAACATTCATCACAACCTGCGAGCAGAGTGGCATCTGCTCCACAGCTCCGTCGCCCATCTGCCGGCCCATAACTTCCTGTATGTCGAAGTCGCCGATGCAGTTCCCGCCGGGCGCTGATCCAGACTAATGTCGGAAAGCGTGCACCTCGCGCCTCCACCATCCGATAAAGTCGCTTGTCGATACGTCGATGCCTAGGTCCTTGAGCGCTTTGGTGCTAAGGTGGCAGTCGTACGGACGCTGCACGCTAGCATTGGGGTCGTTGCCCTCCGTGTTCGCAATGATGCCGTCCATCGACAAGTCCATGATCTCGGCAAACGTCTGGCAGATCTCGTACTTGGTCATTCTGTCCTCGCTGGAGAACTGGAGGATCTTGGGGAACGAGCTACGGTCCTCGGCCTCGGTGTACTTGACAGCAATATCTGATCCACCGTCAACTCTGCCTCTGGGACTATGAGGGAGTGCGCTTACCATGGCACACGCGACCAACATCTTCAGTGTTGGTGGGGTATCGGATGGCCCAGTGGTCCATCTTCACCTTTGACTGCCCGTCCTGTGTCTTCCACAGAGTGTCCAAGAGGATGTTGGTGGCACTCTCGGCAGGTGTTTCTGCCTGACCGTATAGGACCGGTACGCGCAGGACGACACCGAGACCTTCGCGGCCGGCCTGCTTGTACTCCTCTAGCATAGCATGCTCTCCATCCAGCTTGGTCTGGCCGTACAAGTTCGTAGGGCCAGTCTGGGCGTCATTCTCGTAGGGGGCCTCTCCAGGCTTTCCAGAGAAGACGTAGTCGGTGGAAATGTAGATGAGGAAGATGCCCCGAGCGGCACAAAGGCTGGCGAGTGACTTGGTGGCGGCAACGTTGAGTGCTCTGGCGGCGTCGGGGTCGCTGTCCACCTTGTCGGGATATCGCTGAGCCGCACCTATTTTGAACGATTGATGAGCGATTCGATGCACATGAAGCAAGTTTAGACATGGGTTGACACACAGTGCACAACTACTCGAGGCCTGAGAGAGGCATTAGCTATGGCTGTCCAGGAGTCGAGAACGCAGGCCAACCTACTTGGACTCCTCGAGAAACTTCTCAACTCCGGCAGGGCTTCCCAGATCGACCTTGAACACCGACACGTTGTCTGCGCGAGAGTATCCCGTGCCCTTGACATTCCAGCTTTTGCGGTCGAAAGCTCTAGCGACCTGGCGTCCCAGGAGGCCGGTCGCGCCAGTCACAACGACATCCTGTCCAGCCATTTCGTGTATCAAGGCTCCAATCAGAGTCTCAAAGAAAGTCAAAAGTAACAACGCGATTTAAGTTGGTAAGGAACTGTTAACGCTTCCTTTGTCACGTTATGCTCTTGCTCTGGCGATGCTAGAAAGCTCTAGCTGCCCCTCAGCTACCCCGCGGTGGGGGTTTCCTTCACCTGCGACAACTCAATTGGACGGTTTGTCGGATAATTACATCATCTTCACACAATGCATACATAGAGCAGCGTAAACTGTGACCTCCCTGTTTCTCTCGAAACTAGGGACCGAAGCCTCCCAGGTCAACTCTGCAATAATTTCAGACGAACTGGTCGAAGACGAGTCCACGGATCCTTCCGAGGGCTTCGGCACCGCAATAGCCCGGGCTCACCTGGCAAGAAGACCAAAGCAACTTTCGAACTGCCCCAAAGTTGGCAGCATGCCTACGGGCATGTTGCGGAACTCAAGGGCAGAACGTCGATCCTCTGGAATTGAGCCAATTCGACGCCGGCTCACCATGTACCAGAAGCGAAATCTTCAGCGAGCAAGAGAGCACGGCACTCATTGACTCGCAAATCGCTGACTTTGCCCAGACCCTTGGCTTTTCAGGAATGAAATTGTCGAAAATTCTCGAGCGAAAACTTCCCGAGTCATGAACGACCCTCAACGACACTGGACCGCCATGCTTGGGCCGCGCGCCTTTTATCATGGCTTTGACAAGACATCAGCCAATGCTACGCGCTGCCCACCTTCCGGCCAGACGGAGCAGTCGAGCTACTACGCGCCTCGAGCACTGCGTAAGCAACATCTCGCCTCACGAGACGTCAGCAAGATGGTAATCATACCCAGACAGCGGCAAGCTCTTTTGACATGTTCATAACCACGTTCTTTATTATATAGCCCGGGCACCCAGATAACACCAGATCGTCCGCCAGAGTGCCTCGACGTTGCAGTACCCGATTCTCGCGCCATCGTGCCCCAGACTAGCCCTTCCCATCGGCGCGTCTCAAGACATGGACAGGGAGAGCTGCCCTTACACTAGCAAGCAGACCAATGAACAAAATCGTCGTCTCCTCGAGCAAAGCTTGCGCGGCGGAATTCGCCGCTAGCAACTGGACGAGACCCTCCGGAAGACCTGAAGCAAAGGGCTCACTGCCGAACTTTCGATGGAAGTCATCGGGAGCAGCAGCCGCCAGCATGCTTTACGGCGCAAGTAATACCCCGACCCAATCTCCCCTCCGAAGTGAGTTCTGATGAAGCCAAATTACACCGAGGAAAAGCTCTGGAACCGCATCTCGATCTTCCGTCCGGTACCGTGCCATGGCCCGGACGGCATGCGCAATAACGAGACAGCATTCTTCCCATCTCCTTCATCCACCGGCACGGCGTTCTCCGCCAAGAGATGGGATCGCGTGTGTCCACCGTTGGCAAATTACCTTGCATCAACGGCCCGGTTCTCCAATGTCCATCTCCCGCTTTGAATCCAAAACCCAAATCAAACCGTGTCTTTTGCGTATCCAGTGGAAACATTCCGCCTGGTATTCTCTCTTCTTCACCGACGCCGGCTCTCTCACTCCATCACATCTTGCACAGGCATTGCTGCCCTCGCCCCGTTACATTTTATTTTTGTGCCCCCTTCCAGAACAACCGCAGCCCACTGTGGCGCACCCGCGCTTGGCCCTGCCTTGGACGCTAGAAAGAAACACCACCCAAGCCCACCAACCCCCGGCGAGGTTTCGAGAACGCGTACAGGCCATGTCGCAAGGCCGGAAAGAATAAAAGCGGGTGTGATCTAAATCGCTCCCGATGGTGCGGTGGGGGAGTCAGTATCAAGTATATTGCCTATTCCTGTGCTTGGGTGCCATTGGGCCCCCGTCCCCTCGAGCGAGCGTCTTTTCTTAGCGGCAATGGTCAATAACACGGCGTTATATGCATGGGAATCCCTTCCCCGCGGCTCGTGACCGACTTCCACGTCCAGCGTAACCGCAGCATCACCAAGAAGAGGCAGAGCAAGAAACGGGAAAAATCGATCTTGTTTTCGCAGTGTGTGTGCGCGTGAGGTATCTTTAATCTATATTGTACTACAATGCAATCGTCATCATGGCAAAAAACAAGTGACCCAAGGAAAAGGGGGAGAAACCCGCTCCCGTCCTCCCCCGGGCCTCTCTCAGAAACTCTCTGAGCTGTTGGTCGAGTAGAGCTTGGTATCGTAATGACTCCTCCCGGGGCCCCTATCCATCGGTGGTGGCGGCGCCCTACCCCCGGCCGGCGGCGGCCTCGGCGTGGAGTCCCTCTTGTCGTCGTAAACGATGTTCACCTCGGTCGTGCGCATAATGCCATCGTACGTCATGATCTCCTCCTCGCTCGTCGTGGGCGAGTGGCCCCTGATCTCGGAGCGGCCCTTCATGTTCTTGAGCTGGAAGGTGTTGTCGCGGTTCGTCGTTCCGCTGCGGCCGCGCGTGTTGGTGGTCACCGTCGCCGTGGTCCGCGACTTCTTGGTAGGGTCGCCGGAGCGGCCGTAGCCGTAGCGGCCGTTGGAGGAGGACTTGAGCGAGGCGAAGAACTTGGGGAACCAGCGCAGGAAGAGGCCGCGGAGGGCTGGGGCCGAGGCGGTGATGATTGCGAGGTTCGTCTCGACGGCGGAGTAGGTGAAGCGGATGTCGTAGGTCGGGTCGGTGGTGTTGATGTGGTAGCCGACTTCGACGAGCCAGAGGAGGCGGAGGATGCTGATTGCGGTGACGCTGGAGGAAACCTGTGTAAGCCGAGGTACTTGGGAGGAGGTTGCGAGAAACTTACATTCCTCCCAGGGCAAAGACGGCAAGTAGAGCCATCTTGACCCTCGTGGGCATCTTGAGTCCTAGAAAGATCCAGAACGGCATCGCCAGGGCCAGCACGTCGGTGAGGATGGTCAGGGACGCGGTGCTGACGTAGAAGGCGTTCATGTCGATGCACTTCCCCTCCGTGGGCGGGTTCCGGCCCGCCTTCTCCCAGAAGTAGTTGATGGGTTGGCATTGGAAGATGACGGTGACGAAGATGGCGACCATCAGGGTCAGGTTGAAGACGTTGAGGCCGATGAGGGCGAAGCGGATGCGCCGCTTCTGCCCGCTCAGGCGGAGGAGGAACATGAGGACCGACGTCTTGACGAGGGCGAGGATCGGGTTGTAGAGGAGCTGGATGATGTAGTTCCACAGACTGCCGAGGCGGTTGTCTGCGACCAGAGGGATGTCGTAGACGTGGATGCCGATGAAGCCGTACCGCATGCCCATGTAGGATGCTCCCGTCTCGGCGATGGACTCCGCCTGTGCTATGTTAGTCAGTTCAACGCAAAGTAAATCTCGGAACCTACCATTGCAAAACATATCAAGCCGTCATCTAAAAGCTACAGTTAGTCACAGAGCCCAGGTCTCGCGGACATCAACTAGACAAGCCAGCTTTGACAACCAACTTACCCCATCCGAACTGCTTCGTGCTGACTCGACTATACACCCTCAATCCCACCACAATAAGCGCCAAAGCCGGGAAGAAGAAGAGAATAAAGAAGCCAATCTGTTGGAGCCCCGTCTCCGGGTACGGGTAGTCGTCGCTGACGGGCGGTAACGTCGAAGATGTCGTGGCAGGCGAGGCCGCTGCCGTTGTCGTCGCTGTGTCCCGGGCCTCCTGCGCCGCGTAGACTAGAGCCGCGATGGCCTGCGACATGGCCGGCTGTGATTGTCCTCTTTGCTTCCTTCGATATCCCGTGCGAGTTTACAAGCTCAAGGAGCCTTGGCTGGCTTGGCTGGCTGATATAGATCAGATTCGTAACACAATGCCACGGAAATGAGTTCAAGAATGGTTCGAGAAGGATGAGGGTTCTATATGTCATAACACCTAGCTTGAAAACCTCGGAACCACAAAGTAAGGCAAGGTGTTTTGTTTCTTTGCTTTGCTCGCCCTGGAACACATAGATTACTTTGGCCACACTACGCGCCTACAACACCTACCAGGCTCCTCCTTCGCAAGAGGCACACATATTAGGCCCTAGTGCGAGCTGAAAGGGTCTACCTTTCCTTCTTTCTTCCCTTCCCACTTCTGCAGCGACAGGGTCGGTAAAGCATGAGCCAAACGGAACGGCGGCAGACCTTGACCTCTCGGTGACCTCTGCCTGGGAAGTCCAGCCCCAAGTGGCGCCGGATTTCTTCCAAAACAGCTTCTGTACCACTCGTGTGGGTGGGTGTGGCCATGCAAGAACGGGAGACCCCTTGAAGAGAGAGGAAGGACGAGAGAGAGATCACTTGGGCCTGCGGACGGTGGTAACCCTACACTGCGGACGGCCCATCCACGCACCCCTTGTTTATATCAAGACAAGGATATACGTTCGCCGCAGAGGGAGCCGAGGGCAGATGAAGGCGAGTGGCTCAGAGAAGGAGAAGAGACCAGAGATTGGAACAGACGGTCCAGCCCTGTGTGGATGGTAGTATGAGGACCGGAAGTTTGGAATTGGTACCTCCCACACCATCCCACCCGTCGATCTGTCTTGGGGCCGTGCCATGGAAGACGCCCAGAAAGATGCTACCTACCTTGCTTCTCCCGTGACAGCACTTGCGACCGTTGAGACTTTCGTGGCGTACCAGCTACAGCCGAGGGGGAACACCCGCTGCCATCCCGCGTGAAGAGTTCCAAGTGCAATCTAGTTGACAGCTGCCAACGGCGTGGAAATGGGCTCATGTCTGAGAGTCTCCATCGGGTTGCTAACAGCTCAGGTTGCTGAAGATGGGGGGTGCGCGAAGACGAGTGCGTCCTCTTCTTCGCGGACCCATTAATCGGTTATCAAAAGGGAAAGGAAGCCGAAGAAGCATCTGCTCTCTCCACGGCTGCCTGGCCTGGAACTCACTTGAGCATGGAAGAAATTAAAGTGAATGGGTTCTGCAGGCGGGTTGGTGCAGCTGCGACCTGTAGGATGTTGGCCTGCAGAGCGGGGGACCGAAGTACGTATTTCGATCGCGGGCTGCATCTCGCCCCAGTGGGCATGTGGAGCTTCCTTGGGTCTCTCTGTGTCTGTCTCTGTGTTTGTCTCCCTGCCTTGGATGGGATATCGAACGATTCCCCATGTCGGCGGTCCAGTTGGTTCGTGGGGCCGAAGAGGAACAAAAAAAAAAAAAAAAAGGCGCGGAATAGTGGATCAGTTGGCTGGGAGGTTGCTGGTCCTTGGATGAATCGCGAAGGCGCTCGTATTGGTTTCGTACTGGCTGGGTGAGGAGGGCCCAACTCCAACGACGTCGATGTTGTTCAGGCGGGATCCCGGGATGCAGGTACGCCATCACACACCGGGGTTCCGCAGGAGCGTTCGGACCAGGTGAAACCCCTCCCACACCAAAGGGCTTTTTGCTAGTGTGGCTGCTTCAGATGGCGGAGAGGCAGTGAAGGAGAAAGATTGAGGATGGGCATTGTGTGACTTTCCCGTGTTTGACACCGATGCACTGCATCGGGATAGGGGGTTTGCCCAAACCTGGCTTCACCTGACCGAGGAGAAGTTGGTGATGGTCGGGTGTTGCGGGCGGACTTCCTGGATCCAACAAGTATCGGCCGTCTTGCGCCGGGAAATCTGCTGGCAGTTACATGCATGTGAGAGCTGCTGCGCCGCTGAAGACGTGCGAAAGCCGAGAGACAACGCGTTGGCGTGAAGAAATGAGCACTGCATGACAGCCGGGGAATTAGCGAGTGCCGTGCTGTCAGGCTCAACGTGAGTGTGGTTGTTGGTTGAGTGTTGGATGCAGCCAGTCGACCAAATCGATGAGAAATCGACGTGTCATTCACTGCAGAACTGGTCGACATCTCAGAATGCGCTCCCCCAAAACTCGACACTCATAGTCCCCAGAGTCGCAGGTCGAAACCAGACTCCAACCCAACTAGACAGGCAGGCGATAAGATAGCATCAAGCGCTGGCCTCTGCGCTGCCGCTTGTTGGTGATCACTTGCGGGAAGCGGTGCGGCATCCGATGCTCCGGCAGGAGTTGCGAGTCCACCGGGGTAGAAATTGCATGGGAACTTCATATATTTTCGCGCCGGGTGTGGACAACCCCTGTCCCGCGCAGAGCATGTCTCCTCTCGTGCCGAGCAACCATCCCCGAATGGCAAAAGCGCAGATTTCTATCAGGGTAAATCTCGCGCGGCAGACACGAAGGCGAAGAGGCGAGACGGGTTTCGGCCTTGGGTATGATGCTCCCCAGCTGAAGCCAAAAGGCTTCGGAACGTCTTGAGAAGAACTCGCTCCGAGCCCCGAGAGTTGAGATGAACGCCGCGCAATCGCCCGACAAAGCTCGTTCAGTGCTCGTCAGTTGCAACAGGCTTAAGCTTGATTGTGAGATGGTAAATGGATGACGGATGGTTCCTGAATTTAAACAAGCCGACAAAACGAAACGGCCGGTGTGCGTTCACAGCATGGAGCTTCCCTTCTGCATTGACGGTTCCAAACCCTTCTGGGGACATCTCTGAATCGCTAGCGAAATCCTCGCCTGGAACCAGGAGTGACTGTGCCTTGATCAAAAAGTGCCTCATTCTTCAACCTCTCTGCAGGTCTCCTCGAGCGAAGGATCGAGGTGTCCAGCGAGACCTTGCTTACGAACAACCCGAATCTGGCAAGTCGCCGGGATACCGTGGACAGGAGAAACCCACGGCAATCTTTTATACTTGCGCATCTCCCATCGCATCCAACCGCGCACTAAACGCTGGCCCGACTCAAGGTAGTGTTGGCCGTGTGGATCAAGCGGCGAATGGCAAAACCGCCAAGTGGACCTCGTGGAGAAGGATAAGAAGAAAAGATGTGAGTTGAAGAAGCCGGAAGAGAAAGAAACCGGACTGGACTCTTGACTTGACTCAGTCGGCCGAGCTTGACGTACTGCGCAGTTAGATTGGGTCGTCCAAACGTGAGCTGATATATTTTGCTGGCACCTACTTGGAAGAGGAAATCAACTGGCAGCAGGGCAACTTTCCCCAAGGCAGACCTACCTCCGCGAGATGTTGACGCGCAGGTACTGCGGTTGGTCGAAAGACCGTCTAGCCGACTTGACCGGGCATCTTGCGCCGGTCAGGTCGGCATGCCTCCACAACCCAACGTCGACCAGGACCGAGATGACAACAACATGCATGGCAAGGGTCGGGGCTACTGTGCCTGGGCGAAGCGTGCGGGGGCCGCCATCTCGGCCAAGGAGCCAGTGCTCCAGACTCCGATTTCCAACGTCCAGCCACTCAACGGCCGCCAATCTGCACCGGATCCTCGAGATCCTTGACCAGGCCGAGTCCAAGTGGAGATGAAGCTGCACATCGAGGTGGACGACGAGGGTTGAATCACTGTAGCATTCTGCCTTCCTTCTCCGAGCCGTGTTGGTGTAAGACTTTTTGCCGTTCCTCGGCGCCGTGTCACTCGGCTCGTCGCCGCTTCCTTGCCTCTCACCCAACTCCATTCAGGCTGGCATTGTTCATCTCCCTCAAGGGGTCCTACGCAGGAAATTCTCTGGCTGCTGTAATCAAAGGAGGACTGTGACCCAGCGAATGATGCCTGCTGTGCATCCGCTGTCCGCTGCGCCCGTCCAGGACCTTGCCCGTCGATAGTCGCTCCTTTTCGTATCTTCGCCCCCAACCTTGCCTTCTGCGAGTGGAATAGTTCTAGAAGAGCCCTGCAAATATTGTATCTTGGCCGTGGATGCGTTGCCCTGCGTCAATTTGTATACGGGCAAAGCGTACAACCAAAGACTATTGACATTCAGCCTCCACAGAGAACAATTCCGTTTGCCGGCCGCATCATTCGATCTCGTTGGTGGCGTTGCGAAGCCATTTCCGTTGTTGGTCTTGCCGTGTCCACCGACTCGGGCTCTGGTCCAACCGTCCAGTCTAGCGTTCCATTGCTCATCTCGGTCTCCACGCGTTTACCCCGCTGCCACCGTTGTCGACCACGGAGTTTTGATATATTTGATGCGCCTCTTCCCGTCTGGGTGGTCATCTCTTACACACCTATTCGTCCGTTAGCAGCCCTTCGCGTCTGAATCCACGTGGTAATCATGTATTCGATGCGCTCTGTTTGGACGGCGGCTCTGCTGTCCGTCAGTCAGCTGGTCTCGGCCCAGACGATCAAGGTTGATGGCCAAGAAATTGGTGAGCACTTCTGGGTGTGTGTTGTTTCGACCAGGACTCTCCAACTGACGATCTCTCAGCCGCCGATAACTCCACCGTCGCTCCGGCCGCGGAGGTTGCTAATGTCGCCGTCGCAAGCACATCTGCTGGTCTCAACGACCAAGAGAAGGTTCAGCTGACCGATGCTGTCCTCGCCAACCTGACGACCCTCGAGTTGTCCAACATCTCCCTCTTTGGCTTCGATGATGCCACCTCGGTCAATAAGAGATCTCTCTTCGGCCGATGCAAGACATATCCAGGAGACATCCTGTACCCCAACAGCCTGATATGGGGTGTCTTCGACCTCCTTCTCGGTGGTGCTCTCACCAAGACCATCCCCGAAGCCTCTGTGTGCTATGACGACTTTGGCAACTATGATGAGGCAAAATGCGCTTTCCTGACCACAAACTGGGTCAACGGCTCGTATTACCACACCGAGGATCCCACTGCCATCAATGCTGTCCTCTTCGAAGGATTGAACTGCATGCCTCCGACCCTCAACGTCGGCGAGACTAGCTGCAAGGTTGGCGGTCTGCCTTCGTATGTTGTCGAGGCGACCACCGTGGCTCACGTTCAACTGGCCATCAACTTCGCCCGCAACCTCAACCTCCGCCTTGTCGTCAAGAACACCGGACATGACTTCGGTGCCAAGTCCACCGGTGCTGGCTCGCTGTCCATCTGGACCCACAACTTCAACGAGATCAAGTTCTTCGAGAGCTACAAGCAGGACTCCTACAGTGGCCCTGCCTTTAAGCTCGGTGCAGGTGTTCGGGCTTTCGAGGTCTATGAGGCAGCAAACAAGAACGGCGTCACTGCTATCGGTGGCGAAGGTCAGACCGTTGGTGTCATGGGTGGCTACGTCCAGGGAGGTGGCCACAGTCCTTTGTCCGGCCTGTACGGCATGGCTGCCGATAATGTTCTTTCTTTTGAAGTCGTCACTGCCGATGGCCGTTTCGTGACTGCCAGCGAGTCTGAAAACACGGACCTCTTCTGGGCCATCCGCGGTGGTGGTGGCTCAACGTACGGTGTCGTGACATCTGCTGTCGTTAAGGCTTACCCCAAGATGAAGGTCAGCACCGCCACCTTTGCCTTCTCGACCGGCGACAATGTGACCACCGACCAGTTCTGGACCGCACTGCGCCTCTACTTCGATGGCTTCATCGAGTATGCTGTCGACAATGCCAACTACGGATACTTCCGTATTCAGAACCTCGGCACCTCTTTCGCCTTCGACATGGGCCCTTGGTGGGCGCCCAACATGACAGAGACGGAGCTCCGCAACTTGACGGCGCCTCTTCTCGCAAAGTGGGCTGAGATTGGCCTCAACGTCGAGCCCGTCTATACAGAGTACGAAAACTTTTATGATGCCTGGTCTGTCTCATTCCCTCTCGAGCCCTGGGGATCCAACGCGATTCGCCAAGCCAGTCGTCTCTTTCCCAAGGCCAACTGGGAGGACGAGACCAAGCTGAACGCCACCTTCGACGCCATCAAGTCTGTTGTCGAGGACGGTGGCTACATCGTCGCCTTCAACATCTTTGCCGCACCTGAGGGATACCCCGACAACGCCGTCAACTCTGCCTGGCGCGAGACTGTGATGCACTGCATCACGGCCGCCCTTTGGGATCCCACGGCCGACGAGTCTGTCATCAAGAACGCCAGTGACACCCTTACTTTCGACTGGATGCAACGTTTCCGAGACGTTTCGCCCGGCGCCGGCGCGTACATGTCTGAGTCGGACTACATTGAGCCCGACTTCACCCAGGCCTTCTGGGGTACCAAGTACGACAAGGCTCTCGAGCTCAAGAAGAGGTTCGATCCCAACGACGTTTTCTACGCTCAGAACGGCGTCGGATCCGAAAACTGGGAGATGTCGGAGATGATTATGGGCAACTTGCCCTCTCAGAACAGCAAGTTGTGCCGCAAAGAGTAGTTGATCGGCGTGCAGGATTTTGTATCATTTTGAGGGCATTGTCTCCTCATTTCTCTGTAAATATTGACGCTGTATATAACAAGGCCAATTCGCGCCACTTGCAGCCTAAACCAACATTAGTAGATGATCTCAACGCCCGAGAATAGCAAAGTTTATACCATGTAGACATCAAGATATTGATATTCAAACCTCTGAATGATGGATATGCGGCTTTTGTTGACGGTTTTAGCGTCGTTCTTCTCGTTCATTCTGTGGCTATAGGTCTCCTTACCGCCGTCATCGTCGTCGCTGCGTCGTCATTGTAATCTTTGCTGTTATCGCTGTCTATCGTCGTCCTCCTCATTAGAGTCACCAAGTACACAGAAAATGTAGTCGCCCAGACACAGGAAAATGAGGCGGTCTCTTCCGATCCCCTTGCAACATACGGCGACGTTGTACTTCGTATGCCCAAGCTGGATGAAGCTTGGCAGGAAGGTGCTGGCTCAGTGGCGGAGACGTACCTGACTGCGCGCCCCACTTTCAATTTCACGCTAAACCGTACCCGGACAGGCGCATAACCTGCCTCTGAATTTCAAGGTGACATCTCCCCCAAACTCTTCAACCGTAGCTTCACGAACCAGCCGTCGTCCATCATGGCTTCCATCGCCGCATCTCTGGCCGCGGCCCTCCCGAAACCCAAGTACACCGGCGAAGATGAAGAGGTTCCAGCACGCGCTCAGCAACGCGGCCCGCGTATCGTAGGCGCCGGTCAGCTCGACGAGACCCAGATTGTGCTGAAGAGATCCGGTCCTCCACCGTACGGACAACGCGCAGGATGGCGCCCTCGAGGCCCCGAAGACTTTGGCGATGGCGGCGCGTTCCCCGAGATTCCGGTCGCACAGTACCCGCAAGATATGGGAAAGAAGGGAGCGTCAGCAAGCAACGCGCTCGCGATTCAGGTCGACGCCGAGGGAAAGCTCGACTACGGCGCCATCGCGCGTCAGGGCCACAGCGAGGACAGAATTGTGCACACCTCATTTAAGGACCTTATTCCCCTCCGTCAACGCGCCGACGCGGGCGAGATCGACCTTAGCCGACCGAGCGAAGAGGAAGTTGCTGCGACTGCGGAAAAAACCAAGAATGCACTGGCAGCGTTGGTCAGCGGCGCGGTGGCGGCGCAGAAGCCCAAGAACGTCAATGTTGGAAACCGCAAAGACCCGACATTTGTGCGATACACGCCGGCAAACCAGATGGGCGACAACTCCAAGAAGCAAGATCGCATCATGAAGATCGTGGAGAGGCAGCGGGACCCGATGGAGCCCCCAAAGTTCAAGCACAAGAAGATCCCCCGCGGACCACCGAGCCCTCCTCCTCCAGTCCTGAGATCACCGCCACGAAAGCTGACGGCCAAGGACCAGGAGGACTGGCGTATACCCCCGCCAGTGTCGAACTGGAAGAACCCCAAGGGTTTCACAGTGCCCCTGGACAAGAGATTGGCAGCCGATGGCCGAGGTCTCCAGGATGTGGCAATCAACGACAAATTTGCGCAGTTCTCTGAAGCGCTGTACGTCGCCGACAGACACGCTCGCGAAGAAGTCAGACAGCGCGCGGCCATGCAGCAGAGACTTGCGGAGAAGGAGAAGGCGCAAAAGGAGGAAAACCTGAGGATGCTGGCGCAGAAGGCTCGCGAAGAGCGCGCTGGTGCCGGTCGACGCGACTCAAGGTCAAGGTCGCGGTCGCGCAGCTACAGCGGCTCTGACTCGGAAGACTCTGACGGCTCAGAAGATTCTGAAGTGCGGGAGAGAGAGAGGGCTAGAAAGGAAAGAATGCGCGAGGAGGAGAGGAAGCTACGTCAGTCACGGATGGGAGCCGAGAGGAGGGTCCAAGTCATGGCCAGGGAGCAAAACCGGGATATCTCTGAAAAGATTGCGCTCGGCCTTGCGAAACCCACTCAGTCCAAGGAGACGATGTACGATTCAAGACTTTTCAACCAGACGAGTGGCTTTGACAGTGGCTTCAACGAGGACAACCCTTACGACAAGCCGCTGTTTGCGGCACAAGAAGTCATCAACAATATCTACCGCCCTCGGGCCAACATGGACGACGAAGAGGATGAGGCCGCGGGCGACAAGGAGATGGCCAAGATTCAAAAGTCCAGCCGCTTCGGCGAGGCTCTCGGCAGAGGAACATTCAAGGGCACAGAAGATGTCGAGGTAAGCATGCCAGCTCGCAGCGCAATGAAGTCGAAAGCTAACAAGTCTGCTTTACAGGAAAGGGAGGGACCAGTACAGTTCGAAAAGGACGCGGGAGACCCCTTCAACGTTGACAAGTTTTTGTCCGAGGTGGAGCAGAGTTCATCGTCCAAGAGAGGATACGGACTCAATGACGAAGAATCCCGGCAGTCAAAGCGGGCCCGAGTAGAAGAAGACGAGGATTAAAGGGCAGGAACTAGCACCAGGCAGCAGGCTTGTTCGGCGCGGCGGAACGCAGACGGCCATCGAGATGGCGACTCGTTGAGGCATGGTGGGAAAAAAGGGCACGCGTGAAGACAGCGACGATGTTGAGAAATCAGGGCGGAGAGCATAATGCAGAAAAAGAATTTGATGAGCTCCGTACAGAAGTCGGTGCGAGCTAAGACGAAGAACCATTGGACGATTGCGTGGTGTAACCAATGTTCTAGGGCGAAGAGGCAAGGGGTGAAAGCCGACTGGCCAGTCCGCAGCGACGTTGACGGTTTCAAAGCCTCGAGATTCATGCGGGATCGTTTGGCTCAGCAAGCTCAAAGCCGAGAACCGGACGAGGCGGACACATTTTTCTTTTCTGGCATGCTCGCCAGGCAATCCGGGTTCGTGCCAGACAGGCAGGCTTGATGGTTCGGTAAAACTTGTCAGAGTTGGGTGTATCGGGCTCAAGTGACAGTCAAGGTCGACGAGGGCGGCGCCGCGGGTGGTCATTGGCTGCGTCAATGTTCGGAAGCAACAGTCAAGACATCAGGCGGGCAGGGGTTGGTTGGGTTTGGGGGGCTTGAAGGGGGGGAAAGTTGAGACGAAGATCAGGCAGGGTGGGAAACGTGGGACATGGAGCATTGGACGTTCCGGCCTATATTTGTTGTCCGTAGCTTGATTGACGGCTTGTTGAAACAGTTGCAGCGGTTCTCGCTCGCTCTCTCTTTTTTGATTTTTGTGTTAAGCTCTGGGTCGGAGACTCTAGCATCGTTGGCCAAGAACCAACCGATGCCGATGATGTGCTGATGCTAGTCAACCACTTTCCAAGTTCCAGCAGCGTGGATTGGAGCAAGAGGGTGAGGGCGCGAGGCAGGGGGGAAGTCAAGAATGGGGAAAGTTGGCCACAGCTGAAGCATCGCGAGCTTACCAGCCAGAAGAGTGCGCCATTCTGGTAAGCTTAATTTCTGGAGTTCGGCATCGAGATGCGGCAGTTGGCTTGTTCTGAGTCGAGAGTTGAGACTCAGAGTTTTGAGGCTTGCTTCTGATATTTTGGCTTTCTCGGCAGCGTTCGCCAGCAGTTCCGATGCAGCCTCAGCCCACCAACTCGTAGAGACCAGGTTTGCGAGAGCTGATCGACTCGGTTCATATGTGAGCGTTCCCCTTCACCCGACCCTTCTTTTTGTCCATTGAGTTCTTGGTTGCACGAGCGGCAGCGGGCAAGTCAAGCCTGATCCGAATGCGGGATTCCAAGCGCAGATCGACACGAGATGTTGGGTTCTGTCAGCGGGCTGATGTCCATTCATGCGGGTGGAGTCCTTGCGGATACGTGAGGCCAGAGCAATATGTATGGGAACACAGTTGACAGGTAAGCTTTTATTATTCCATTTTTTCCAGAGTTATTTTGTTCTCTTTTCCCTGTGCCTGGCGAGACAAGAGCAACGTTGAGACTTTTAATGGTGCCCGGGAGTTTGGAGAGAGACATACCTAACTGATGGCCCAAGAGTTCGGTTGGCTTCAGCGCCCAACTTGGCTCCTGTCGCCAAGCCCCTTAGCGCAGGTGCGCTGTTCGCCCCGTACGCCATGGCAGTGTGGCACCTGCAGGCGGCGCGCTTTGAGGCGCTATGAAGTGTCGATCGAGCCCGGCTGCATCATCCGAGTTCAACGTCAAGCCTTTCTTTTGCTTCTTCTTCTTCCTGCATCAGCAGTTCGGACTCGTTTTCTCTAGCACTGACCGGGCGCCAGCCTACACAAACACACTCGCCGAGGGACATACATCAAGCCGAGGCAGGTGTTCTCATCTTTCCGTTCCATCTCCATGAACGAACGGCGAAGCTGAGATCCGGCCGAAGTCAACCTGACCTCCTCCCGCCCAGCTGAAGAAAAGCTTGGTTCCTCCTCGTGGAGTCAGTCGTGGAGTGAGTGGATGGATGAGCAGCAGAACTCCGCCAGGGACGAAGACCCCGGCCGGCAGTCCCCCATTCCATCCCATCTATGTTTCTCATTCCTCGCTACCTGCCGCGCTCTACCAAGATCCCACTCCAGAGACCAAGACAGGACCCTGTAACGACGTGCTGCACGTCCACTTCAGATGTTCCGTCGCTGTCCTCTTTTGCCCCTTCCTTCATGCCCGAGAGGTGTCTCTGGCCCCAAAGCATGAACAGGAAGCTTCTTCCCAGACACGACACCCCGGACGCACCGGCCAGCCATCAGCGGCCAGCATGACAGACTTGACTTTTGCGATGCACCTCAGGTCTGAGTCCACTACACACCAAAACCCCGGCCTGTCAAGGTTCGTGTAGAGAGTGTCACTGTCCGCCCTGGCTCAATGCTCTGCAGAAGCCTGCGAGGCATGCCTGGCCTGGCCTGGTCTCGTCCTGTCTGGTGTGGTCTGGCAGTGTCTGTCGTCTGGCCTCTCCACGACCACGACCACCACCTGCAAACTAGCTCCCGAAGCTCTCGTGGTCGGCGCCGTCATCCAGTTGCATCCGAGCCCGAACTTGGCGTCCGGCGGCGGTGCCAGTCGTTCTTTTGTTTCCTTATGCCTTACCCCTGGCATCTGCGAGCGTCCAGGGTATCACCCATACCTCGGACGCACTGCTGAAGCTCAATTGCCAAGTTGGCGGTTACTTGTTGGGCACCTTGTATCATGTCTCTGCCCCCCGCGTCGTGGCCTCGGCGGCGAACTTTGTCGTGTCTTTGACGGAGGAGCCCACGACGATGCTTATTTCTTTCCGGTCTGCCCACCTCCGGTTTATCCTGACCTTGCTCTGTTCCCTCATCTCTTCTCGTCGTCGTTAATTTTGGTACCGGGCGTTTACACTACCTTCCATTTTAATATCTCTCCATAATTTCATTTCATGCCTCTGCGAGGACTGCGCCGCCTTCACATTCAGCTACCACACCAAACCCGTCCAAAGTACCCATATCTCCATCGTTGCCCGCGCTCACCGAGCCACGGTTCATCCCCCCGGCATACCACGCCATATTATACTAGCCCGAAAGCTGGCTCAATAATACGAGAATCCCGCGCCTTAGACTCACAGCAGCACGCTCTTCACAGTTCCCCCCTGATGCGAGACGTATCGGCATCCCCTGCAGACACACTTGGAGTCGGGCAACTGGACTAGTCCCATTGGGCCCAGGTTGTTAGAGCGATCCACCACCAGCAACGTACACGCGTACGTAGTACGTATGATAGGCGTAATCGTCGGACGCTCTGATTTTAAATCGGGGAGCGTATCAGCTTGAAGACGATGGTTCCAAATCTGGGGCCAAACTCATCACTCGGCTACACTCCGTTCGAATACTGGAAGGGCCCGAAACCTGTCATTCCCAGGCCAAAACGCAAATCAAGAGCCGTCGCCCTCGATCTAGAACCGCTGCTTCCCACCCCCACACCGGGCCCGAGGCCTCGCGCTGCCGCAACATGGCCCGTTCAACATGGCCTGAAGAAACCTCAACGCCCTCCTCCTCCCCCGAGTGCCTTCGTGGCGCAGCCACACTCGTTCATCGCCTCGCCCAATAAGGCGAAACCTTTTGCGGAGATTCTCGTCGTCCCCCCAAAGGTCCTGGTGCATCCACTTTTTCGAGACGAGATAAAGACCCCAGACTGGCCCAGGGGATTCTCCCCGTACCCGGACTCTATGAACGACTCGACTTACAACATCATGGGCGAATACGGTTTTTCAAACGAGCGCCTCGCCCAGAAGCCCGCCACCGCGTGGTGGGATCCTAGGGGGTGGACGAAGCGTATCTGGGCCGGTGTTAGTGCCGCCATCATTATTCTCATCGTTATCATTGTCGCCGTCGCCGTCACCCAGGCCAACGCCAACCGATACCCAGACTACTCCAAGCTGTCGTATACGCTGAGTGACACATGTACGGACCAACCATGCGAGGACTCCTCACCAGAAATCCCCGACTGATGAAAATTGGAAACCCCAACACAGACTCTGGAGAGGACTTTTTTGACAAGTTCAACTACTTCAACACATATGACCCAAGTGTGTTCCACTCACACTCGACTGCCCGGCGCAGCAGCGTACTAACTGAGCCCGACAGCGGGAGGAATGGTTCACTACGTTGGCTCAGCTGAGGCGGCATCACGGGTACATTCATCATCACTCCCACTTGACGTAAACATCAAACTGAACCCCAGCCAAAAAAGAACCTGACGTACGCCACTTCCGACACAGCGGTGCTCCGTGTCGACAGCACCACCGGCAATAGCTCCACCCCGGACGCCTCGACCGGCCGCTTCTCCGTCCGCGTCGAGTCCAAGACGCAGTACAACAAGGGCCTCTTCGTCTTCGACGTCAAGCACACCCCGTACGGGTGCGCCTCCTGGCCGGCGCTGTGGTTCTCGGACCCCAACAACTGGCCCGACTACGGAGAGATCGACGTCATGGAGGCCATCAACCAGGGCACCGACGGCAACCAGATGACGCTGCACACCACCTCGGGCTGCAAGATGGACGTGAAGCGTAAGCAGACGGGCAGCGTCCTCGAGACCGACTGCAAGAACTCGACAAACTCCAACGCCGGCTGCGGTGTCGAGGGCACCACCTCCTCGTACGGCGCCGCCTTCAACAAGGGCGGCGGCGGCTACATGGCCATGGAGTGGCGCGAGGAGGGCATCCGCGTGTGGCAGTTCGCCCGTTCCAGCGCGCCGTCCGACATCACGAACAGCTCGCCGGACCCGAGCGCCTGGGGCGAGGCCCTCGCCGACTTCCCCAACACGTCCTGCGACATGTCGTCACACTTCAAGAACCAGTCGCTCATCATCAACATTGACGTCTGCGGCTCGCTCGTCGAGGCCAAGTACGCCGACTCGGGCTGCGGCGGCACGAGCTGCTCCGACTTTCAGGCCAATAACCCCAGCGCCTTCGAGACGGCGTACTGGGAGTTTGGAACCTTCAAGTTCTACTCGGCTTCGTGATGTGATAGACTACTAAAAAGGGATATGTTCATACTGGAAAACACTGTTTGTCTATATAAAGCATGAGATGATTGCCACCGAGGCAGGTCACCGGTGGCTAAAATGATCGTAACGGACGGGCGATCAATGACCTTTTGACTTTCAATGAGCGAGCGAGCCTTTCGAACATTCTTGTGGTTTTACACTCGAGAGGCAGGGATTCACACATAAGACCAAAAAGGGGGGACGCAAAAGTCTTACAACAAAAGTTCATAGTTCTTTCACCATTTCAGAATGGCTGCGGACTTAATGTCTAGAATGGTCTTGTGTCTATATATTACAATTCACTTCTCGCGACCAGAACCTCGTGCTGCCACGTGACATGATACACACGCTGAAAGTGAGGAGTTTTTGGCCCCAACCCATCATCATACAAGAAATGCTGCCTGCCACAGCCCGGGGAAAGAAAAAGTCAAAGTGGAGAGGTCCCTTGAAGTCTATCATCCCTCCCCCCGTCGAAGCCTCCATCCCGAAGAGGCTCCCCTTGAACGCCATGCAATGCAAACAATGTGAAGCCACCACCACCAACCCCCTTTTCCATACATCCCACCACCCGCATCTACTCGTCCTTCGGACTCCTCATGTACGCATCAATCGCCGCGCTGAACGCCGCAAACGCAACGCACCCGCCCAGCGCCGCCTGCGGCCCCGCGTTCTTGGCCAGGATCCCGCCCGTCAGACACCCCGCCGCCACGCCGTTGCCCAGGTCGTTCTTGGCCCGCAGCCCCTCGATCCCGCACTCGATGCCCGCGAACAGCGCGCCCACCTTGCCAAAGTTCTTGGCCATGCTGTACGACCGCGTCCCCATGTCCTTGAACCCCACCCGCAGCTGCTGCCGCAGCGGCAGCTCCGCGATGGGCGTCGTCGTCGGCTTGCCGTCGATCGTCGCCGTGTGGAAGGGTGTGTCGTAGGACATCTATTGCGTCTTCGTGTAAGTTTCTTGGTCTCGTAAAGGCGGCTCAGGGAGGCGACTGCGGGGAGGGGAGCTTACGGAGGCCATGAACATGCCAAACAGTCCGCCCATGCCGAATCCCATCACACCAGACATGACGCTCTTGGTCCAGCAATTCTCCATGAAATTTTGCATCTACAACGGCTCGTCAGTGCTTTGCTCCTCTCATATTTGCGCAAGTGTCCACACGTACAGCTGCCATCTGCGGATCCGAGGGACCCATTGCCGCATCGGCTGGCGATCCCGCCTGAGGGCCAACACCGGGGAAACTCATGATGAATAGATCGATCGGTATTTCGCGATGGGGAGGAACGTTGCTCGAAGCGCGATAATTGAATGCGATCGCGACGCGTGGAGGACGAGTTTCGCGGGAGTTGACGGGTCACCAAAATTCTGCCGCAGCAAACCACTCAGCGTTCTCGATGGCAAAAGATAAATTTCTTATCTTATCGGATTTGGACTCAGTGGCACGTGCTTCTCCGACCGGCCTCCGAGCGGTCCCTCCCAAAGACGGTGGGGTCCCTCCGGACATTCTCCGTGCGTCGCCCAAATCAGTAAACACAACATCATCACTCGTGCTGGAGAACAACACTCGTTTCAACGTCTTAAAATGAGCTACAAGAAGTCTGCCTCTATCGCGTGGGCACGGAATGAATCGCCCGCAATGACCCCGCTCGGCCTATCATATGAATGCCTATTGGTCAAAGTAAGAGTTGAGACCAATCCTGCCCGTCTTCGGCTCCAACTTCCGTCCAGCCATAATTGACTGCAGTTTATCGATACCACTCCGAGATGCAGCATCGGACGTGATTCTAATAATTTCAACCTGTTTCATGGGCATCCAATTCTGCAGCAAGAGGAAACGTTTACCGCAAAAACAGGTCGCCAACGCCGTTCCTAAGTGTTCTCGTCCGGTCAACATGGTCCAGGCCGAGGAAGTCGTCGTCGTTTGTCGCAATGTCCCAGAGTACGTCGTCTGCCAAGTGTCAGAATCACAAAAGCAACAAGGGCGATCAGCTGTCTTACCATCCTGAAGGTATTGTGGCTTGGAGAAATGCGATCTCTTAACTACCGCAAACTTGATCTTCTCGAAGCTCTTGCCCTTGAAGCCAGTCCTCTTCTCGAGACGCTTTTTGGTCTCCGCAAATGGTTCGCTCTGTGTCATGTTAGCACCAGATTCAATAAACAAATCAGGTGACCCGTACCTCAATGAGCAAGAATTTGAACGGAATGCCGTGGACTCTGTTCGGCTCATTCTGGAAGTGGAACACTTGGATGAAGTTGTTCGCCTCTTCCTCGTTGGCCTCTTCTTCGGGAACTCTCTCGGCGTAGACGTTCGTGTAGTCATTCATGCTGATAACAGGGTAGTCCCGCGGAAGTTCACGATAGAACTTGTGACTGCTGGTCTCATACACCCGGATGCGGCCTCCTTCAGCTTCCTCTGGGATACCCGCCTTTTTGACCAAGACCTGGATGAGGTCCTCAATGTTGCCATTCTTGGCAACAAGGAGATCGTATTGATCCTGTTTAGGGTCAGCATCTTGCACACCACTCTTTGACAATTCCCTCACCTCTTTCGTGATGCCTTCGCTGAGCCATGTAATCTTGATACTCTTCTTGGTGTCCAACTCAGCCAAGCTCATGTCCAGGACTTCGAAATAGAAAGCATCTGTCCTTTGGCTTGTGCTAAGTTGGTTATAACCTGAAGGGTTGAGGATGAGTTGTAAGCTCTGATTGACACCGCGCTTGACAGTCGTCTTGGGGTTTCCAGTGGCCGAATTGACGGTCCAGAAGCGAATGTGAGTGGCCGGCACACCTATTCTGTCGGCGACGCGTTCTGAAAGCATGTCGTAAGTGATCTTAGAGTTCAGAACCAGCTCGAAAGGCTGGTACTTTTCGGCGTTGCAACGTGTCGGGTGCGCGTGAAATTTGACAGTCTTCTTGTTGTGCAGGAAGTCGTAGTATTCCCGCGCGTCGTCAAACCGGTCCGACTTCTTGACTGGCTGCTCTGGTGTTTGCTTGTCCTTATCGCCCAGACCCAGATGCTTCTCCAGAATGTTCTTATCACTCTTGCGCTCAGTGGTTTTTTGGAAGCAAATGATGTCACCGTCCTGAAGCTCTGCGGCTTTGAGAGACTGCTTAGCCTTCAAAGCCTCGATCATGGTTGGCTTGATCTCCTCCCACAGTGAGATCTTCTCATCGGACGGCAGCTTGTCGCCCCAGCCCATCTTCTTCATAATGATCGGCACCAGCTCCTCGACCTTCTTCTCCTTACTAATGTAGACGTGGCCGATGCCGTTCAATGACTGCTCTTCGACATCGAAGTGCTTGAGGAAGAGTAGGATCAAATCGTTCTTTACAACAACCCCGTTGAGCTGGCTTTGATAAGTCGGCCAGATTGCTTCGCCTTCAGGTGTAGTCTCCTCGGCAACCTCAGCCCAAACTCTCAAGGACTGGTCCCGGTGCGCGGCAGCCCTCTGGAAGGTCTCCTCCACCGTAGGGCGAAGATCCATGATGGGTTGATCAGGACGAATCGTCTTGTTCTGTCGGTTGACCATAATCCACAGACGAATCTTCCGGGGATCTTCATCAATGTCCTTCGCAATCGTTGCTACCAGCTCTTCCATCGCAGATTGACGAAGTACCCTGTAGGAGCGGGGGGCGGCGTCTGTCTCAGCTTGGTCCGGCTCAAACGAGGTCAGATCCGTGCCGCCATGCTTCTGGAAGCTCTGCTCCGTGATGACCTTAACACCAATGTAAAGATGCTGCTCCTCCTTTTCCTTGCGCTTCGCCTCTCTGAGGGCGGTTTCCTCCTCAAACCTGGTTCGGAGATGCATAGGAATGTCGTCCTTGGTAACAGGGCAAAGAATGTTGTCGAGGCGGGTTTTGCGAATATACACCAACATGTAAGCGCTGTTCTGGCGCAGAACTGGGGTCTTCTTCTGCATGGGGGCACGGAGGTAGGCGTTGGGGCTGGTCTTGTACTCTCCGCCAAAGTTCTCCTCCAAGACCTCACGCATTGTAGCCTTCGTAACCTTGTCGTCGTCGTACTTGTAGAACCATCCATCCTTTTCAGGCTTGAGGAAGGCATAGTAGTGGCCAGCGTTGAGGTCACCACTGTGAACAAGTACACCGTGCAGTTGGTACTCCCAGGATTCTGACCGGTCAGCGTCTTCGGACAGGTAAGGGGACGCATCGAAGTGCTCGGGGAACTCGTATCGGTCATTGATCTTCATCATCGTGTCGCGTTGAATATCGTACTCGAATCGCTTGAGCTGCAGGTGGAGGACGTTGGGGAAGCTCTGGAAGATCACACCCTTGTTGGCATCCTGAAGCTTGAACTCGTCGCCGGCAAAGTACTGGTTCTCGCCATCCATCTTCTCCACCTGAACATAATCCTGGAAGCTCTCCAGGAGGTTCTTGTTTCCGCTCACGTTCAGCTGAATATCCCAAAAGTCCTCGATACGGCTAGACTCGTAGTCGACGTTGATGCACGAGATGTAGGTCTTGATCTTACCGCTGAACATCTGAGGGAGAACATGTTCAGCTGGCGTGCCCTTCATCTTCTCCTCCATGCGTTCCATGAGCTTACGCGACAGCTCTTGAACATCTTGCTGTTCAAAAATGTGTCGCGTTTCCCATCCGAAAGATTTGGTCAGTTCATTGGTTCCGACAGCGGTCTCGGAGGTTTGGAGCTGGTAGAATAGACGCTGGAGTGTGTATGCACTGTTGCTCATGCTCTCTTCTTCTTGCGTAGGGATTTCGTAAATCGCCTATGTTTGTTAGCTTGATACCGATGGGGTGGGACATTTGCGACTCTACTTTTCGGAATGCGTTGGTAAAATACAAAGATTGGAGGAGAGAGTTGAGGTAGCACGTGGCACCTTGGTTGCGCAGACCGACATAGCCGGTTTCCTTCTTGGAGTCGTAGTTGTTGAAGTTGTGCCAGAGAACTCCCGTCTCGTCTTCGACGATGCGAACGTATGCCGTAATGTTGGCCGTCTCGTTCTCGCACAATGGTCGGTTGCCTGACTCCCAGGGGACATTGAACATCTTGCGAAGCTCCAGGAATCGAGTAAATCCCCAATCAGACTCCTCTTTGGTGAAGCGATGGTGAGCACAGTGATGGGTATATAATTTCGGGTCGTTCGGGTTCCATAGCACCAAAGCGAACTGCACGCAGCAGCTCCAGTTCTCGGGTATCTGAGTCGGCTCGAATCCATGCTCAAGGTAGATGGAGCACTGATCAACGTTATTGCCGTGCGGGAAGAGCAAGATACGCCTACGGAGGGTGGTTAGCTAGGTTGATGCGAGATGCGATGGGGAGTAGAAGCATACCATGGGTAGCCACCGGCTTCAAAGACAGGGCCATGTTCTTTCTTGGACATTGACCTCCAGGACTCCACGGTCCATGTGTGATGGACATCTTCGAGGATGCGGGGCTCCTCTAGAAGTGGTGGGAAGATGACATCTTTCATGGCCTCATCTGGTCCGAGTTAGCCGGGGTAAGGTGTGTCGGCAGAGGATTGGGTGATCTCACAGTCGGTGGCTAAGGGCAGGTCTTGGAGCTGTTCGACCTCATTGTCGAGATTGTCTGGGTTGATGATGGCGATGGGCTCCTTCTCGGAGTCGGGGCCGCCGACGTATTCGTCGGTGTCCACCACCATCTCGTTCGGCGAGTGTATGTCGTTGTTATAGCTCTGTGTCGGTAGCGATGAGTGTTAGCTCAATTCAGGCTTGGCGGTATGGTAAATTAGGCGACGGGTGGGAGTGATGTCTGTCTGGAGAGGATGGCCGAGCAGCTTGTGGGCTTGGACTTTGGAGGATGGTGGGGTGAAAAGCAGGTGAAGCACATGGGACGTGCCGAGGGGAGATTGCAGCGACGAGGGCGGACTCAGCAGACGGGAAGCTCAAAGAACGGAGGCGAGAAACAATCGGGCAAGGGAAAGAGGGGCTGAATGGCGAGTGAGTGGTTGTCGAGGCTTACCATGGTCTACAACTGTGGTGTGCAAGAGGATGCACAATGTCGCTGCCAGTGCCAGGGCCGGGGCCAAAGCCAGGAAAGTACAGCTAGACAGCGATTTGCGCCAGTGCTGCCTCGATGACGAAGTAGGAGCCGCGAAGGGCAGGCAGGCAGCGGGTGATGGAAGGTAGCCGGCAGGCTGCGTTCAAAGACACGGGCACGGCGGGTGCAAGGAGCAATGGTGTCTTGGTGAGAAGGAATCAGCGTTGGAGTTGGTGTCGGCGAGGCAAGAGTAGTTGCATGAATTGCAGCCACGACCAGGAGGTGGAGGCGGGCGAGGCAAGACCTTGGCCTGGCTGTCTGGTACGGTAAGGTAGGTAACCTAAGGTACCTCACCTTGCTTGGGTCGGTCTAGGTGTGAGCAGCAAGCAGCGTGTCGACGGTCGGTCTGCGTCGGTCGGTAGAGGTCTGGCGGGCAGGTACCTACAGTACTGACGCAAATGGTGGGATCCGGCCGCGGGGGGGCAGCAGGCACGAGACAGGTTGACGAGTTCGAGGCGATTTACCAGTCAGCCCTCCTTCGTCCAGTGAGGGAGATGCAGAGTACGTGACTAGACACTGAGCTTGAGCACTGCCTCTGCGGAAATCCAGTCGTCGTGGAGCAGGGAAGGAGAAGAAAAAAAAATAAGTTGGAGAGGGCGCAGTGTGTGGTGCCGCGACAGAGAGCAGCCCGTACAGTTGATTTGCTTGATCCTCTTCCTCCAGTGTCAGTGAAGTGTGAGAGGCAGCTCGATGGAGACGGGACGGGGACTGCGATGGAGACTTGGAGAAGGGTATCGCCTGTTAAGGAAACGGGTGGCGATGCGGGTTCAGCCTTGACAAAAGTGGATACCTGAGGAATCACAGTCGAGGGCATTGCCCCGCTGTCAAGAGATCAGCCCAGCCAGTAGGACCTTTTTTATGCCCGCCTGGCTGGGCTCACCTCTCAACTCCACGCTGCCATGGAGCAAGGAAGCCCATCTCTGTGCATTCACTGCAGTGCGTACGCAGCAGGTAAGGTACCTTAGCGCAGCAGCACTGTCAATCAGTCGCCAGTTGCTGGGTGCTGTGCGGGCACGCGGGACCACGCCCGGAGCAAAGCTGCCCTGCTGTTGCTCCACTCCCACTCCCCGGGCTCACCTCAGTCACCACACTACCTCCCGTCTGGTGCAGTGAGTGCTCCCACGAAATCAGCAGTTCCCCACCCCTCTCCAATGACGTTGCTGTGACCGCCAACATGGCTGCTTCGTTTTCTTTCATGTCTGCAAGCCACACGTCGTCTCCCCTTGCCTTAGCACGTTACCTCGCTTGAAGCAAGGCACGACTTGACACTGGCGATGCCGCCTGTTGCTGGGGCGAGCAGCACGACGCTCCTGATAGCCTTACATCTAGGGAGATTGGTCTGTAACAGCGGGCAAGTAGACAGGGCGAATGCCAACGCACTTTGCACTTTATTCGAAGCATCGGACATCAAGTCAATGTCCCTACTTAGGTTGGGAAAGCCTCTCTATTCGGCTGTTGCTGTTCCGTTTCCGGGTCGAGTAACATCAGCACGCCAATTGTCCCTTGTGTCCCGTCTCCCCTATCTCTCCTATGGTTGTCCCATTCTCACTTCCGTTCGATCTCTTCTTGAGCATCTCAGCATTTGGGTCCTCAACCCGAAAGCAGACCTCAGACGATATCTCCAACTCATGACTAAGTGCACAGGCGTTCGATAACCTCACCTTAGCTTAGCTTTCCGAGTGCACAAGAGCTGTCAATGCGAACCCCGACACTTCGGCCGAATTCAATGCTGCCTCTGTCCAAGCAACAGCTTGCCATCTGGCACACCTTGGCTCTTCGACGTGCGCCTTCCCACAGCATTGGAAGCACGTAAGCTCTTGCACCGAACATCGTTGGCGACGCTATTCGTTCCATCACGGAATCCTCTAGAGGCCAACTCTGCAACTGTATAAACCTTACCTGATATCTGGGAGACGGTGCAGATGAGATCCAAGACGAGATCAGATGCGGCAGCCCACCTCAAAACTGCCCGTTGCGGAACCCCTCCCGTCTGGAGGCTGCCGGTCTGTAGCAAATGTCACATCAACTACATCTGCCTCATGATTGGCAGCACAGCCGAGTAGAGATCCCGAGGCAATGCCTATTTCTCCCTCAGCGAACCCAACGATCGACTGCTTCCATCCCATCGCTCTTTCGCTCATGGTGTGATCCGGAAAAATAGGCCTCATACAGCTCCAGTGCAACCAGCTCATCAGGTCCGCGGTTAGCAGGAAGGAACCTCGTCTCAGTACTTCTTCGAAACAAGACAAGGTTGAGCCTTGTCACAGGGAAACAAACATCTGCCCACAACCATCTTGAACATGTGAAGACCTCTTCTTGCCTGGCTTGACTACCTATCAAGGCATCGACATCATGTCCTCCCGCGCTGGACAAGCGCCCAAGGCCTGAAACGGCGCCTCACTCTACCTCTTTCGATCAAGATGTGATTCTTCCCCTTGACCGAGCTGACATGTCTGGAAATCCGGTCTGTCAGGCGGGAGAAACGCACCTCCAAACAGCTCGTGCAGGGGCTCCATCCCGCCCCCCTCGGCCCAATCACGAACCGCCGCTACTACGCTAGACCAGGGATGCCCGTTACGGCAGTCCGCAGCGTGGTGCGCCGATTCCGCAGTGTGGGGTACCCGTTCCAGACCCTGCCAGTGCCTGCCCCAGGGTATCATTCAGCGGCCATTTCCTGCTGCGAAAGTCATCCAATCCGTCCACCACTTTTCAGGCCCCGTCCCCGGGAGACCACCAGACCATGAGCTTCAACAGCTGCCCAACCGTCCCTCGAAGATCCTAAAATTCGCTCATATACCCCTTCGCCCGACCCTCCTATAGCTCCAGCTTTCCTCCCGCACCTGGAGTTCCGACAGCTCCTACAGCAGCTTCTGCTTGCTCCCTGCGCCGACGACTTTTTCCCAGAGACACTCCCCGCGCATGGAATCGACGGAATGGTTTCAATCGCATTGCGGCATGCCAGCCATGCCAGTCGACGATGCGGACTGACAGCAGCCCCGAGGAGGTCATCGCCCGCGGCTAGGAACAAGCTCCTGGATCTCAGCGTCTCGCTATCGCAATGGCGCCCCATGAGCAGCTCAAATTGGAGACCGGTGTCGGTCCTAGACGAGTGAGTGCGCCGCCAAATCCTTCCGTCGTGTACCTGTCGTCACATGCTGACCCAACCTCCCCCAGATGGGTTGCCAAAGAAGCACGTCCTATTAGTCTGCGCCAACTCATGGTCTTTGGTCGGTCTCTCACGGAATCGCGACTTCTCAGCTCTGCAAACTACGTTCGTACGGAGCTGCCAACTAGGTACGTCTTCGCCGCCACCGAGTCATACCGCCTTCGCAGAGTCTAAAAGACTAACTCGACCCCCACGACAGAATTGCCCACCGTATAAGAGATCTGGAGCAGCTTCCCTACGTCGTCGTCGAGAACCCCCACATCAAGGAAGTATATGAGCTCTATCAAAGAGCCTTCGACACCTTTCGCAAGGTCAAGGAGATTAAGAGCCTTGAGGACAATGAGCGCTTCTGCAAGATCATCAGCGGCATGCTGAAGGCGCATCTGACCGTCATTCCAAAACTGTCGATGGGCATTCTCGAATCCAGGGGCTTGATGGGTGCCGAAGACTTGGACAAGTTTATGAACACCATCCTCAGATCTGTAAGTTTCATACCCTCCTGCACGGCCGCGCCGACACCCCACGTTGGCACCCTAACATACCCCGTGTAGAGAATCTCCCGTAGAGTCATCGCCGAGCAACACCTCGCCCTAACAGAAACATACCACTCCCCCTGGTTCTCCCCAGGGGCCAAGCTCAACGAGTCAGAGTTCATCGGCGAGATCTTCATAAAGTGCATCGCCCGTGACGTGATCGAGCGCTGTAGCCACGCAGTCGAGGCCCTCGCCCGATCCACGTACGGCCGTGACGTCGAGGTCCCCGAGATCAAGGTCGTCGGCCACCTGGAGGCAAGCTTCCCCTACATCCTCAGTCACCTGGAGTACATCATCGGCGAGCTGCTCCGCAACTCGGTCCAAGCAGTTATCGAGCGCCGCCAGCGTAGTAAGAACCAGAGCGGGCCCGTTCCGCCTATTGAAGTGACCATCTGCGAGGCCCAGCAACATGTCATCATCCGCATCTCAGACCAGGGCGGCGGCATACCCAGAGACGAGCTGCCGTTCCTCTGGTCCTTTAGTAAAGGGCCGCAGAGCGAGCGCCGGCTGGAGAACCTGGGTCGGGTCCCCAAACTGGCCGCCACCATGCAAGAGCTGCACGTCACCGACGAGCTGGGCCGCGCGGATTTGAAGACGCCAAACTACGGCAGCTCTCTGTCCTCCATGACCACCCGGCCGCCGAACCTGCGTCTCGGCATGGGTCTGCCCCTGAGCAGGGTGTACGCGGAATACTGGGCCGGAAACCTCGAGCTGCACAGTCTCGAGGGCTACGGCGTAGATGCTTTCCTTCAGATATCGAAGCTTGGCAACAAGAACGAACAACTGACCACCAGAGCATCCATGGATGCTGTGTAGCTTCAGTGTAGAGTAGAAATCATCCTTTCTTTCATTCCATATAGGTCAGGGCTAGGCACATGTAAAGATACCAACACGAATGACGACGGCGGCGGAACCGGGACATTGCAGGGACGGCGCAGTGTAGTACCTCATTACGAACACGCATTGAATGTTTAGGATTATAGACGCCTTTCTCATTAATTTTGGTATCATGAAAAGGTGAGCTGGATTACATCGTGACTAAGAAACAGGGGGTAACTAAACGGGGAAGAAAGGGGGTAACAGGTTTTGTAAAGAAGAAAACTCCCGACGCATAGCCCATCTCATACCATGTCGTAGGACGTGGCTGTTGTGTGTTGTTCTTTTGATAAGACTCAGGTCGTAGTCATAAAGTCGATCACGGCGTCCAGTACGAACGACCAGATTTAGTGGCATATCCATAAAGATGCGTCTGGAATACCGGGGACGATGCGGGCCTTTGGTGTCTTCGATCCCCGGGAGCTAAGAGAAGAACAAATGTCGAGAATCCAGCAAGCACCGACTGCCGAGACATAAACCGCTAAAAACTCGAGGCAAAGCCTCACCGTGGACACATTTAGCGGCGGCCGTGGCTGCGGACGGCGCTTCCTTGCATCTGCTCCAGCTCGGTCTCGAGCTGCTTGATCTGGGCGTGGGTCTGCTCGAGGTCCTTGTTGAGGCGGTCGCGCTCGGCAATGAGCTTCTGCTCCCACTGGCGGAAACGCTGCTCCTCGATCTTGACCTGCTCGGTGAAACGCTTGCGCAGCGCCTCCTCCTCCTCCTTGAACTTGGGGTTGTCCAGCTTCCTGGGGCGGGCCTCGCCGAACTTGCGGGTCTCCATTTGCTGAGCGCGGTAGGCCTCGTAGTGAAGCTCCTCGGTGGTGTGGATGAGGTCGAGCATGTGGGTGCGGATGAGGATGGAGCGGAGCTTCTTGAAGTCGCAGTGGTCCTCGTTCTCGACCTCAGCAACACCCCAAGAGTACTGACGACCCTTGACGACGCGGCCGTCGGCGGACTTAACATCCTTCTCGGAACCGATGACGGCGAAGGGCATAGCGGCCATCAAGCTGCGGGCGTGCTGAGCAGCAGCCTCATCGTCCTCCTCGACGGGGGGCTGGTAGATCTTGATGCTCTGAGCCTCGATAACGGCGCGAATCTGTGTTGGAGCACGTCAGTGTTGGTCAGTAGGAAATGATCACAGACACATACGCGCTGCTTGAACTTGGCCAGGTCCGCAGGGCTAAGAGTATCAGCCTTGGCGATGACCGGAATCAGGTTCACTCTCGAGCAGAGTCTCTTCATGACCTCGATGTCGAGGGGCTTCAAGGTGTGGCCGGTGGGGCGGATGAAGTACAAGCAGGCGTGGACACGGAGGTCGATCTTGTCCTGGCGGCGGGGCTGCTGCTCCTGAAGCATGTAAGACTCGTGCTGGTCGTCGAGGAATTCGATGATGGGCATCCACGAATCGCGGTTGTTGACGTAGTCGCCGAAGCCGGGGGTATCGATAACGGTCAGGCGGACTATAGGAGGTTAATCGTATGATCCAGACATTGGGGTTCCTGAGAGAACCATACCCTTGAAGAACTTCTCCTCAAGCTCAGCCTTGGTGATCTCGATCTCGACGGTCTTGTCGACCTGCTTCTGGTGACGGCGCTTGTGGTCGGCATAGTTCTTGATGGTCGTGGAGAAGAGGGTGTTGATGAAGGTAGTCTTTCCAAGACCAGACTCGCCCGCAACCTAGATTTCAATCAGCATCCCGTCCAATATCGTCCAGCAAGATGCCTCTCAACAGAATTTTCGTACCATAATAGTAAAGCCAGCTCCTCGCTTGGCGACAATCTTATGCCGCTGGTTGGGGAGGTTGGCGATACCAATCGGTGAAGCGCTCTCGGCGGCGGCGGGGGCCATTTTGGGCGGTATTTGAAGGTTGACTGCTCAAAACACGTTGTTGATGGCTGATTGGAGCTGTTTGGCCGCGAGTCTCGCAATTGAACACGCGACGAATTTCGTGATGTGGTTGCGGTGTGGGCGTGTTGACAGTTGAGTTGGGGAGGTTTGAGCTTGTGCTTCAGGGGAATCAAAAGGTGCCACCTCCAAATTTCCCTTACGGTCTTCTGGGGTTGTCTGCTGCACATTCATTGGGCACTTGTCCAGGGGACTAATGAAAGGGCCCCCCTTTTCCTGCCAATCAGTCCCCTTTTCCCCTGGTCCGTTCACCCAACAGCGCGCCTTACCTTGATGGGGATAGCCCACGGAAATAAGGATGAATGATTCGCCGACCCCACCAAAAAAAGTCCAGTCCCGGCTCAATCGATAAGAAACTTGGAGAGAATTTCTGTAGCTTCAAGGTGAGGAAATGGGTGCCAATTGACAATGAAGACCGATTTCAAGGTACGTTTCGCTTCTTTTCCCGCAAGCGCATGCGATTCTGACCAGGTGGTACACTTGTAGTTCTCCAACTTGCTCGGCACGGTTTACTGCCAGGGCAACCTGCTCTTCAGCCCAGATGGCACCCATTTGTTCTCCCCCGTAGGGAACAGGGTCACTGTCTTCGATCTTGTGAAGTAGGTGAAGGCTCGCGAAATGTCGCGAATTGGCGCGTAAGGCACTGGTATGCTAATCATGATCTGTAGTAACAAGTCTCACACTCTGCCATTTGCGCATCGAAAGAACATCTCGAGAATCGGCCTGACGCCCCGAGGAAACCTGTTGCTGTCTATCGACGAAGATGGCCAAGCTATCCTGACGAACGTCCTTCGCCGAATCGCCATTTACCGATTCTCCTTCAAGTCAGCTCCCACCACGCTGTCATTTGCCCCATCGGGACGCCACTTTGCCGTTGGATTGGGTCGCAAGATCGAGGTCTGGCACGTTCCATCCACCCCGGACGCCAACGCCGAAGGAGAACTCGAGTTCGCCCCCTTTGTGAAATACCACACCCACACCGGCCACTTTGACGACGTGCGCCACATCGAATGGTCCAGCGATTCGCGATTCTTCCTCAGCACGTCCAAGGATCTGACGGCCAGGATATGGAGTTTGACTCAAGAGGAGGGATTCGTGCCTACGGTGCTCTCCGGTCACAAGCAAGCTGTGATTGGCGCCTGGTTTTCAGAAGACCAGGAGACAATTTACACGGTCAGCAAAGACGGCGCAGTTTTTGACTGGCAGTATGTCGGAAAGCCGGTTCAGGACGAGGACGAGATGGTTGACGTCGACGAGGACGATGTGCGCTGGAGGATAGTCAACCGACACTACTTCATGCAGGGCAGCGCGCATGTGCGCTGCGCGACCTTCCACCCCGAGTCCAATCTGTTGGTGGCCGGCTTCTCCAACGGCACCTTTGGCCTGTACGAGATGCCCGACTTCAACATGATCCACAACCTGAACATCTCTCAAAACGACATCGACTTTGTAACGATCAACAAGAGCGGCGAGTGGTTGGCTTTTGGCGCGTCGAAGCTGGGTCAATTGTTGGTTTGGGAATGGCAGTCCGAGTCGTACATCCTGAAGCAGCAAGGTCACTTCGATTCCATGAACTCCCTGGTCTACTCGCCTGACGGCCAGCGTATCGTCACGATCGCCGACGACGGAAAGATCAAAGTTTGGGACGTCGAGTCAGGATTCTGTATCGTCACCTTCACAGAGCACACGAGTGGCGTGACAGCCTGCGAGTTCTCCAAGAAGGGCAACGTTCTATTCACATCTAGCTTGGACGGCTCAGTAAGAGCGTGGGATCTCATTAGATATAGAAACTTCAGGACATTCACGGCCCCGACGAGGTTATCGTGGTCCTGCATGGCCGTTGACCCCAGTGGCGAGGTCGTCGCTGCTGGATCTCTGGACTCTTTCGACATCCACATCTGGTCTGTACAGACAGGTCAGCTTCTGGACCAACTGTCAGGACATGAAGGACCTGTGTCCGCTTTGGCCTTCACACCAAACGGAGACTCTCTCATCAGTGGCAGCTGGGACCGCACCGCAAGAGTGTGGTCCATCTTCAACCGAACACAAACAAGCGAGCCTCTGCAGCTGCAAGCCGATGTGCTCGACATCGCCGTGCGCCCCGACTCGCTGCAGCTTGCCGTCTCAACGCTGGACGGTCAGCTGTCGTTTTGGTCTATCCAGGATGCGGAGCAGGTGTCAGGTGTAGACGGCCGCCGCGATGTCTCTGGTGGTCGCAAGATCACCGACCGCAGGACAGCAGCCAACGTGTCAGGCACAAAGAGCTTCAACACGATTCGATACAGCACAGATGGCAGCTGCTTGCTGGCCGGCGGCAACAGCAAGTACATCTGCCTTTACTCGGTCCACACGATGGTGCTTCTCAAGAAGTTCACTGTCAGTGTCAACCTGTCCCTCTCCGGAACGCAAGAGTTCCTCAACAGCAGGCAACTCACCGAAGCCGGCCCCGACGCCATGCTCGACGACCAAGAGGCCTCTGATCCTGAGGACAGAGTGGACAACACCCTCCCAGGCTCTAAGCGCGGCGATCCTTCCTCTAGGAAGAAGCAGCCCGAAGTCCGCGTCTCAGGCGTCGCCTTCGCGCCCACAGGCACGGCTTTTTGCGCCGCCTCCACTGAGGGCCTGTTGATCTACAGCCTCGACAACCTCCTGCAGTTCGATCCCTTCGACCTGAACATGGAAATCACACCCGCCTCCACCCTTGCCGTCCTCGAAAACGAGAAGGACTACCTCAAGGCCCTGGTCATGGCCTTCCGCCTCAACGAGGCCGGTCTAATCAAGCGTGTGTTCCTCTCAATACCGCACAGCGACATCGCCCTCGTCGTTGAGGACACGCCAATCGTCTACGTCCCGAGGTTACTCCGTTTCGTGGCCGCGCAGACGGAGGAGACGCCGCATATTGAGTTCTGTCTGCTCTGGGTTAAAGCGCTCGTCGACAAGCACGGTGCCTGGCTCACTCAGCACAGGGGCAAGGTTGACGTTGAGCTGCGTGTTGTTTCGAGAGCTGTCGCACGAATGAGGGACGAGATTAGGAGGCTGGCGGACGACAACGTGTACATGGTGGATTACCTGCTTGGCCAGGCCAGTGAGAAGGAGTCGAGCGGTGTGAAGATGCTGGATCTTGCGGCTTACGACGCACCCAGCAAGACGCTAGCGATGGGAGACGCTGAGGATGGCGAGAGCGAGTCTGATGGTGAGGGTTGGATTGGTATGGATTAGATAATGGGCTGGAATAGATAAAATTACAATGTATACCCCGTTTTTACAATTTCCGGCATCCTACATCCTCGGTGATATCTTTCAGTACCCCGGCCGCCACCCAATGTCCTGTGCAGTTGCTTCATTGGCATACCGTATTTGCTTACAGGTTCGAGGAGTCCCGAGAGGGCACGTCCTAGATAAGTCAGTGGCAAAGTTCGAGGATCTCATTTCGACTACTCACCTTCCACGCCTCGTCAAGGCCAGTCGATCGAACCCATTTCGTGCCAGAGTGTTCCGTCCCGTCCAGAACAGAATAATGCAGCTTGAGCCACTCGTCGTCATTCTTGATCCTGATCCATGGCTTATTGCTGTATTTCTGAGACAGCTCCTGACAAATTCCGAGTGCTCGTACCACTTTGATGGTGTGCCCATCGTCAGACTGGTGGTGAAATCTAGGAAGGAGATCTATCTTAAACTTAGTTTGCTTTCTCTCGGTGACTCAGCGAATCGACCAACCTGTAGGCTTGGAGACGAGCTGCTTATTCTGGTCCTTGTCCTTCGGCCTGTACGAGCTGATGGCATCGACGCGGATCTGCGGGCTGCCACGCGCCGCGTACTGGATGAGGTCCATACGGATCTTGTGTTCCAGCATCCGAATCTTGTTCTCTGTGGAGATCCAGGATTTGGAGTTGAAGCAAAGGAAGATTGGCGATGCGTTGACGTGGTGACTGCTCACTTTCAGCTGCGCTCGACTTTTCAAATACCCCGGGTACTCACATCAAGAAAAAGTCCCACCTGCTCTCCTTTCCAGGCTTGAGTGCCGCAGTCCCAGCAACATAACAACTCGCATGGAACATCTCTGCGGTCCTCTCATCAAGTTCCTCAGGCAAGACCTTTACCTTGCTCACAACCTCCATCATCTCATCTGGCGCACGCTTGAGAACCCCGTCAAAAACCTTGTTCGAGTCCTTCATCTGCACCGAGTTCACCAACTTCTCCCTCCCTCTAATCTCCTCGATCAGATCCATGATTTCGGGCATCGGCGTCTTCGCATTCTTTGCGTTCTTCTCGGCCTCTTTAAAGAATTCACCAAGCTGGTTCTTGTGAACGGAAGCCTCCGCCAGGGCCTCGGCGACAATGGCCGGCTGCTCCCACTCCACGCCGTACATGAGCTGGATGATGGGGTGCAGGAACCCCGCAAACATGCGCTGAAACATGTCCTCGGCGCGCGCGTCACCCTTGAAGAGGTACTCGTTCAGTGTCTCTTCCCATCCCTTCTTTTCGATCTCGCGCTGAAAGAAGAGGAGGAAGTCAGAATAGTGCTTCTCTCTGCCGAGGTACTTTTGCGCCTTGTCCCAGTCGTGCAGCTCGTCTGCAACACCGTTGCTGGGGTCTTTGGCTGGGCGCTGATAGCTGGCATTGTCTTTCCAGGCCAGTTGGAGGGCGTCAGAGTCGGCGCCGGTGCCGTAGAGGGCAAGGAGGTGATGAGGTATCTAAGAGGGGGGTGAGAGAGGTTTTACGGTGGGTGAGAGACAACTTACGTGGTTGTGGAATCCTTCAGCGTTGAAGAATACATGGTGTTTCTATGCAATGTCATTACAAGCCTAATAAGATGGGATTGTTTGTGGAGTCCTTACCTCGAGGTCCTTTTGCAGAAGCTCAGACACCTTACTCGCAGAGGCATCCTGCTGATTGAACTTCCACAACCCAGTGTTTCCAACCGGGACCTTGATGTTGTAAGCCGTCGCCATGTTGATTGATCTCGCAAAGTTGAACAAATACGATCGGTTTCCAGTGATGGCAATGTGTTTTGAGATCCTCTTCGATGCAGGGGACAGTCGCATCTTAGATAAAGATAAGCATCAACCCGGGGAGGAGCTCCAGGCCGGAACTGAACCTTAATTAAGTACGCACGGCAGCAGGGGCACCTTCGACATGTAACTTCGCCAGCTTACAAATGAGGCACGTAGGAAAGGGGCGAGCGCGATGGATGACATGCGATTCGGCTGTGTTCCCATAGGATGGTTAGTAGCGGGTAGGTTGGCAGGGGGTCTGTGAGGCCCCTGTTTGAGTTTCCTCCTTGTCAACTACCCCAGATTTTGACGTCATCACCACGCTACGGGGTTGTAAGCGCGAGGCGACCCGTAGATTAAGCTAAGCCGTCTGGAGTCGTTTGGCAATCATTATTCAATAAGATTTCACGTATTTGTTCTCAGATATCAGAGCTCGGATGATGTATGTCAGCTCCGACGACCTATCCGGTCGGATCTGAGTCGATCTTGACCTCGGTGCCGCCCGGACAGCGAGGATGTCCGATGAGGATCAGGGTACCGCCGGAAGTCTTTGCGGCGCCGTTTGTAAATCCGACCGATTACCAAGTCCGGCTTCGAGGACTGGTGCAAAAACCAAGTTAGAATGCCATCAGTGTAACGATATTGAGTGTCGGTTGGTAAGCTCAGGTGGGGAAATCGTGGAGAAGGCATTCTAGACCCAACTCGGCTCTGGGCGTTCAACGCGAATGCCGACTAGATGTGGAGTAGAGGGTCTCTTACACGATCTTCGACAGGACCCTGTCTTCACATGTGATGCTTGAATTTTAAATTGTTGACTCATTCACTTTATCGGGCAATACCAAGATGTATCTCTCACTGTACTGAATAGACATTTGGAATGACAGAAAAGGGCTACTCTGACTGTGAGAGAAGAGTCTGGGAACTTATTCAATAGATCTCTCCCCCCTCAACGCACAACGGGAAGATTGCGGGCACAGGACATATTTCCAATTGCAATGAGGCAGTGGCGATTTTCAGATATCCCTTACAGACCCAAATTTCTGAGCAAGGCTTGGCTTTCAAGCCACAGCATCCCTTAGCCCGCGACCTGGCCAAGGTTGCCTCAAGCACTAGGGAAACAAGGCAGACATGTTATACTTGACTTCTGTTCTGGGGGGCCGCTTCTCGTCGAAATTAAAACAACTCACAAAAGAAAATGCTTCCATCGTCTAGGTGTAGGAGATCACCGTCCAATTCAAACTCAATCTCAACTTCTCACAGCAGCAGTCAATTCACTTGGGCGCGTGAGTTGCTCGATTTTTGACGGAAAACTATACGACCAGATCTTTACGCGGTCTCAGAGTATACCCTCGTGTTGTCACAGACATAAAAGAAAGAAACGGCTGTGCCAATTTACCACACACAAAAACCTCAGTGTCGCTACACCTGGAAGGTATCCATGTGGTTCGCTGTGGCTGGACATCATAGACAGACAATATCAAAAACGTGCAGCTCACCCTCATAAGGCTGAACGGTATGTCTGACAGCATAGCCTTCGCCTTCCATCACTAAGGAATGGTAGAGCTCACGGGCTCATGTGGGCCCTTGAATCCCTTCTTCTGCGACATTTGGCCTTGGAAGGGATGAGAGGCGGAAATCGTGTATCAGGCAGCAAGCATCCGCTCCTTTATGAGCTGCCTCTCTTCCCCTTTCCCGCAATGACTGGAAGTTAACCCACACTAATTGCAAATTTATGCCTCGGTTGCGGCGACCACTTTCGATGCGCTTATTGATTCTTCTCCTTCTGCCATGGCTAGCAGTCGTAGCCCATGGCCAAATCACATCGGAGGCGTCAGAACTCGCCCGGCGTGACGACGTGCCGCCAATTTCTGACTTCCTACGTCGAGCTTTCGCTTCAGGTTTGTTGTGTGTCAAATTTGATAGTCTATAGCTGATTTCTCTTCAGCTATCATCATCGGTGATTACCTCTACATAGATGGTGGTGAAGTCGCACAGAACTATGATGGCAAGAACATGTCCTCTTATTACACACCGTCATTGCCAGGTTAGTTTATTTCATCTTCCCAATGCAATACAACAAGTGGTTGACCTTCTTGTTTAGTGAACTCGACGCTATCGATTAATTTGAAGCAGTCCTGGAACAGCGCGAATGTCACGATGCTTTCTGCCCCCAAGGGCGAAACACCTAGGATGGAACTCCAGGGTGTCTGGCGCGATACGGAGTCCAAGTCATTCTACGTCTGGGGCGGGCAAGTTCCTTATTGGAGTAAGCCACCGGAAAACGATATCTGGCGTTTCGAGGTTGACGGCAATGGAGGCGGCGCCTGGTCAAAGAGAAGTCCGCCGAATCTTGCGGAGCTATACAAACTTGATCGAGCAACAGAGGGGGCCTTTTGCCAGAGCAAGACCACCGGCTACTATTTTGGTGGCTATGCAAACGCGCGAACCGACTTGTCTATTATAGACAAAGACAAGACCCGCAACGTTCCAGGGCTTGTATCCTACGACTTGAAGACAGGCTCGATCAACCATACCACTTTCCAAGGACCTGGGAACTTTACATTTAAGGGTGGCACCATGGAATATGTGCCCTTTGGGCCGGACGGTTTACTGCTCGTGTTGGGAGGGTTTCAAGGAGCTCCAACAGAGACCGGCTATGGCAACTGGACAGGCGTAGACTTCACTTCCGTCAATTTATATGATATAAAGGGTGAGTGAAAACATCAAAATCAACGAGTCTCGACTAAGCCAATGGTAGCCAACAAGTGGCACTCCCAGCAGACCACCGGATCGAAGAGCAGCATTCCACCACCATCAGAGAAGTTCTGTACAGTTGGTGTCCAAGGACTTAACAAGACATACGAAATGTAAGCAGGGAACTTTGTCGAAATTACGTGCAGCTCACATGAATGCCTAATTCAGCTTCATCTACGGCGGGCGGGTCATGGGAGAATCGATACGGAATGCTACCGACGACGTCTACGTCTTGAGCCTACCCAGTTTTGTCTTCTTCAAGGCCAACGATCCGCAATCGACCAGACGCCTGGAACAGGCTTGTGTTGCAACCGGGAGACAGATGATATCTGTTGGCGGAACGGACGGCCGCGCCTGGCCCTCGTCGCTGACAGACAAAGATCCATGGCCTCAAGGAATCGGCATCTTCGACATGACGGAAATGCGTTGGAGTGATCAATATAACGCAAGCGCGGATCCTTATGAGTCTCCAGATGTAGTCAAGAACTGGTATGCTCAGGGAAATCGGGTCGACTGGTCAAGTGATGAGGTTGAGGCGCTATTCAAAGAATGTAAGTGACCATCGACGCATGGAAGTGAAACCGCCACTAATCTCAAGAGAAGCTGCACTTCCAGATCCTACGAATACGCCAACATCATCTCCGAACGATGGCAGCTCTGAAAATTCCGGGACGCCAACTGGTGCCATTGTGGGCGGCGTTGTCGGTGGACTAGGAGGCTTGGCTATCATCGCAGGGCTTGCCGCGTTCTTTCTTAAGCGCAAGAAAAGGCGCCCGGAGACTCCTGATCCCGCAAACTATGCTCCGGTCTCGAAGTTCGGTTCTGACGGTGGTACTTACACGGAGCCCGCTATGGACCAGGTCCATGAAGCCAATGCCAACCAGCATTCAATTCCTGTGGAATTACAGGGCCATCACGGGGTTTCTGAAGCATACTCGCCAACTCCTGTCAGACATGAAATGGCGGCATGAGGCAATTGGAGAGCAGTGCTGTAAAGGGTTGAAAGGAGTGTGAAAGAATCTCGGTGCCAGCGAATAACATGCCAGGAAAGTTGCATACGGCACTTGAACCTGATTAAAGGACATACATAGGAAGGGAATGATCGTGCGTATATGGTGCCCAAAGAGGAGGTCGGCAGTACGACTACCTGCGAAATGAGATGACGCACAGAAATCTTGGCTGCATAATATTGAAGTAGGAAAGCGCAATCGAATCAGCATGTCCCAGCTGCCTCAGCAATCTCAGCCTCATGTCAGCTGACATATATTTCCCAACTCTGTCAGCGGGAAGGCCAATTCTCTCCTACGCAGCACACAGCAGAGAGGGCTTCTACCCACGTCTTCCTGAAAGGCTCTCATGAATGCGCTACCAGCCCCTCGCTTCTTTACTTTGACAAGCAGCTTCGTCTCTTCGCATGGATCCTCGTTGGGATTCCGCCATTAATTCTCGCGGGCTAGTTGATGCCCCGCCTGTATCCAACTTCCTGCGAAGAGCATACTGTTCAGGCAAGCTGCACCTTGGCTCTCCTTCCCCTGAACGGACTCGCTGACTTCCCGAAGCCATTGTCATCGGGCAGTACGTGTAAATAGACGGAGGTGAAGTTTCACAACACGAAGGCGAATACAACGAAAATTACAGCTACCCCTCATGGCCAGGTATGCAGAATGCTATTCTCAAAACTTTGATGGGGCTGATGTTGACTTGCGCGATAGTTAACTCGACCATCTCCATCGGCCTCAGTGAGCAATGGGACCCCTCAAACGTCACGACGAAAACAACCACGAAAGACCCGTCATATGTGTTAAACGGGCAAGCTATCTGGAAAGATCCTGCCTCGGACGCCTTCTACACCTGGGGAGGCTGGAAAACTTCGACGCCTCCCGATAAGAAGATGATGCGATTCAGTGCCAACAACAACGGGGGAGGCACTTGGACAGAGGTGACTACTCCCAATCTCCAAGCTATCGCTCGAACGAGCGAGGGAACGTTTTCTCAGAGCAAGAATGTCGGTTACTACTTTGGCGGCTTCACAAGCGAGGAAACGGACTCCAACTTCGTCGGTACCCAAAGTGTCCAGGGCCGCCCTGCCCCTGGGCTCGTATCTTTTGACATGCAATCCCGCGAGATGCGAAATATTTCATCTAGCAGGTTCGGAAACTACGGGACATTTAAGGGTGGTTCCTCGCAATTTGTGCCGTTCGGCCCCGAGGGCTTACTCGTCATCCTCGGCGGGTGGGAGGCAGATGTGTCAGCAACTCGTTTCTCAACATGGGAAGGGATGGCTTTCGATAAAATCTCAGTCTATGACCCCCAAGGTCAGTATCTCCAAATTGAAATCATGTCTCTGGGCTGACATCGCTATGCCGAAGGCGATCAGTGGTATCACCAGCAGACCACGGGTGACAGCCCGTTTCCCAAAGAGAAGTTCTGCATTGTGGGTGCTCCTGGCCCCAACAAAACCTACGAAATGTAAGTGAAGCATCTCGACTCAAGAGACAATCATTTGACAAATTCCCGTTGAACAGCTTCATCTACGGTGGTCGGGAGACAAACACCGTTGCTACCTCGAACGAGGTCCACGTCCTTAGCCTTCCTGGGTTCAATTTCTTTAAGGCAGACAACAAACTTTCGACGCAACGCGCAGATCACGCATGTACGGTAATCGGCGGACGACAGATGCTCTCTGTTGGCGGTTTACTTCCTGAAATATCCATCGGCAAGAGATTCTCAACACCGGATCCATGGCCCTTGGGCCTCGGCATCTTTGACATGACGGAACTGCGCTGGACAAACCGTTACGATCCGAACGCGGAAGGCTATGACTCTCCCAAGGTTGTTAAAGATTGGTACAGCCAGGGTAACGTGGCTAAGTGGGAATCTCCGGAGCTCAAGGCGCTCTTTGCTCAGTGTAAGTGAGACCTGAACACCCTTTGTGTGTTGGCGACTTGTGGCTCATCAACGGTTCAGGGTCCCCAAATGCTACAGTGGATGGTGCAAGCGAAGTAGGATTGCCTGGTGATACGGAATCTCAGCCATCAGAACCTCAGCCATCAAGCCCTAACATCGGTGCTATTGTGGGTGGTGCCGTTGGAGGACTCGCAGCACTGGTTCTCGTTGCTGGTCTGGTGTTATTCTTCGTGAGACGGCGGAAGCGGCAGGTAGTGACAATGCCGCAGGACTCTTCCTCGGCACCGAAGTTTGGCTCAGTCGGCACCGCGTATACGGCGCCGACCTTGACTGAAATCCACGAAGCGCACTCTTACAGTCTCAACGAGTTGCCAGCGAACCATGGGGTGCCTCCTAGCTCGTATGGGCCGCAGTCCAGGCACGAGATGGCGGCATGAGAATCGGTCTGCACATGAAGAATATCAGGATCACTTGTAATGAGGCGTAATAGTTATAACAAACGAAAAAGCTTTTGATTTTGGTCCCCATCCAAGGGCTGACTGATTATGTGGTATCACCATCTAATGTTCCAAACGTCATCAAATCATTGCTGCAACCGCGCGCGCCTCTCTCTCCTTGCCTTCCAAGCACATTTACGCGTCACCCATCTCCTCATCGTCGTCGTCCTCGTCAGTCTCGAACTCGGCGTCGCTGAGGTCGCCGGCCTCCTGCGCTTGCGCTATCATGGACAGTAAGTCTCTGTCACCATCACCACGGGCGGCGGCGGCGCCCTGCGAGCGAATGAACTTACTGAAGTAGGTGAGCGCGTCGGGCCAGAGGTCCTGGGCGATGGCGGTGGCGATGTCGTCGCCGTCGGGGAAGATCTCGTACTCGAACTCGTCCTCCTCGTCGTCGTCGTCCTCGTCGGCCTTCTCCTCGACCTTCTCGCCGGCCTTGCGGCGGTTGAACTCGTCGGCCTCCTTGGCGGCGAAGGCGGCGCTCTCCTCGGCGGAGATGCGCTTGCCGACGTAGCCGAACCAGCAGAAGAAGGAAACGCCGCCCATGCCGGTCTCCTCGATCTTGGCCTTGAGGGCCTGGGCCTCTGGGGTGGGGGCGGGCTTGCCCTTGCCGGAGAGGACGGGGCCGCCCTGGGCCCAGACCTTCTGGACGGCGGTCAGGAGGCCGTCGGTCAGGTCCTTGCCGGCCTTCCAGTTGATGTTGACGGGCTCGGAGACGAGGCCGGTGTAGTTCTCGGAGGTGCGCCACCAGAACTTCTTCTCGAGGACCTTGTCCTCGAAGTGCTCGTTGTCGCCGAACTCGAAGCGGATGGCGATGGAGCGGGGGTCGCCGTTCTGGCCGTTCTCGAGCTCGAAGCGGGAGACGGAGATGTTCTTGAGGGAGGCCAGGAGGAGGGCGGCGTCCTGGGGCTGGATGTACTCGTCAATCTCCGGAGGAGACTGCTCGAAGACGAGGGCCCAGAAGTTGGGGATCTTGGCGACGATGGCGGCGCGCTTCTCGTACAGAGGGCGAGAGAGCTCGTACTGGCGGCGGACTAGAAGGCGGGGAGGGCGTGTGAGATTACAGATTTTCCCGAGGGCTCGAAAGGAAAGGAGACAACGCGAGTGTGTGAGGGAGGGAGCAAAAACTTACGCATCTCAGTCTCGACCTGCTCGAACTCGCGCTCGATGTCGGCGAGCTCCTCGTAGGTGACGCCAGTCTCAATCATCTCGACCATTTTGGCGGTTGTAATGAAGATTCGGTGAAGGATTGAAAAAGAGAGTGAGTGTGTGTAGTAAGGGTGAAGCTCAAGTGTGTTTTTGAGATTTCACCGTGGCGGGGTATTGATTATGGAGGGGTAGCAGGAAAGATCAGGCAGCGCAAGATGAGAAGGAACAACTGGGAAGGGGGTCGCCTCGCACTGGGGATCACCGCTTAAATATGAATCGCAAGTGCAGTCTGCTTAGCAAATCGTCACGAATTACAACACTTTTGTGATTTATTATGGATGGGCCGTGAAAAAAAAAAATTCATCACCCAGCATGAGGAGGGACGGACGGGTGACGAGGGGACCCGACTGGACTGACGTGGGGTTCGACGACGACCAGAAGAAAAAATTTCCCCCTCGGTGCAAGCTTCCTGCACGCTGCCTTCCCTAGTCGGTGGTCTTTTTTTCCCAGGCGGTGACTGATGTCATTGGGTACGTCCCACGTCCCTGTTGATCTCGAAGTTTTCAGAAGAGGAGGAGGAGGAGGCCACCCTAGTCCAGTCTGCCCATCAATGAGAGGTTGCGCAACGATGCAGCCAGCGCACAACGACTGGATCAGAGACGGAGAATTTTGGCGGGGCAGCCACAGAGCTGGTTGGTGATGGACATGGATGTTGTCTGGGCCTGGCCCAATGAGGAATGTCGTTTTTTGGTACTGGTGCAGATAGATGCCTTTCTCACTAACACCGAGCAGCGAAGAAAAGCCATTTCTTGGGTGCTTTTCTGGCTTGTCTCTGTTAAGCTCTCGTGAAAGGCGTTGCAGAAAATCAGGGGTCCTTTTAAGACCCTGAGGCGGGTCCTCTCTGTGGCTGCTACAGGAACATCGCTCACTTTTTTTTTTCTCTTCTAATTAACCCACATCTACCAAGTCCACAACTGTGATTCCCCCACATCAATTTCCCACCCGGTGCCTTCTAGATCGCCAGTCACACTCAATCTTGTGAAAAAATTCGGTCGTGCCCCGAAGAACATTTTCTTCTTTTTTGCCTAAGCCAGCGGCAATTGCACCGGTATCCGCCCTGGCCTTACCAGGAGACCGCTGCCAACTTTTGTTATGCGGGATTCGTGCTAACCACCATTGGCAGTTTATTGTTCTTCTCCATGACCAAGTGAGGTCCACTGAGGGGTTGCTTTTGTTGTTGTCCCCTCTCGCGTCGAGACTCGAGTTGCTTGTGGCTTCTCTGAGATTCTGCCAAATTCTTACGATGTTTGACACTGGGGATGCTGGGCTGAACAGTCAAGTTTGACAGGCGGTAAGTGATTGCGGGCAGAGCAGGCAGTTGCAAGAGTTGAGAGAGACAACGTGCAAGAGGCTCCTTCACTCGTCTGGTGACAGCTGAGTTCTCGAAGATGTAAACAAACCTCGGGACAATATCCCTGCAAGTGAAAGGAAGGGAAGGGCTTTCTGAAAAAATATTGTCAATCTCAATTCCTGGGATCATGGCAGTCGGAGATCTTCGTGAACGGCACTAATACGAGCCGGAGGACGGAATCTCGACTTTAGTCAGTGGGTAGGTAGTAAGAGGGTCATACCGCCCCTCACCCACGGGATGTCACCGCGACAAAAGTTTTTGTTTACACCACTGTCAACACCGATCACTTCTAGACGGTATGGAAATCTCGTAGATTATGTGCGGCATGATTCTCACAACATCTTCTTCTGCAAGCACGCAGAATGAATGGCTAGGGAGGCGTAGAGGAAGCGCCTTCACTTGGAAACACCTCAACCATGATGATTTTCCATTTCCAGTTAACTAGCAACATCCCAGGTTGGCGTTGCCGGGAAACACATGTGAACACTCAGTGGGTGAACGAGTTACGCTCATTGGTTCTTGTAATTGAACAAATAACATATGTTCTTGTCGACAAGTCTCGGACCGGCTTTCTAGTCCCCGATCACGCAGACTTTTCCGTTCCGAGAATGACTAAGTACACCCTCAGGTTATGAACTCAATTGGAACCAGGGTAACATGTTCAAACAAGCTCGATCGCGACCAGAGTTAGCATCCTTGTCGGACGCCTCATTTCTCTTCCATGGTCAAGTAGCTTTGATCATAACAACCAAAGCCAAAGACGCGTCGTGTGAGCCTTGTATGGCGCGTTGAACAGGTCTTAGCCCTAGGTAAACCCGAAACAAGCTGTCTTCGGTCGTTTGCTGTTGAGAAGCAAATATCATCGACTCATTGCAAGCCATTCCTCGCGATAAGCAAGCGTGAAGAAAGCTGACCATGTGCCTATGTCCAAGTCAGCATTGCCCTATTTGCTAAGTCACGATGCTATGTGTACACTCCGATACTTGCAAAACATGAAGTTGGTCACCCGTCTCTCGCACAAGGTTGACCGCATCTTGTCGATATCAGCCTCTATTTCACTGAGGACGTCTTAAGAGCAAATGCGAAGCTAGACGGACTTGGTAATGCCGTTGCTGCTTAACCCCACTTGACATTGATGGAATCGTCGCATGTGAAAATGGACAGCATCCTCTTCTCTTGAAGGATATCGTCTGAGTTGAGTCAGCTACCCCTCAAAAGTCTGATCGAACCGAGATTTGTGTGATGATTATCATCAAGACCAAGCCTTTTCTCTTATTGTGAAACCCCCCCTACTGGGTGGGCTCGAAGTTCCTCAACATCATCGAGACCAAATGATTTAGAGTTGTCAAGTTTGGCGGCCTCACAACAAGAGCATGCACGTTATAGATATTAACAGACAATATATTTTCGGGACTATTATTGCTTGCGCAGTCCAAGTTTTGACCCTTCGTTTCCATGGCCCAAACTCCCATCACATGCAGCAGCTGCCTACCGCCTCCGTTTGGCGGTGGCATTGCTTCATATCCAGATTGGCCAGCCAGCCAAAACGTCTCTTTTCACCCTCTATACCCTCCTTAGGAAAAAGTTCCCCAGTCGTAAGTCATCATAGCATGGATATGGTCGATAGATGGGGTAGATGAGTTGGGGGATGTATCAACCTGTGCTTCGCAAATCGCCGGGGTATATCAAGAATAAGATCGCAGAATACCAGAACGCCGTGCCTGGACAATTGTAGCCAAAACCATTTTCCCAATCACCACGTCAACTTGGTCACCCGGGATCTAAGGTCTGGCGACCCGGGAATGATGCCGCGAGTACCAACTTGTAAGTTGGCAAACCTCGACCTCAGATCAAAGTCCACGGCGCGGACCATAACGCGCTTCTCCTCAGGAACGGATCGCTTCGACTTCATGAGGCCCGGAATGATGCTGTCCCTCCGGGCGTCCCAACGAGCATTGCCACCAGGTCCGAGAGGTACATCTTCAGCGAAGTCGACTGAGCCTTGCCTGGCACTGCCATTCGAATGACCCATCATAGGCGGCGGCGATGTTATCTTGTCCTCCTCTTCCTCAATGTTCACAACCCATTGCCCAATGCGCGCCGTCAATTCACTGTCCCACATGCCTTCCCGGCGAGCGCTGCTGCTTAGAAGCTGGATAGCTTGGCGTCGAATGATCGAGTGACGGCATTTGGTAGCCACCACAAACAACGGGGGAACGATTCCAAGATCAGCACTAAAGCTGGGCTTGATGTGAAATGTGCTGTATGCGTTGCCGCCAAAGATGTCCGGAGAGTGACCATGTCGGTGAGGGCAGAGAGCGGGATCGGGACATCTCTTTGCCGCTGCTCGTCTCTCTTCGTCACCCACTACTTCCGAGGCAAGATCGACAATAGCCTTGAACTGGGGCTGGAATAGATCGAACTGTGATTCACTGTCGCTGTAAGTCATGAGAAATAGTATCTGGCTCATGATTTGGAACATCTTCAAAACAGCGATGCCGGCCTTCTCATGGTGACTGACGCCAGGAGCTGTGCGAGATTCGAGTAGATATTCAAAAGCCTCAGACCAAGCGTCGAGTTGGCCTTTGAAGCTCATTCCGTACTGCTTCAACGACTTGGGCAGGATTCCCATTGGCCCGTTCGCGCCAGTCGACTTTTGGTAGATGAAGAGAGTTTCTGTGAATCGAAGCATTTTCTCAAGAAGCTTGTCCCAGGCACTGCGCGCCTCCATCAAAGTAAAGAATTGTTCAGGCATGGAGCTAGAGCTCATGGATGACGGTGAGCTGCCAGCATCTGATGGCGGGGACTGCGGGTATTCGGGATTCTGAGGGGTCAGTCGGATCACGAACGGCTCTGGGAAATGGAACGCCATGTCGTATGATTTCGCTTGGACCGCGAGCCTGGTAAACATGGTGATGAGCTCCTCCTCGACCGGCTCCTCAGAGACGGCTAGGAAGGATCTCCTCCGTTCAGCTCGGAGCTTTTCCAACAAACCAAGGCCTGTTTGAATTTGCCTGATTGCCTGTTTGTGGTCGCCAATGAAGGAGTCGAAGCAGGCCAGAAGCACGCTGGCCATAAGTAATGTGCGGTGAGACTTTTGGTCGCGGCTGAGATCGACTAAAGAGTTCATAGCCTCGGAGTACTGCTTGACTGCCACTTCCCAGTGGCGATATGCCCCGTCCGCGGGACTGAACGAATCGGACGGCGATCCCGGCGGAGACTCGCATGATTGTTCAAGGGTCTTGTACAAAGCACCTAGCGCGACAACTGCATGGCGAATTGCGTTCCCGGAGTGACACTCCTGCAAAACGGTCCGAGTCCAAAACACCGAGTCAAAGTATCCAGACAGCTCATTCGCTGTATGTAAGCGGAATAGTTGGAAATAGAGCCCCTCCTGTTGAGAAAGCTGGAGATTGCCCGCTGGGCGATAAAGTGTAACAGAGGCGCTGGAGTCGGGTGTTTGAGGGGGCGTTGTGCGTCGTGCTTGCAACTTCTGGGCTCTCCGTGGTGGTAGTTCGATTGATGAGCGGATGGGAGGCCCGCCATTCGGGGCAGCAGCCAGAAGAGGTTTTGGCGCAATGGCGAGAACTTCGTGAGGTCTTGCGCTGCGACTCGGCGGTGGGTAGCCCGTGCAAATCTTCTTGGAGCGAACACACTGGGAACAAGAAGGCCTCTTCTCGTCGCACTTGATGCGCCGTTGTCTGAGGATGGAAGTTAGAAGCTGTTCTCCGAGGAAAGGAATTCCTGCGCTTCGCGACGTACTTGCAGTTATTGCATCCTGTCTTGACCTTGGGTTTGCTGGTTCGCGCCCTCTTGGGCTTTTGCTGCGAGTCGGAGGTCGGACTGGATGAAGACACTGAGTTTGCCGAGTTGGCATCGGCTTGGTTTGGAGACGACATTGTTGGGAATTTAGGGGGAGTGCGAATTGTAGCCGAAGGGATCACGCATACGCATACGCATGCATGGCCTTGGGCTCGGGGCCGCACAATATGTATTTCGTCCGATTGCAGCAAGGAACGACTTGCGGTGGTAGAGTTGAAGCAAATAGGAGTTTGGACGGAATGCAGGGAACTCGCGAGCTCTTCGGACGAGGTGGGCGGGCGGGAGAGGGTCGCTAAGGGTCGGCGCGATGACGGGTGGTCTGTGATTTCGGCGGTTAGACAGGGCACTCAAGCCTAGCGTAGGTTCGGCCTTAACGGGGAACAGGCCCGGCGGGGAGGGATCTGCTACGAGACGGGGTCATCCCTCGGTTCGTTCGCTAGACACTTACATGACTAAGGCCGTGGTAAGGGTGGGAGAAGAGAGTCGAGATAGCGATGGAGATCGAGACCCGAGAGCGGTGGAGAAGCCAACTCGGGGGCAGCGTAGGTTAATTATATGATGAAAACCCCAGCGCCGAGAGGAGAGCGTTTGTCTTGTAAGGCTCGGAGTGTATGTGTGCGTGTTTGCTGGTTCTATGCGCGATGACAGGGCTCGAAAGAGACTCGCGGCGGGAAGGAGTTTGGGGGCCGGGAGCGACGGACGATAGAGTAATATAGGGCTGGCGGAAGGCGTGTGAGCGTGGACCTGGGCACTCGTAGCTGGCGGCGGCGCAACACTCGCAGTAGGTACAATACAAGCCACTGGCCACTGGCGGTTGATGGAGCAGCAAGCACTACGCAGTAGCTCGGTCCACAAGGACCAGGGGTGAGGGGGAGCCGAATGTACTGTCTTCGTGGTGTGTCTGAATGCTGGTGCGCAGTGCGTAGTGCGTGATGCGTGGTGTGGTAGCGGTAGGGGGAGACCGAGATCCACGAGAGAGGAAGCCAAGCGATGGGATGAATTGCGATGTGGAGGTCGTAGGCAGCTAGGAGCTAGAGGGAGGCTTGGTACTGGGCAGCAGACGCAGCAGACGTGGACCGGGATGTTTCTTCGATTATGGTGTGGTGCGGCGGTGATGGTGGAGGGAAGTGCCGCCAGTTTATAGGCAGATCTCAAGCAGTGACAGTTACAAGCAGCACGCCGGGCTTGAGGGAGACGTTACTGTACTGCACTGCACTGCAATGCATGCAGCTGCTTCCCAGGCTGTCGCTGTCGTCGTTGTCGAGCATGTACCGATGGGCGGGCTGACGGGATGAGGTAGCATCGAAATGCTGGAGATGGGCATCAGGGATCCGTGATGCTTATGATGGATGGCAAACGTGATTCAGGAGACGGCAGAGGTCGCGTCGTCGCAAAGACTTATCTAGAGGGCCGATAGTGGCAAGGAAAGGCATCCGCGGAATGGATGGCTAGTTGAAGAATGAAAAGAAAGCAATTGTGTGAAAAGAACAGGTGCCGAGAGGAATCTGTCGAGACCAGGCCAAACCAACAGGGACTAACACACCCAAGCTTGGCCAAGAGCAGTGAAAGATGGGACACAAAAGGACTGGACAGTTGGAACTGGCACGATGGAGACGGGTCGGGGGTCGGGGTCGGACATGGACGGGGGTTGATAGTTATTGCGAGTATTCGTCGTCTTGTACTGTACGAATACAGAGAGCACTGTCTGTCCATCTTGTCTGGCCGGCGCCTGGCCCGTCTCTGTTTCCTACAAGTGGCAGTAATGTTTGTCTTTTGCTGAGGTAGGCGGGCAAGTAAATGCAATCCTCCAGGGCAGTGGGAGGCGAGACAAGGCGTCCGGCCGCCGTGCTGCGTGGTGCGCACCATGCCGTACCTAGACCCGAATCAGACAAGGCATTTCTGGTGTCTGTGACTGAGGTGTGCCGAACGAAGAGATACCATATGAAGATGACATGAACGCGCGAGCATATGCATCATCATCCTTCTCCAGCCAGCATAAGAGGATCGCTGAACGAGCAGCGAGCACGAGGGGAAACTGGACGTCTCACAAGTAGTTTGCCAGTCGTACGTGGTTTGGTGTAACGGGACACCAGCTGTCTGCCCCGTCTGAGCATGAGAGGGCAAGGTACCTGACGGTATCCGTACCTTTCCCTCTGGCGACTGGCCTCGGGAGGTACCTGACCCGTTGTGCCAGGCCCGGCCAGGTGCAAGGGTGGGAGAGGATACTTGGGCGGGTTATTGGTTTTTTGGTTGGGAACTTGCCCCAATCGGTACCTGACGCTTTCCGCACTCGTCGTTGTGCCTCTGGTGCGACGGGAGAGGTACTGCGGCACTGCGTGTACTGCATGGCAGAGACGCCGTTCGAGGTACATTGCTGAAGGGGGGAGCTAAGGTGCCTCTAGCCAGACAGCTAGAGCCAAGAGGAAAAAGAAAAGCGGCTAGGAGACGTGGACGACGTCGCCTCTTGCCGAATGAATGCTTCCTGCCTACGGATACCTCGATATGAGGTGGCCTCAGAGACGAGGAGATTTGGGAGAGTGCGTTGTGCGGTGACAGCGACTTCCTGGTTAGAAACAGCATCCGAAGAAGGGCCAGGCCGGCCGGTCCACGCTCCAGCCCAGAAAGAAGGGGAAAAGGAAAGAGCACGGTCCACTTTCCACTTTCCACTTGCACCTTGCACCTTCAGTGTGTACTGCGGTAGTGTCTCCAGATCTCCCTCCTCCAGTTCGAACCCCACTCCTTCCCTCCATGTCGTGGTGTCTTCGCCCTCGCACTCACTCCCACCAAGCACCCTCGCCCTTCACCACCACCACCACCACCACTTCTCTCGGTCTTCACCACAATCTCCTCGCCGAGCTCGCCCTATTTGTGCATCTCTCCGTCCTTCGCCTTCCCGGCCCATTCGCTTCTGCCTTCGTCTCCCTCGCGCCCGTTCGGCCTACTGCATAGCGTCGGCGACGCCTTCGGCCATGTTTCTTTTCCTCAACTAATGACTCCAGAAGCAAGTTAGCACAATGCACGGCTTGGGCGTTCGTGGCTATGCTGTTTGTTTGTGCAGTCTCTCTCCTGCCCGGCGGCTAAGCCCTGCAGGAAATGTGTCTCCAGAGATCATTTGGGGACGACTCATCAGAAATGACCACATGCACCAGTGGAGAGAGAAACGGCAAGTGGAGAGCGACCAGGGGGGTATCGAGATGCCACCACCGATGGACCACCACTGATGCTCCATGCCTGCACCTGCACCGCACGTGCGCATTTCTCGACAGACCACACCTACTACACGGCACGCCTCAACCTCCGGCCGCCAACGGAGAATACACCCGCTGCCGCTGCCAATAGCTCCCAACTCTCACGCAGTACCTTCCCTCCGACCACTCATCACCCCCGCCGCTCACAATCAATCCCGTCCCGCTCTGGGGCCGGCGTGGACTTACGAGCTTACCAAGCGGCCGCTTTAAATAACGGGCCTTACGGCATCAATACTCTCCACTGGCGAGTGCAGATACCTTTCACGAGTGTCGTAAGGTCATTTCATTGTGTCTTGACGAGGCAGCCGGCCAGGTCCATGTTGTTGAGGTCAGATTCAAAGCAACTCTTGAGATATGATACGCGAACTCTACGGGCTCGCCGCTAAACCATTCAAAGTCCTTCTCGGACATCATCTCGACGTTCTTCAACACGGCTGATCGTCGGCCCATGCCGCATCTGCGTCATTCCTTGGTCAACCAATCTTCACACGCACCACTGTCTCTGTAGGCTTACACCACCAGCCGAATTTTCTTGGCTCTGCGGGCAACGCCTTGGATGACGCCCTGCCGGCCGTTGTATGCAAGCAAATTCTCAGAGCCTTTCGTGTCCTGCACCACACCATCGATCGCCAGCTCCTTCACTCTGTCCAACACTGCCTTGGGGGTGGCGAGACCCTCCTTGGACATCAGGTACGCGATGAGGCCCGCGACATAAGGCGCAGCTTGCGATGTACCAGACATTGTAGCGTACCCGTTGTTGAGGCCGAGGGACTTGATGCCGACTCCGGGCCCAAATATCTTGACCGAAGACCCATAATTGCTGAACGCCGCCCGGGTCCGGTCCCAGTTCGCCGCACCGACTGTGAATGCTTGTTCCGCCCTTGCAGGCGAACGTCCGATTGCATCCTGGTTTGAGTTACCCGCGGAAGCTACAGTCACGACTCCAAGATCATACGCAGCTTTCACTGCGTCATCGAGAGCCGACGTCTGCGAGCTGACGGTGAAGCCTGAAATGAATTGTCAATCATGGGGCCGACAAAATTCAAAGGGATGGGCTCCAGTACCGAGGCTCATGCTAATGACAGACTTTCCCAGACGTCCTGGCGTCTGCGTGATGTTGTTGACAGCCCAGTTGTACCCGTCAAGGACAGTATCAACAGTGCCCAAGCCCTGGTGGTGGCGCTTTTGTTAGCGCCGATCAAGACTTGCGGTTGTCAGACGCGGCAAGGATTCGCACTTACACCGCCCGCTAGGACCTTAACAGCCACGATTGTCGCCTTTTTGACCACGCCATACGTCTGAGACCCCACGATACCTGCGGTGTGGGTTCCATGCCCGCCGAGGTCATCGAATGCCTCCTCTGGCCGCGCGTTGTAGCCCCTAACGGCGCGGCCGCCAAAGTTGGGATGCGAGATTTGCACGCCTGTGTCAAGCATGTACACAAACGTGCCCTCCCCCGCCGACCTGTCATAGACGTATGAGCCGGTATCGCTCGAGTCTGGCAGGCGGTTTGGCGAAGACAAGGCCGTAAGACCCCAAGGTGCATTCCACTGGGTGTAAAAGGCGTCGAGTTCTACAATGCGATTGGGTTCGACGGATAGCACCTCTTCTCCAGCACCGATCTCAGCAATGCTATCATCATCAAAGCTGCCGGTGTAAGCGTTGAAGGCGCCGATGTTGAATGATTTTTCAATGCCGGTGGTGTCCCGCCGTCCAGGACTGCGCTTGTGTACCCCCGTCGCCCATACAATGTGGCTTTCGAATTCAGCAGGTTGAAGACCGGGCTTCAGACGGATGATATACTGCCCGGGGATGACGCCGTCAAGCGCTGCACTCGGTACGGCGGCAGCGAGGGCCCGAAGGCCGGACACCAAGAGGATGGCGACTAGGCTGAAGGGCGACATCTGGGCGGTAGCTCAATGGCTCAGGGAATTTCCATTTTATTTTTCTCACAACGACTGCATTCCGATTTTCTTTATACGCAATCTCCTCCGCTCATGAAATTCTTTTCGGCCAATCCACCTGACGGCGATTTCCTTCAAAATCGTGAAGGCCAAGATGACGTCTGTGGGGCGGCGGACTGGACATGCTGAAAGCAATGCTTTACACGAGGAAATATCGTTGAAAAGCCCCCTCCGGCAAGGCATCCAGACCGGGCGAGGGGAGGTTCCCCGTGATGAACATTCGCAAACGGCGCGTCTCTCAGACGCCTGATTTTGATGCAATTTTGTCTTGTCTCCTCGTGAAGAGCAAGAAACAAGCATTGGCAGGACCAAGGGCCGTCCCGTCACCGGGCGATTCAAGCGTCTTGGTCTCGACCATCGTGAACGCTTCAGGCAACCCCACCGGCTTGGAAACCCCATAATGACATGGCCGTTGTCTCGCAATCGCCAACAGGCCAGAAGAAGTAAACGCATGACAACTTTCGGAATCAACATGCCATGCCGCCATACCGCTTGAAGAATCGGCTTTGTCAGCGGGAAACAATGTCAAGGTCACGTCCGCTCCTTGAGTCAGTCTCAGTGACTTGCAGAAGAGGCACAGGCCGGTCTTGGCTTGCATGGCTGATGGTCCGCAAAGATGGCAACTGCACGAGTGCGCCTCTTTCCCCTGTGGCCCCAATAGCAGGAACGACTGTTCTCCTGATCTGGAGCAAGGCTAACGCGGCTCATTGGTAGATGGATGCGAGCGGCCCGTTTCCTCAGGCTCGTGCTAGGCAATTCGTTCCTGTCTAGCACTGTCTAGCAGGAAAACCAAGAAAGAGCCTAGGCCGTAGCTCCCGCTAGCCTGCGATGGCCGCAAATGCTCATGTCACTGTCGGCTCCGCCCTGGACGCCCGCCGACGCTCAACACCTACCTCAGTATCGGCCGACCTTACATCAGAATAACCTCTGTCATATTTCACTACAACACCAGTCTTTGGAAGATATCCCGGAGACGGTCGAGAGGTTTCATCAACTTGGTGTTTCCAATGATTTCATGTGCGCTCGTGGACGCCCCAGCAATCCGAAGCTTCTTTGCTGCCGTTCTACGAGCTGCACATGGCGCGTCAGGCGTACAGAACCGCATCTTGGCCACTTACAACATCACGAAGAGAAACACACATCCGGATGCTCTGTGGTCTCAGATGCGAGATCCTCGCACGACCCTACCCAAGACGCCATTGGAAGGTTTACTACTTTCTCCTGTAAGGTGTCCTGATCGCTGTCGTTGTCCATGCAACTAACCATCAAGGCCGTCGCATCGACGCAGGGACACTTCATCTCAGCCCAAGTACCGTCAAGTTTGTATACTGTCGACCCAATATCAACACTCCCATCTCTTATTCGTCAAAGTAATAAATTTTCCTATCAATCGAAAGCTTGCAGCATCCTGCTCACCGCTCTTGCTGGCCATGTCAGCTGCGCCACATGCAACCCATTCCGGCCCGCTTCCGCTGGGGTTCAGATGCTCTCATCATTCGGCCAGGCCTCTCGAGACGACCTTTCACCCTCCATCTCAGCCCTACAATCCCCAAAGAGCGTCACTGATGCCCTGCTTTGCCTGCCGCTATGCAAAAAGACCACCGATGCCCCCTAGAGTTAATGTCCAAGGCGGCCTCCTTGTTACATCCAATGGCCGCACTTCAACAACCCTTGGATATGCCTACATATCGCCTGCGTTAGCGCCAATGCTCAGCCATCAGTCAACAGTCACGTTCTCTTCTTCACCCACTCCGCTTTGCAATCCCAGCCACTTGCCCCATCATCAACGCATGGAAGCCTTCCAAACATGGTCCATGACCCATTGCGCGCCTTCTCTGCATCTTCTTCAGCCCTATCGACGCTTCAACGAACGTTACTGGGCCCGGTATGCTTGACGGCAATATTGCGCTCGACACCATCTCGAGCTGCGCCCTACCTCCCCGCCTGGCAATGACCCTAGAGGCCCCATTAAGGGTCCGAGACGCGGAGGTTCGTCTCACTCTCCTTTCCAGTTTCGGTGGACGTTGATTGGCGCACTCTTCTATCACATTCGGTCGTCCAACCCGTCTCGGACCCTGTGGCCGCTCCGCTGGTATGGGAGGGATGCGCCGGTAAAGCATGTCAATTCCAGCCACCAACCCGAAACTGAGGATGTCCCTTGCCAGTCCCGGGAATCTGGAGACCGCCCTTGTTGAATCGGTAAAGACTATCGCGGGCCAGTGTCGACTGACACTGTAAAGTCTGGAACGATATCTAGACGCCCTCAGCGACTAACACGCTCCCCATCTGTCGCTATCAGCCAAAGGCACCGCGTAAGGACGAGACGCCCCGGAAGTAGGCTGTTCAAGCTCGTGAATGTCTCTCCGGTTGGAATCTTTGGCTGGCCATCAGGGTCGTATAACGATTCGGAGGCACGGGGGAGTATCATGGTGAAGTTGGTTCATGCCGGGATATCACCAAACGACATCCGATTTGCTGCATCAATATCGGACATGTCCGCTGCTGCCCACCAGTATGAGCTACGGCTAATGAGTTGACGTCCCGCCTACATCATCCGCGACTACTCCAAGGTCTGATGCACAGCAATAACGACTGCCAGATGAGCGCCATGCCAGGCGTCACATCGCGAGCTCCGACCGTAGGGACATTCAGTGCCCTGCCTTGCGAAATGCCTTGTCTCACTTCCCCACGCAGAGAGATTGGGGGAAACAGCAGGCCAATCCCGCAAGACGTGCTAATGCACAATTGCTGCATGTCAGAACAGTAGCGAGGAGGCGCTGGTACTGTCGATGCAAAGGTTCCATTGGATGGAAGGCTGTGCTGACGGCCACGTTGGTACTGGTTCCACAGAACGTTCGCCCTTTCTCCAACCCAAACCCCCTGTCGAAAAGCTGCCGTCGATCCAGTACCAGCAATGACTTCATACGGTAGCATGGCGACCGAGTCTCTGGGTATGCCGAAACCTGTGACTGATAACCCCCGTCTTGGAGGTCTCCACGCGGGTGATCGCGTGGATCTTCTGTACGTACATCACGCACCTCAGCCTTTGGGGATGATGAATATCGGCACTATTGACACTGCCTCGATTCGCTTTACGGGGCTCTGTGTGGGATGACGGAGATCTGGTAGTCCGTGATTAATCCTATGTCGGTGAATTTCGCGGCATGCTCTGCCTCGATTAGGCATCACGGCGCAAGCCTCTCTCGGCGGCGACTCAAAGTCGTGCACCCCGTAAGGTCCGGCGCGGGATGTCGAATGGAGACTTGAAGTCTCCACACGGATTCGGTCTTACTTGTAGACCATCGAACTTAGGACGACGACGGGTTTTGTGTGTCCGGCCGGCACCGTGTAATTCCACGGTATGACTCTTCCCACGACCTCAGATAGCTTCACCTTTCGTCCTCCTGTGTGATACCCATGCTGTGTGTTATTGTCCAACAGGTCTTCAGGGTAACATTTGTTGTCCAGATCGGACTTGCGCATCACCGAACGCACACTAGAGCAAGGATCAAATCTACGTGACATGGCCTTGACGTCTTGTGTGGGTGCCAGCGGCGCGAGAGACTTGGTCTTTCAGGAAGGTTGTATTCGACCGTGCCGCATTGGTGCAGAGGCTAGCTTCAGCAGCGAGCATTCATGTGGACCAACGTTCGGCCTCATGAATGCATGACTTAACAGGGACACACGGCAACGGCGGTTTAACTCTGAGAAAATCTTGCTTTAAGCAGCCATCTTCAAGTCTCTTTAGACCGTCGAGTTTGGACGGAATGTATCTAGATATCTCAAGCTCGTCAATTGTCTAAGTTTGTGGTTGCAATTCTCGGTTGAGTCGATCAAGCCCTGGACTTGACAGAATAGGTTTTGGGGAACATCACATAATATATTGGCGACTTGTCATAATTGTTGGAGCGTATTTGCTGCGAATTTCCCAGTCTCAGAACAATCGAACCTGTCCAAGCATCTCATCGATACATGCATCTGACGGTACATCATTAGTACTCCTTCACGAACCACTTCTTTTCCAGCTTGGTCATCCTAATCGGATACCAGGCGAATGTATGCTCGTATGTTTTTTTCATCACAGCCGTGCCGCTGGCCATTTTCTTCCAGGACTCTGGGCAGTTTGGGCTCTGCCTGTTGAATAAGTCATTGTAAAACAAGTCGGTAGCAGGGCTAACGTAGATCCAGCCCTGGTCTTTACGCGTGTCCCTTGTGCGCATAGTTTGCGGCATCCGACAGAGGGTTTCTTTCGCAATCTGTCTTGACAATGCGCAGACAAGTAGCGCAGGGCGTGGCTGTGGACCCAATATCCGATCCCTTTGACGGTGCGCCCTTGAGAAGCAGTAGACCTGTGGCTCTACCAGCGTCCATTTCCAGACCTCAATCTGGAGCTCGACGGGGAGATGTTGGAAGCGGTGGAAGTTGTTTTGCTGGTTGCTGCGCCGCTGGATTTTGGCGACCACATCGGTTAGGTTCGTCAAGGAGGAGACATATAGTTCTTCGCTGTTTGGGGGTTCGTGGTATATTGTAATGATGTTGCGTAGATGGCGGTGTCTTTGCAGCAAGATCCCTGTCTTTGGTGTCAGTCTAAACTCCGTTTTGGTTTTTCAGTTACAGAGGTAGGCTTACTGTGGTGGAGAGGAAGGGATTCGCCCTGCTTCATGATGGCGTTGGGTGTGACGAATAATGGAAAGGCAAGATTGCTGATGCTCAAACGTACCTACTTATCTGAAAAGAGTTCTACGTACGCACCTTTGAGGAAGCGAGCGTACAAGGTTGCGAAATCACAGCAGCTCCACTAGGAGCACAAGGTAGGTGTCCGGCATCAAAGCAGACGTGACTTCATGAAGTACATGAAGTTGGATGATGATGGATCCGAAGTTGCACCTCCAACTGCTGGTTAAGCTACCCAACCTACTCAAAGATCAAACGACGGTACCTCTGCAGGTACTCTTAGTTCATAGGAACGTCAGGACAAGCGGCCTTTCTTTCAACCTCCGACTCGCACCTTCAAATCCCATAGACGAAAGGTTGGTCACGGCGGACAACCGCGGTCCTGGCTGCCTGTGATGAGTGCGCTGAGATGGCAGGGAAAGCACCATCACAAACAAGAGCTTGAAGCCGGGCCATGGATGGGTATTGCCATAGCTTCAGGAATTCGTTCACCAAACTGCCCACTGACACTCACAATGCAGCGTAGCAATTAATCAAAAGTCATTCGCTTGAAAGTACATGTCTATCTTGGTATCAACACTCACAACGGCGGCAGCTCCTCCCTGCATATGGGACACTGCAGCCGGAACCTCATCCATCCCTCTAAACAAGCGCTGTGGAAAATATGTCGGCACGGGGTAACCATGTAATTCCTCCTCGTAAACACGCCAACGACCCCGCCGGCGGTGGGATCCTCCTCGCCCGCCCTCATGACGGGCACTTCGAGCACCTCGCGACAGATGGCGCAGTCGATAGCACGCAGGTTGCTCCCCTTCTTGTCCTCGCCCGTCCTCACCCTGTCGAGAGACGGGGAGCCAGGCTCAGAGAGCAAGCCGATAGGGAGACCGCCCGCCTCAACGCCGTCTTCGCGGAGGACGGGGTGGTAGTCCCACGCGTCGGGGGTCCAGCTCTTGGGCACGCCGAAGCGCGGGCCGAGAACGAACTGAAATGCCAAGATCCAAAGCTGTATCCACAGCCACGCGCAGAAGACGAGGAACGCGCGGACGTCTGTCTCCGCGAAGAGGAAGTTGTCCTCGTAAATGTAGAAATACGCAAATGGGAGGAGACGCAGGATCGACTGGCCGATCATGAAGCGCCACGTCAAGGCTCGACGGCAGTTGCGGATGACGTTGCGGTGGATCTGCGGAACCCAGAAGGAAAAGTATACCATCGAAAGAGTGTTTACGAACCCATTACGGACACGGGGGTACCAGGACGTCGATGCTATAGAGACCAGGAGGAGCAGAGACACTATCATGGCAAAGCGGAATATGACGGCTTGGAAAGTGACCTCGGGGCCGGCGCGGGTGGTTGTGCCAGCGTTTGGGACAGCCGCAGCGCCGTTTGTTACTGCATCGATGTCGGCATCAATATCCTGGTCTGAGGGGACGATGACCGGGGGCGTGGGGGCTCGTCTGCGTGGTCCGGCCGTGACCGGTCGCGGAAGGGAGTCTGCCTCGAGGTTCTGTGCTGGAGTTGCTGGCGTACGGAGTGTCTCGGCCTGTTCGCGCTCACTGCGTCTTCTGTTCTCCGGCTCCTGTACTTTGTGGATCTCCGCGAGGAAGAAGCCACCCATCGACATGGAGAGAAATGCGGCAAAGAGCAGGGACAAAGACTCAAGATACGTAATGCTCGCGTCTAGGGCCCACATGGAGGCGGCAGCGAAGATACTGCCGTCGACCATGACCATCATACTGATTGTGTTATAGCTGATGCGGCCCATGGTGGACGGCGTGGCAGATTCCCTCATCTGGTGCTTCAAAAGGAGGGCCTGGGCGATGATGACCCCTGCGAACGCCAGGATCCAGACACGAATCTTGTAGTAGATGATTTCCGTCTTCATGCCCTGCAAGTGCTGGCCGTCTGCCGGTGGGAAGTCTGGGGGCCCTTTGGTTTCAAGGAAGAACCCGCAGTCGGGAGACCAGATGATGGCAGACAGCTTGAGCTCCGGAACCCCACGAATGGGGGCGCCGTTCGGGAAGCGAAGCTCTTGCTCGATGTCGCTGATGATCTGTGACATGCCTTCCCTTCCAGACTGGAAACCCTTCATGTTCAACCGGCTTCTGTCTGGGGGGTGAACCTGCGCATACATGATATACTCGCAGTGCGGTGATGGGTTGAGAGTATCCGGCGGGTTCGACGGGTCTGAAGTCCAAGGCATAACGCCGTCGTTGAAGACCTCCTTCTCCTTCCTCCGCAGCACCTCGGACAAAGTCGCATTCAGAAGCAATCGACTCGACTGGAAAAAGTCTGAGCTCGGAGAAAGATGAGGCAACCCGAATATGCCGTCGAACTTTTCGCTCGTCGTGGTCAAGAGCAGCGTCCCTTGACGCGGCCACTGAACTCCATGCAACCTCATTTCCCAATTGAACCCGGTTCCCTTGACATCCTCGACGGTCAGCGATGCCTTAGCACTTCTGACTCTGCCGCCGGATGTCGGGACACCTTCGTGCAGGATGCTCTCGTATTCAAACTCCTTCGTGTGCCGGCCGGTATCGATCACGTCCAGCAGCATCTTGCCCTCGTCACCCGTAATGTTCCTCGCCCAATCGGCCTCCGCCCCGCTCCAGTGCAAACTCGGCGTGACCGCACTCAGATTGTAGCTCGTCCACTGCCTCTTCAACGACGCATCCTTCCGCACCCACGTCCCCTTCACGGCCCCCGTGGCATTCTGCCAAACCGCCTCGCCCTGGCCAATGTCCCAGAGGTTCACCCCTCCGACGGGCGGTATCGCGTTCCGGCTCCACTCGAGGCACCTCTCCTGGAACCTCTCCAGATCGTCCCACGCGAAGCCGTCCTCAGCCCGGAAGCCCGTGATGTTGAGCGCGCGCGGCAGCTCCTCCTCGCCCGTCCCGTTCCGCCTTGCCGAGAAGTTGCCCCACGACGAGGCGTTGAGCAGCTCAAGCGCGTGCTGGTGCCGCCGCAGCCGCTGCGTCGCGAGGTCGGAGGCCGAGAAGAGGGAGGCGCCGCCGTTCCCGGGCGCCAGGAAGATCCATAGGATGCCGATGAGGGCGAGGCCGATGACGACGATGCGCGGGTCTTCGTGTGGATAGGGCATGATGCCGGACGACCGTTGCCCCCGGGTTTATCTCGTTGCCATCCTTTGGCTTTGCTGAGCTGATCCTCCCGTAGGTGCTGTGGCGGAGCAGGATTGCGAAATGGAAGGATGTGGTCGTGTGGTGTTCGTCTCGAAGATGGGATCGGGAGATTGAGTTGGTGGGCTGTAGGTGTTGCTATGCAGGTGGAATGACGGCATTGGGTCGGAGGACGGGATGCTTCCGTTGGCCTTAGAGGGCGGGCTCCACTACAGCCATACGGTTGGTCATGCTGGAGCTCCCTGATGCAGGTGTCCGGACCTGCCTAAGTCGGGGCCGCTACAGTGCTAATCCGGAGGCACGGCACCCCTCTGTCCTGGGAACCAACAACGGCACCATCAGTACCCCGCCACCACCTTCACCGCAACGCGCCAACATCGATAGAGGCAGGGTAAGCATACGTGAGCCTCATTCCAACCACCAACTTCTAATAGCCTTGGAACAATTCGTCACTCGCAATTCAACAAAACATTACCAATATGGCCTCCAACAACCCTGACACGAGCAACCAGTCTGCCGTAAGTGAGACATTGCGATGAACCCCACAAAGTCTTGCGACGCCTCGCGCCGTTCATGGGACGAGGCCTCATTCACAGCCGATACTGACTGTCGCCAGGCCTCGGAAGACGCCAAGGGCGATGTCAACGCTGCCGTCGAGGAGCTTCTGAACACCATCTCCAACAAGTTTGCTGGGGTGTCTAGCGAGATCTTCGCGAAGAGTGAGCACAACTGCCACCCATTGCCCAGGACAGCATCGCTAACGATTGTCTCAGTGGATGAAATGTCTCGTCGACTGGACAATCTGGAGGCAGCGCTTCTCGCTAATAAGGAGAAGGAGGGCTCATCAAAATCGTCTTGACCTTCAGCATTCAGTATTAGGAGCACGTTTGTGCCAATGGCGTTTAGGGTTTACATGACAGCACGAATAGAGCTGATATCACGGCCAGCCTCACACGCAGACATGAGTTATTCTTGTTATTTTACTTCTTGGTCGGTATCCTAGGCTACCAAAGTCCTCAACGTGAGCTGATCCGTTCAGTTGCTCACCTCTCAAACCCCCGCTCCTCCAATACTGTGAGCTCTTGATGCATGTTTAACGTGACGTCGTAGAAAAAGTTCTCTACAACTCCTCCTTCGCGTCGGAGACCTTCTCCTTGGCCTGCTCGAGGAACTTGCGGAGGATGTTGGTCTTGCTGGTGATCTCGTCGCGCTTGGCGGGGGCGAGACCGCCCTTCTTGAGGATGCCGTCGAGACGGGCGACCTCCTTCTTGGCATAGCCGTCGTTCTTGGAGAGCTTGTCGAAGACGCGGACGTAGTACTCGGCGTACTTGTACTGGGCCTTCTCCTTGAGGGTCTCGGCCTCCTTCTTGGCCTCAGCGGCGGCATCAGCAATGGTGGTGCCGCTGATGTACTTGGCGACGATCTCGTCAAGGGCAGCAATGGTGCCGGCAACGGCGTTCAGGCCACCACCAGCAACACGGGCAGTACCGGTCTTCTCGTTGATGAAGGCGACGAAGTCCTCCTCCTTGCGGCCGCCGCTGTAGAGCTCGCCCTTCTTGGAGCCCTTGGGGAAGAACTTGATGGTGGGGTAGGAGGAGACGCCCTCGGCAGCGGCAGTTCCCTTGCTGGCCTCGTTCTCGGCATCGACCTTGGCGATCACGACACCCTCGTCAAGAGAGAAGTCCTGAGCGAGAGTCTCCCAGGTGGGGGCGAGGTTCTTGCAGTCTGTTGAGGGGTTGGGTCAGCAATGTCCAGCAACAAAGAGGGAGGGGAACACCTACGTCCGCACCAGGGGGCAGTGAAGGCGACAAAGACATCCTTGTCGCCACCAACAATGGTCTTGAAGGACTCGTCGGTGAGCATGTTCACAGCGCTAGGCGGTGTGTACTTCTTCTTGGGCTTGGCATTGGTCTTCTCGGTGATGAAGTTGCTCAAGCTCTCCAGGTCGCGGCCACCGCTGTAGTCGGTGGGCTTGTCGCTCTTGCCATCGAACCACTTGAGAGTAGGGAATCCCTGAATCCCGAACCTCTTGCCCAGGTCACGCTCGGCGTCGGCATCGACCTTGGCAATCTGGACGTCCTTGTTGGACTCGAAGCTAGAGGCAAGCTCCTCGTAGACGGGGGCGAGGTTCTTGCAGTGGCCGCACCAAGGGGCGAAGAACTCGACCAGAGTGGGCTTGCCAGACTTCAAGACGACATCGTCAAAGTTGGAGGGGATGAGGTCGAGGACGGCAGACTTGGCAGCAACGGTAGCTGCCAGAGCGCCGACCACGAAGCTCTTGAAAGCAACCATTGTGGTTTGGGTGACGCAGCTGAATGGGAAATAAAAACGATTCAAAGTAGTTCCTACCCAACAGGATGCGATAGGTAGCTGCTCAAATAAAATGCAGCAGCAAGGATGGTGATGTTGCAAAAGACGATTTGAAATCAGCTGGTCTGCTGAAGGTGTTAATAAAGAAGCCACTTTGCAGGACAACCTCCAACGTCACAGAAGCAACAGCTAAGCCCCCTGTCTGGCTGGTGAGGCAGGGTACCTAGGTGGCGTGTACCGCTTCCCCGGCCCCACCTTGGCCGCCAGAGCAAGAACGGCGAAAAAAAAGGAAACAGGTCTCTTATCAGCGTCTTATCGAGAAGCAAGCCCGCCTTATCTTATCGCTCTCTCACGTGAGAAGACCGCTCGTGGCACGGACCTCCCTCTCGCTTGCCAGTTCTGGGGCTGCCAGACCCTCCAATGGCGCCCCTTCCCAAAAAATCGCATCCCACACAAAATTTCCGCTCCGTTGCGAAAAGCGTCAAACCACCACCCAGTCAACCCATCTCGAGTTTTCGCCGACACCTTCGACGACAAGCCCCCCTCACGCCGACAAAATGTCTCACGAATCTGTCTGGAACTCCCGCCCCCGCAACTACGGCAAGGGCTCTCGCAGCTGGTACGAAGAACCCCAATCCCCTGGATGGAGGAAAAGTTTTGGATAGGGACACCTGGAGGAGGATGGAAGGGGAAAGAAAAACAGGCACACAAGGGACCGAAGTGCTGACATTTTTTATCACAGCCGCGTCTGCAAGCACACGGCCGGTCTTATCCGCAAGTACGACCTCAACCTCTGCCGTCAGTGCTTCCGTGAGAAGGCCAAGGACATCGGCTTCAACAAGGTATGCGACGAGAAACCCATGGCGGGATCTATACGACATCCCCCCGCGAATGAAGAGCGCGCAATGGCTGACACGAGTGTGAACCACAGTACCGTTAAACGTCAGGATTACGAGACGATGATGGGACTCGAAGGTGGTTGGGCATGATGGCCCGTGGAAAATGCATTCAGACAGAGGGAGGCTTCCAAGGGCATGGAGTTCTTATGGCTGGCTTAACGGAAGAATAAAGTGCACTCCGTCGGACATCCATTGAGGATAGACGAATACCACGACATTGAACCTTACCACCATCACTATGCCGGGGCCACCAATTCAACATGCTGTAAAGCGCGACGCGGTCCGCAGAGGGCGCGCCGCCTGGTTCTCGTCTGCCAGGGTCATAATCAAGTCTGGGGATGTAATGACGACTCGAGTCTCGCCAATGCCTGTCACGCTGAATGAAACTACGTTTGAAGAAACCAAAGAGTGATCATGTGGCACAAAGCACGTTATTCTATTGACCATCGTCTCTAAAAGTACATGATTCAAGACAGGGGTTGAAGTAGAGTGGAGATCTTTGAGCCCAGGACCCGACAAATATACACGAGCGCGCGGGCTCAAAGCGGAAAAAGCTTGGGGTCAATTGTACATAATTCGTGACGCAAACACCTTTTGTACAATCCCAATTTTCCCATCCAGTTTTTCGGGTCGTCCCAAATCATATATCGTATGCTGGGAAGAGAGTGTGTGCTGAGTGCCAACTCAGGGTATCGAGGTTTTTTTTGGTTTTGATTCAGATCATTTACTCAATGACACGGGTGATGAGACCGGTGGCAACGGTGCGGCCACCCTCGCGGACGTTGAAGCGCTGGCCGACCTCAATGGCGGAGGGGTTGTGCAGGGTAGCGACCATCTCGACGTTGTCACCAGGCATGACCATCTTGCTGTCGACGTCCTCGGTGCCCTCGGGGAAGGTGAGGGTGCAGGCCTCATCGGCGGTGCGGAGGTACATCTGGGGCTTGTAGTTCTGGTGGAAACCGGTGTGACGGCCACCCTCCTCCTTGGAGAGGACGTAGAGGGAGGCGAGGAAGGACTTGTGGGCCTTGACGGTGCCGGGCTTGGCGACGACCATACCGCGGCGGATGTCCTCACGCTTGATGCCACGGAGGAGGAGACCGGAGTTGTCACCGGCACGGGACTCCTCGCAGGACTTCTTGAAGGTCTCAATATCGGTGACCTTGGACTTGATGACCTCATCACCCTTGCCGACAATCTCAACCTCGGTGTCCCTCTTCAGGATACCACGCTCGACACGTCCACTGACGACGGTACCACGGCCAGAGATGGAGAAGACATCCTCAACAGACATGAGGAAGGGCTTCTCAAGGTCACGCTGGGGAGTGGGGATCCACTCATCGACGGCCTTCATGAGCTCATCGATCTTGTTGACACCAATGTCGTCCTTCTGGTTGTTCAGGGCGCACAGGGCAGAACCCATGATGACGGGGGTGTCGTCACCCTCGAAACCGTAGGTGCTGAGAAGCTCACGCATCTCCATCTCGACAAGCTCCAACATCTCGGGGTCGTCAATGGCATCGACCTTGTTGACGAAGACGACGATACGCTGGACACCGACCTGACGGGCGAGCAGCAAGTGCTCACGGGTCTGGGGCATCTGACCGTCAGAGGCGGCAACGACGATAATGGCACCGTCCATGTTGGCGGCACCAGTAATCATGTTCTTGATGTAATCGGCGTGACCCGGGCAGTCGACGTGGGAGTAATGTCTGGTGTCGGTGGCGTACTCGATGTGGGCGGTAGAAATGGTGATACCACGCTTGCGCTCCTCAGGAGCCTTGTCGATGGCACCATACTCGAGGAAGTTGGCAAGGCCCTTCTCGGCCTGTCTCTTGGTGATGGCAGCGGACAGAGTAGTCTGGACATGGTCAGTCAGGGTGCGCCGTTGCGCTGGTTCATGTCTCGAGGTGTACCTTTCCGTGATCGACGTGGCCAATAGTACCTAGAAGACGATTCAGTCAGCCAAACCACCCAGATGCAGCCCGCATCGACTGATCTTACCAATGTTGACGTGGGGCTTTGAACGCTCGAAGACGGCGTAGTTGCGGCAGACGTTGAGGACGGGAGAGACGTTCTTGCTCTTCAGGGCGGCCTGGAGAGGGCTGACGTTGCCCTGGCGCAGCGAGGCGCGCGCCGTGCGCAGGAAAGGCGCGACGGATCTGAAGGCGGTAGACATATTGAATGCCTGTTGTGTGTATTAAATAGTAAAGAAGAACAACAGAAGAACGAAGAGTGGGGAGATGGACAATGGGATGCTCGTTGTCGACAACGGCGCGGATGGACGGGGAGGGAGGTTGAGATATCGTCTGATGGCGGTCTCCTCGACTCGAAATTTTTTTGCTACCGGGACTTTCCTTCGGGTCTAAGTAGAGGGGGGAGCTATGCGGGAGCTCGTACGCCATTGGCGGGCCGGCGTCAGTGCTGCCAGCTGGGTCCACCCCCTCGACGGTGTTAATGCGCGAAATTTCACTGGTTGAAAAGTGGTTAACCTCACATCATGAAGTCAGAGAGGTTGCTTGACCGTCTCGAGCGAGAGCATTTTTGCCTCAAAAGCGCATCAATTGGTCTTTAACCTCTCAGCATATACCGCACTGGATGAACTGTTCACGAAAAAGTCCTCGCACACGGCAGCCATATTAATATGTCAACCCAATGACTATACTATCTCAACGCCTTGCGAGGAGGGAATCCCCAAAGACATCGCTAAAGGCAGTCTATTCATTTCTATTGCCAGAAAATAACACAAAATCAAGGAGTCGCATAATTCGGACATGGCATGTGGATTGTCAAAAGCAGGATTCAAGACTCCCGTATAAGACGCACGGCAACGGTTAGGCAGACTCTATCGTACCGTAATTTGAGTACCAAAGTCTCGCTCGACCAAAACAGTCTGAACTCAACCAATTCTATTTGACACAAACTTCAAAGTGCTCCCAAGATCTGTCCTGTTGAATGCCAGTCTCGGTCCCGTAGTCCTTCAAATCCCAAGTTTTGTGTATCCACAGCTCCACATACGCCGGTCTCGAGGGTAATACATAACAGACTTGATCCCAAAAAACAGCGCTTCCATCATCGTCATCGAAATCGTAATCATCAGCTGAACCAGCCAGCCGTTCTATCTAATCGTCCGTCCACAGAGGCTCTAGTAATACGACTGCCGTTTTTGGGGATGTCGAGAACTCCTTCGGATACAGGCCGTTGCTTGAGAAAGAACGTGTAATATGAGGGTCGAACTTTTCCAGCAGGTTGCATATCAAGCACATTCACTGGCGTCGAAAGGCCACGCCGAGTGAGGTTGCCTTCACTGATACCGGGGCCGGCGGCAAGGGTACCGGTCTGGAAACCAGGTCAGACATTCTTCGCAGGCATCGTCGAGACGAATCGTCTGCCAGACCTGGCGTTTGCTACAGGGTTTCTGTATCAAGTTCGCGGGTTGACAGAAGCGCGCGAATGTGTAGCTGCTATGTTTGCAGGTGAAGGCGTGAGCGTAGTATTGGCACATTTCGGTGGTTGTTGGATGCTGTCAAGAATCGAATCTGAAGGTTGGCTGAGACTACAGATCTTTCGAGCGTACGGATGAGAAAAAGATGTAAATCCTGATACTGGCGTTGGATTATTTTGACTCCTTTTGCGAATTGTCTTGTATCGAATGGAAGTATTATTCGCGTGACGAAATCAAAGAAATTCGCAGTCTCTGAGCTCGTAAAGTAGTAATGATCAAAGGCTGAAGTGAGTGACTGGCGCGAGGCAAACAACGATGGTTAATATGTTGGTCAGAAAGATCATTCGCTGCAATGTTGCAATCAAGACGCAACGGCGGGTCAGACCGCCACATTTGTAGTATCGTCTCAGACACTTCGAGACCGAAGGAATGCTCGCTCATGTTTGTTGGGCATCAAACTGATAACGTCGGCGTCACTTCGCTGCCACTAGCAAACAATCGTTTAAAACTGTAGGAAGCCTTCATCAGCACACAAGCCCGGATGCCAGGGACGACACGAGGAGGCCCAATGGGACGGCAAGGTCTCTGAGATCTAGCAATCAGCTTCCAGGACCGGGAGCTGCAACGTCCCGTTCCGGCTGGGAACGAGGAACAGTTCCAGGGGGAAATCCAAATCGAGTCCGTGGGTTCGGTTTGAGTGTGTTTTCACTTGAAAGCACAGGAACAGAGCTACTTTGGAAGCCGTTTGCCCAGGCCCTGGATTTGACAGTTGGCAAACGGGGGGTTGCACTGGCTTCTTGTTGCGTCCACGTGCCAGTTCACCGAGTGCCCAACGGCGTCATGATGTCTTGGGATGGGCTTGGGCAAATGGTGAGGCAAGTTGAACCGACCTGAGCGAAAATGCCGTAGCTGAACCATCTCGGGAAAGACCAGTCCGTTTGAGACTTGATCGTGACAGATAGGGCTGCAGTCCATGATCTGGGACCTGTCGTGTGACGAGTGAGGGAGCCCAAGTCGGCTTTCGATGGATTGACGAAGTGGCTTTGCACTGTGCTGTACGATGGCGCGCCGCATTGTGACTTTCAGGCTGATACTGCCTCTGTTTGCCCCTTCGAGAGCACTGACAACGCATGTCGATGAACGCATCTGTACTGCACGCCTGACGATTGCATTGGTGGCATTCCATGCAGTCATGTCGACGTGTAGCGATACCAACTCGAAGGGTCGCGGGCGGGTACTTCGAAATCAGGTTGGGCTTCCCCAGGGGCTTTGGCCGCAGCATCTCTAGGCCCGGTAAATCCTTGCAACAAAGGCGAAAGACGTGTGTCCTGTCAGAGTTAAGAGCTGGTTTGGGGTTCGAGTGTTGATGAAGCGTCGTGTAAGTCTCGGATAACGGTGTCTTCACCGCCAGTTCAAGGCTCCTGTTTGTGGCTACTGCCCGCTCCGGCATACGTCAGGTCGTGCTTCAAACAACCGTGGATTACTAGGAAGCCCACGACGAGAGGGTTGGGTCACCGAAGAACCCATTGGTCCTTGATTGAATGGTATGGGGTTGGCCGCAGATATGACGGCCCGCAAGGCTTCCATCCTATGGGTCGTATGCACCAGTAGCTGGCTCAGCAAGTAAGCAGATGGACCACCAAGTTTCTATCGCCCAGAGTACACAGCTTCAACCGGTAGAGGACTAATGCATTGCCTCACTTAAGGCAGTGAATGTCGTTCCAAGTTCCAACAGAGATAGAAGAGCCCTGTTAGGCTCTCATTGGCGGGGCTGACGGGCTGGGTGTTGAGAGGCCTCGCGGAGGCGTGACGTTCAGAGGACTAAGAAGACCGTGGTAGTAGCGATAGCGATCGTGGCCGTGGCCGTGCAGTCAAATGATGCGCTGGCACCATTAGGTCTTCCAGGAGGCGTTGCAGAAGGCCGGTGATGGCGGCTGAGATCAGGAAGATTCTTGAAGCAGGCAGCTTACACTGAAAATGGGGTGGCTGGGATGCACTTTGTTCGGGGCAGAGGGACGTTCCCTGCTTTGAGAAGGCGCGCGGCGTCCCGTTGGCCAGAATGGAGGAGGCTCGACACTAAAGCAGGATAGGATTAGCTCAGCCGGGTCGCCACGAAACAGGGACCACGGCCAAACGTTAGCGGGTCGTCAAGCCAGGTGAGGTAAATGGACGTATCCGTACGTACCGTACCGTTGTGAGGGAGCACAAATTAATTCCTCGACGAACAACTTGGACCATTCTGCATCGTCTTGCCCTCGCACATGAGGAATTGTGCAACCTGTCGGTGAATACACCACGCTGCTCAAGCAGCGTTTTGTTTCGGAAGGTGGGTTTGGTGCTCTGAAACCCCCAGATGGGGGTGACAGTCGCACGGGGTCCCCCCGTTGGTGTTCGAGGTCGACGGGATAGATCATGGATCGGAATGCGACAGTCGACCACGTTGTACCGCTCGGAATTCCTGAACCCAGGTGACCCCGCCGTTGAATTCGCATCGTCACTACAAACGACCACTTCATCAGCGGCAAAGCAAGCCATCAGTGCAGCGTCTGTGTGGGTGCATTTCGACCTTCCTTCAGACTGAGACTGCTGGCGAGCGAGGGAGAGAGAAAAGCAAACAATCATGTCGGCTACCGAGGCGGAAGTGCGTGCGAGAAGCGAGATGGTATCTTTCTCGTGTCTCAGCCGCGGGTGGTATGAGATGGACGGCGGGTAAGCATGCACTCTTGAAACTGATTTGCATGTATTATCCGCATCGCCTGCATCTTGGCCGTTGCGGCAGGAATTGTTAGAACCATGTGCCGGAGTAGATATTCTCTAGTCGGTGGTCCGTCGACTGCTTTGGTCTGGCCGACTGTCAGAACCCCGCGGACCCTGAAGAGCGCGAGCAAGTGAGTGATCGGTAGTCAGCCTGTCTCGGGCACGATCCCGCGCGTCAAAACGAAAGCGCCGCGCTATCGTGTCTCGGCGTCAGTTTGCGTAAATGCATCCTTGGGCAGAAACATGCTAGGGTTCGGACGAAGGAAGCTCAAAAAGTCAGTTTGCCTGCCACATGGGGAGTTGGGACGGCAAGGGGCAATTCGCGACAGAGAAGACGGACAAGTGCGATAGATGATAGATGAATGAGGTGATGTCAATCAGAGTTCTGTTTGCTTGGCCAGCGGTCTTGAAAAGGAGAATGCCGAGGATGAAGCCAGGCGGTGGATGCAGACAACGAACAGATGGCGGTACGGATACTGCCAGTGTCACCTTGGTGGTGTCTCTGCGGTCATTTGGGTCCCAACAGCTGGGGGCCTGGGGCAATTGGATCCGATGCTACCAGAAGCGGGCCTTAGGGTCCCATTTTAGCGCATCTTTCTTACCCCCGTAGCCCCGGCCAGTTCGTGGGAAACAGGACCTACGGCACGAATATTCCTGCATTGCATCAGGTCAGTAAAAGTGGCAGCTCATGGAGGCCAGCAGCTCCAGCTTCGAGCCCGGCCAAGCTCCCCGCCAGCTCTGGGCAAGCCTTTCCCGCCCGAGGTACCTCGTCCTCAGGTGCCTGCCTCTGCCTGCCTGGTCCGATTTTTCATGGAAAGGTAGGTACTTGCCTCTTCGCTCCGGTCATCTCCCTCCAATGTCTTTCCCAGCCCCGGCCTTTACACGACCATGTTACTGGCCTCGTGCATATCTCTCCCATCTCTTTCGCTTCTTCCGTCTTCTTCCCAATCCAACGGCACATTGCGCATTACGTCCCTGCCGCCATCTTCCGCTTATCCCACCTCACTTCCCACGTCGGGCTCAGAGCGCTTGGCTGCCCATTAACACGGTGCGCGCCGCGTAAAGGTACCTTACCAGACGTAGCCTCCCGAGAGTCGGACAACTCATCTTGCAGCATCTCTCCCACCCTCAGCCAACCGTCTAATTTGGACTTCATTCGCCCTCTCTCCTCCTCCTGTACCACCTCAACTTACCAACGCCGTCGCCTCCCACCTCACCTCATCTCATCTCATCTCATCGACGCCCGAACCCAAGCACCGTCAGCCTACGTACGTCGAGCCGCAGTCACCTGTCGCCTGTAGCTGCGCTCGTGCCCAGGAAGCGCCTCCATTCGCAACTCTCGACCTCTCAGTCTCAGACTCCACGGCCAGACCGCAGCTACCTTACCTTACTTCCCTCGCCCAGGCCCACACTCGTTCATGCACAATACGACCGCACGCCCCAGTCCTCCTGCGTCTGTGTCTGCACCTCTCCTTTAGGGCACATATATCCTGCAGCTACCTACATTACCTTACATTACATCGCCTCTACCCATCTCAAAACCTGTCTGCCTTGCTGCCGCCTGTCGATCAATACATTTCAACTGTCCTCGAGATGCCCTCATAGCACTCGCTCGACTACAGCCCCTCGTCACCCTTCAATTCGACAGTTCCAACTGCCACCGGCCGCCCGATTCAACCCAACCGACCTCACTTTTCTCTTTGGTCGACACCAATAACGTCCGGCTCTTAATTCCGCCACGCCAGCGCCCGCCTCTCACCGCTTTCTTCCAGACCGGCTTGTCCCTTCTTACGCTCGTTTTTCCTCCAGGGATTGTCCTCGCAGGCCAATTGACAGCTTCAGCCTGCAGTTGCTTCTAATAAGGCCTCACAACGACAGCTGAACAAAATCACGGTCAATATCGCAATGCTCTCTGCGAAAACAGGCCATTCCGTAATCGTTCTGCCGTTTGAGTCTCAGCCTATCTCAGTGTCTTGCTAGCCGTCTTTCGCCTTAAGCATCCCTCCAATCGGCCTTATTATACCAACCAACTTCCGTCTCACTCACTGTAATGTATCATATCCGTGAGTGTTTGCCTCTGCATCTCGATTTATGAGACTGTTTTGCTGCTGATTAGGTACTAACACACACAGCTTTTTAATCGAGAGTGCCACGACTACACCCGACGGCGCACACTAAGGAAATCACCAGCTCAATCGTCCAGCTTCCACCCGGGACTGACTTCTCACTCACTCTCATCATAACCGACACCCATCGCTCAGACTTGATCAGCTTTCTCATCGAACCTGATCCCTGAATCACGCGATCGAATTGGTGTTTCGCGCAGACGATTCTGACCCCGTCAGCCCGTCTTGGTTATCCCTGACGTGTTCGCTTCAGTATCTCATCTGAGAACCTTCACCGTTGATAAGGCAAGGCAGGCGCGACCCACCTAACAACCGCCTCATCAATCCCAAAAGCCTCAATGGCTTCTTCCGAGGTTGACCAGAAGTTCCTCGGCAAATGGGCCAAGGCCGTCGAGACGGACAACCCTCTTCTGTCGTCTATGCTCTACAAGATCCTCGGTCTCTCACTCAGCCTCGCAGAGCAGCTCGTCGTCGCAAAGAAGCAGCGCCGCCCTGACCCTTCCCGCGCGCCTCAATCCCTCGACCTCATTTTTCACATAATATGGCTTTCGCGAGAAGGTCTAGTCATGCTTCAGCAATATGTGATCCCTATGGTCGGTAATCACACTGAGCTTCGCGTCTTGGCACTCAAGTTGCGAGCATCGTTTTATCACATTTTTGTCCTGTTCCACAACAAGCCCTCTGTTTCGACAATGGGCATTTCGACCCCCGACACAATGGCCGGCCTGACACCACCCAGACTGGACAAAGGCAAAGGGATTGCGAGGGAGGACTGGAACTCGTCGCAAGGTTCCATACAGCCCACGCATGCTCTCGAGGGTGGTCCGGTAAACCCTCCGCCAGGGTTCGCTCCTCGTAATGGTTCGGATTTACCGGCCGCCTTCCTCGAGCCGCCACGAGACTTCCTCCCTGAGGCTCACAAGTACTTCAAGGAGGCCATTGCGCTGGCCGATGAGCATCTCTGGGGCTCGCACTCGCTGCGACTGTCGGCCAAGACAGAGTACTCTGCGTTCCTGTACGACTGCGTCCACGACTATGACGGAAGCCGCAAGCTGGCCAAGGACACCATCTCCGAAGTGTACGAAGCGACGGAGGGTATGGATGACGACATGTTTGCCGATGCTTGTGAGCTGGTCACCGTCTTGGGCAAGATGATGAAGCGCGGGCTGGGTTCGAGCAACAACACGTTGACCAAAGGACCGAGCCCGAGCCCGGCACCGCCGGGCACCACGATGGCCCCCGGCATGGAGAACCCCATTTGAAAAATGACCAATGGCGGAGTTTCTTCTTGAATGACGGAGAGGTCATCAGTAGCGTTGGCCTCATAACATCTCCATCCGGTGTTCAAACGAACGTTGACGACCCTGGCAACGACACTTGGACGAAGCTTTGCGGCAAGCCGAGGACGGAGAGACGATACAGCCACCGATGCCAGGGAGTATTGCGTCTCATCGTGACGTCGAACCGGGAGACGCGGGGGCTTTAGCGTCCCAAATGGCAGGTTCTCATAGGGCTGACCATCTCTGAGTGTTGGGGACGAGATGACCCGCCAGTCGCAGATCGCCTTGGTCTCAGCCATCCCAGACATTTGATTGTCAAAAGCAGCAGGATGAAGAGCTGCACATAATAAACATTGCGAGCTCTTGGTGATACTCGAAGCTCCTCTACACTTGTACTTATACTTGGTTGGATATTGGACAGACTCTGGCAAGAGTAGCTGAAAAAGGAGGAGGGTTTTTGGGAGACGCAGTCCGCGCAATGGCGGCAGCGGTGTTTGTGTGTCTTGTTGTAATATCTGATTCCATGATACCCTGTTCCTACGCGATGGGTGGTGGATTGTACATTTCTCCCCGGAAATTTGGAAACTTGCCCAATTTCTTCAACGCCTCTGTCCCACATGGCCCTGTGATGCTGATCGTGTCAATGTTTATATGCCACCCAACTTTCATCCAACAGAGTTCAGTTGTTCACAGCACATCACTTCACAGTCAACTCTTCATGTCAACTTCAATTTGTTGATCTTGTCGCAAGAGAAACTAAAGGGGGTATTCCATTTGTGGCGTGATTATCCGTAACTCCTATTAAACCAGAACCCAATATCCGTTTCTCAAAAACCCTTGTTCTTGCCCATACACACAAAAGGGCCTGCCAAAACGCCCTAAAGAGCTAAGGAAAAAAAAGCAAAAAAGAAAAGCAGATCTATGTGAATCTGTTCCCACGTCCCACGTCCATTTTCCCGTTCGTTCGTTCTTGCCCAACCAACAGCTGCGTTCTGGTCCCAAGCAATCTTTTAGAAAAAAAAAAATCGCTTTTCTGGCCTGACTTTCACCCCACAACTTGCACGAAAATTACTTCCCATTGCCTCTGAACCGGATATCAAAAACGCTGTCATCATCAATCATCGTCTCATAAGTGGAGGAGAAGGCATGAAAGCGAAATGTCGTGTCAGTCGCGCGGGGGTGTTTGTGTAGTCAGTCGTCAATCGTCATCGCTCAGGAGAGCATCCTCGGGGATCTCAGGCTGCTCCTCAGGGTCGAGCAAGTCCTGGCTTCCTGCCACAGAAGAAGCCCAGGTGCGGACACCAGCCGCCTTGCCTCGATCCTCCTCGGCCTCACATCTCGCCTTGATCAGGTGGAGGGGAACCATACGGCCAGTGACGTTGAAGAAATTGGCCTGCATCTCCAGCCACTTCGTAGCCTCTCGTCTCGAAGCCACGGCCGCGAGAATGGCATCGTCCCGGCGCTGCCTTTTGTCTGCTGGGCTTGGCGCGCGGGCGGCAGGCGGAACAGGGTAGAGTTGAGGGTGGACGTGTCGACGAATATATCGCTCCTGGCGAGCAACCTCCCGCTCGTAGTAGCCGGGAGCATCTGCGTCATCGCCGCTGGTAGCGGGCGACTCGGACTCAGACGACGTGTCTCGGAGTAGATTCATGCGCTCGCGATAGGACGAGCTCTCTGCGTCGTCATCTTCAGACTCGGATTTCTCTGCAACCGGCTCCTTTACGGCGAGCTTCTTCTTCTGCTTCCTCTGTTTGGGCTCCCTGATTTTCTCCTTGTCGCAAGCAACCTTCTGCTCCTTGCCCTTCTTCTTGCAGCCTGTTGCATCATCTTTGGCGTTCTTCGGCTTGGTGCATTCGACATTCTGCTGCTCTTTTCCCTTATTCTGCTTCTCCTCCGCCGTAGGCTCAGGCTCCTTCTCCTCGGTTGACTCTGCGCTCTTGTCGGTCTGAGTATCGCCTCCAGACTCGGTCGAATTGGCCTGGTTGGCCTTCACCACGTGCCAGCGCTTCTTGACCTCGTTCTTCCCGCGGTTCATGGCATTTCCAATGGCTGCCCAGGTCTCGCCGCCCTCCTTCATGCTGATGATCAAGGCATCCTCCGAGTCTGTCCAGTTGCCTGGGGTTATTGGCTTTGCGCTGGTCGAGGCATCTGATGCTCCATCCGTAGAAGCCACTTCGCTGGAGGAAGCCTCGCCAGAAGTTGTGGAATCAGCTGCAGCTGCCTCTTCGGTGCCTGCCTCAGATGATGCCGCTTCAGATGTCGATTCGTTTCCACTGGTACTCTCTGCAGCTGATGTCTCTGCGGATTCGCTCTCAACCTCGACAGCTTTTCCCTTCTGCTTGGTGGAATTGGCATCGCCTGACTTCTTGGCGCAGGCCTCGTTGTCAGCGTCGGTGGATTGCTCATCACCGGTGCTGCTGACCTGAGAGCTCGTAGCATCAGTGGACTCAGCAGAGGTGTCGCCGGCAGCGTCGCTGTCTAAGATGGCAAGGTCGGGAAAAAGATCGACCAGGGTAATGGTGCTGCTAGCATCAGAGTCCGATTCGATTGTCACCGCCGTGATTGAAGAAGCGTCGTCATTGTCCTTGACAACAGTAAGGTTATGGCTGTGAGAGCCACCAGCCTTTGTGCCCGTCATTGTAGCAGTGACATGTGATTGCAGTGGCAAAGGCGATGGTGAATGTTGCTTAAAAGTAAGGGCGAGGAGAAGATGAAAGGTCTGGCGAAGAGGTGGTAAAAGCAGTAGTGAAATGTTGTGGATTGATGTCTTTGTGAAGGATAGGAGGCCTGGGATATTGTTAGTGAGTTGAGGTCGGAAAGCGCGGGGTGGTGATGAGCTTGCGGTTGGTTAATTTTTGTTATCCGGTTTTTGGGACTGGGGCTGTTCAGCGAAAAAGGGAATGAATCCTAAGTTATACCAAACAATTGATGCGATCTATTGTTTGTTGTTGTGAAGATGGGGGTGGTCGTTATTGAGGTGGAAGTGAACGTTATGGAGAGACGGCGGTGGTGGGGTTGATTAGTAGATGGACGAAGGTGCTGAGGAAGGAGCGGCCGAGAGTTTAGCAAAATCGGATTCTCACTGCGACGGATCCTAAACGAGCTCCTTCCCAACCGGACTCAGCTCCAGAAATATCTACCCGCACGAGTGGTCCAGAGCAAGTGTCGGAAAAACAAATCGTCTGTGGCAGTGAATTCTGAGGGAGAAACCCGTCAAACCACTCGAAGCCGGCTGCGACTACAAAGACCAGGAAGTGGCCCCTCAATTCTATTAATACGGCCTCTAAGACCTCCAAAGTGTCAAACCCGTCGAGGCGATCGAGAACCAGAAAAAAAGAGGGTGAGAGGGGCCAAACATCAATAGCTGGCGTCAGACACAGCAACATGGGACGAAGGGACCAAACACACACACGGCACAATAAAGTCTGCCAGAGTCTAGAGCAGGCGAGACCGGCGACTGGAGCGTGACGATGGCGTCAACCAAATGGCTGTGTCCAACATTGTATTGGCAGTCTCCAGAATAGGCGTTAATTGTGCGACGTGCGGAGTGTGATGTTGAGTGGGAATTCGCTGGCATTTGCAACCCGACTCTCATAGCAATCTGATGTTAACGACAAGGTCCGGGGCGCGGTTTGAGGCTCTCACTGAAGAATGGTGGTGCTACGGGCGATGCTCCGGGGGCAGCCCAATCAGGGAACCAGCTTACTCATCCCGCGTGGAACGGAGTGGGCTCCAGTTGGTTGGGGCGCTGCGCTATTAGTGGTTGCAGATAGTCAATCACCCGCCGGGCTTTGAAGCCTTTTTTTGCCCTTGTCAGGGAGCATGACTTCTCACACTGAAGTTTGAAACGAACCATCATCGCTCTCTCTCTCTCTCTCTCAGCACCTATCCAATAACCACACCCGCTTAGCAGGAACCACACCATCTTGCTCACTCACCCAAAATGGCACTGCCCGACCTGCCACCAAACTACCTCAAGGCTCTCGAGCTGATTGACGAGGCCCACAAGCAAGACCCCAGACCCTCGACCGCCGCCGCCGATATCACATTTGAGCTTCACTATGCCCACAAAATGACGCGCTGGCTGGCGGTGCGATGTCCCGCGGCGCCCCCCGTGCTGCAGCTGGCCTGCCGAGCCCAGCACTTCAGGAGGTCAGACACTCTCCATTTCTTCATTACGCATTGATTTAAGCATGAATATCCATGACGAGATGTGCAAAGTACATGAGACAAGGGACAATCTAAAAAGAGGAACCACTGCAACTCACACACACAACCCTTCTAGATGGGAGATCCCCCGCAACACATACCCAATGACGCGCCCGGGCTACCTCACCTGGCGCGCCAAGCTCAAGTCCCAGGCCGCGACGCAGGTGGCCGAGCTGTTGTCGTCGTCCGCGGAGATCCAGCCGCCGCTGCCCGCCGAGGACGTCGACCGCGTGGCGGCGCTGATCCGCAAGGAGAACCTGAGCAAGGACGAGGAGACGCAGGTCCTTGAGGACGTCGCCTGTCTGGTGTTCCTCGACGACCAGTTTGACGACTTTGAGAGCAAGGAGGAGATTGACGAGGCCAAGATCATTGGCATCCTGCAAAAGACGTGGGCCAAGATGAGCGAGCCCGGCCGCCAGATCGCGCTCAAGATGAACCACAGCGAGAGGGCGCTGAGTCTGATCGGTAAGGCCTTGGCGGGGTGATCTGGGAAGAGAACAAAAATAAAGATAAAGTGCTGTTGGCGGCCCTGCAGCCGAAAAAAGAACGTCCAATGCCGTCTCGGTGATTTACATTCATGACAGCCAGCTGCCGTCCGTGCATCCTTTTAGCGAGTGAGTTCCCCCTGGGGAACCCGCCCATCAGAACCCGCGGGATAAGGTACCTTACCCCTACCTTGCCAGCTTACCTACCCGATGCCGGATACCCGGGGGGGATCCTCCCCCACACCGACCCCGTTCGGCGTAATGCCGCCCGAGACCTCGACTACCCCTCGGCGCCGTTGCATCTCAGACGAACGAACCGCCTGAGCGGTCCCGGCCCGAGGTCAAGCATACATATATGTAATCATCATCGCCCGTCACAAACATGTTTCTACCTTCACGTCAACAACTACACGTCTCACCATGCCGCCGACGCTGACACCAGCCGAGATATCCAAGCACAACACCCTCAACGACATCTGGCTCGTCATCGACGGCAACGTGTGGGACTTTTCCGACTTCGTCCGCGAACACCCCGGCGGCATCGCCGTGATCCTGCAGTGCGCCGGCAAAGACGCGACGGACGTCTACTCCGAAGTCCACGGGCCCAACCTCGTAAAGTCGACCCTGTCCGCCGCCCACCTCAAAGGCGTCCTCGCCCCGGGCGCAGCCATGCCCAAACCGAAGCAGACCCAGCACGCTCAGCCGGGCAACACCACCTCCCCCGAAGATGAGAGGAAAGACGAGCGAAAAGTACCACCACCGCCACCCTCAAAACCACCATTGGACACTCTCATCAGCGCCCACGACTTCGAACAAGCTGCCTCTACGTCCTTCACCCCGAAAGCCTGGGCCTTCGTCTCCTCCGCCGCGACAGACCTGCACACCAAACGCCTCAACGCCTCCGCCTACTCCCTCATCGGCCTCCGGCCCCGCGTCCTCGTCGACGTGTCCGCGGTCGACACCTCCACCACGATGCTCGCCAACCCCATGCGCTCCCCCATCTTCTGCCCGCCCACCGCCATGGCCCGCCTCTTCCACCCGGACGGCGAGAAGGAGCTCGGCCGCGGCTGCAAGGCCGCCGGCATCCCCCAGGGCGTCTCCGTCAGCGCCTCCTTCCCCCTCGCCGAGATCCTCGCCGCGCACGCCGCCTTCTCCCCGCCGAAGCCCTACGACGTCCCCGTCTTCTTCCAGCTCTACGTCGACAAGAACCGCGCCAACTCGGAGCGCCTCATCCGCTCCGCCCAAGCCCAGGGCGCCAAGGCCCTCTTTCTAACTATCGACGCCCCCATCCCCGGCAAGCGCGAGGCCGACGAGCGCGTGCGCTCCGACGCCTCCATCGGCTCGTCCCCCATCTCGGGCGCCAAGGCCGGCAACGACGCCAAGGGCGGCGCCATCGGGCGCATCATGGGCGACTACATCGACGCGTCCGTCAACTGGTCCGACATCGCCTGGCTGCGGCGCACCGTGCCCGGCATGCCCATCGTGCTCAAGGGGATCCAGACGTGGATGGACGCCGAGCGCGCGGCGGCCGCCGGGGTGGAGGCCATCGTGTTGTCAAACCATGGCGGCCGCAGTCTCGACACCTCGCCCGCGACCGTCATGGTCCTGCTCGAGCTGCAGAAGAACTGCCCGCACGTGTTCGACAAGCTCGAGGTCTATGTTGACGGGGGCATCTCGCGCGGCACCGACATCTTCAAGGCGCTGTGTCTCGGGGCCAAGGCCGTCGGCGTCGGGAGGGGGTTGCTGTATGCGCTCAACTACGGCGCCGAGGGCGTTGAGCGATACGTCGAGAGTAAGTTGTCTTTCCCTCGACATTGTGGTGCCAAGATCTTGACTAACGGGACGAATAGTACTCCGAGACGAGTTGGAGACGACGATGAAAATGTGCGGTGTCACGAGCCTGGACCAAGTCCATCCGGGCTTCCTCAACACTCTGGCCGTGGACCAGTTCGTCCCGGGTCGGGAGGAGAATCCAAATACCCCTTGGCGCAGGGACAGACAGAGTCGTTTGTAAATGAAGTACTTCACCTCAAGCATAATCCAGCATATTGTGTGTTGATCAATCCGGCATTGCATTAGAGAGGGTAAAAGTCCCACCCAAGCTATGCTAGGAGACTTTGGGTATACATTTACACATAATAATGATAGTGGTTCCCATTTCATATCCCATCAAACCTCATTCTGTTCCAGCAACTCCAAACATTAAAATCCATCGCACCCTCATCCAAAACACCGCCTTTTCCCCACTTCGCTTCGCTGATGACAGAGGCTTAAGCCAATTCGCGCAACTCGCTGTCCCCTCTCGTAGCAGGCAACTCAGAAGCGAAGCTGTTGTGGTGGTAGTGCGTCTGGGATGTAGTCGACGTCGTCTGCTGCTGCTGCTGCTGCTGCTGCTGCGTTTGGGACGGCGGCGGCGCATTGTAAAACTGTTGCGGCGACTGCTGCTGCTGTTGTTGCTGCTGCTGTGGCACGGGATATCCGCCCTGAGTCGGACTAGGTCCGCTCCCCTGCTGCGCATACGCCGGGATACCGGACTGGTACGTTGGCGACGGGCTCATGGGAGGTGGGCTGGCGGGAGGGCTGACGCCATTGTTGTGATCGTAGCTCGCTGCGCTGACGTCGTACGGCTGCTTCAGCATGCTCTGCCTGTTATCAACGGGCGTGAAGCCGGACGGGAAGTTGCCGGGCGTGGTGGGCGCGGGCGCGTAGCCGCCGGGAGAAGGCTGCTGTTGCTGCGTCGGGGCCGTCTGGTACATCTGCGGCTGTTGGCCTGGCGGGGGCTGCTGCGGGTTATACGTGCCCGGAGCGGCTTGGGTGTTGTTCTGGTTGTTCTTCTTCTTGCTGCGGAGAATGAAGAAGATGCCGACGGCGATCAGGGCGATTACTGCCAAGCCTCCGACGACGCCGCCGACAATGGCACCGATTGGGGTGGAGGATCCGCCGCCGCTTGATGCGGCGGAGGTTGTGGCCGCGCTCGGAGAGGCGGAGCTGGTGATAGGGGACAAACCACCGGTGGTGCGATCAGACGTCGGGGCTGTGGTCGCCTCAGTGGTGGCGTCGCCGGTGGTATCCGTCGGGTTTGCGTAGACAATGATCCGAGCCTCTGTGACGGCGCAGTTGAAGAGAGTGTACTTGGAAAAGACGGAATCAGAGTAGACGTATGTATTGCACTCTGGCCGTCCTGAAGAAGAGCTATCGCAAGGGGTTGTCAGACAAGTGCTCTTGGCGTCTTAGAGACATTGACAACTGCTTACCAGTAAAGCATAAGAGTATCTGCGCTGCTGTAAAGTCTGGATGAGCTTGATGGGAGACAGGCCGTCGGCAGCTTGCAGTCCGACATGCTGGTCGAACCGCAGCATCCCACAACGGAGTAGAAGCTGTTGATCACGCATGTTCCAACATCACAGTAAATTGAATCGGCTTGACAAAGGTTAGTGATGAATGCTTCAAACACGACTGAGTTCAATCTGACTTACTGGATATTCCAGAGATGTAACCACAAGTGTCGTCACCTCTTACACGCTTGGCCAGCTTCAGCTCAACGCTACTCGGGTCAGGCGCCGCCGTCGGCGCGGGACTGAAACCGAGCTCCAACATGTCCATGGCGGCAATGGTCTGCTTAGGAGGAGACCATCTCGGGGTATCATCTTGCCATCTCAGTGCCTTGGACTCCGCTCCCAAGTACAAGCAAGCAAGAGCTCCCAGTCGAATGAATCTGCCCATGTCGTCGGTTCTGAACTCAGGATCGCGTATCAACGAGAAGATGACAGAAGGAGAGAATCGAACGAGGTGCGAGCAGAAGAACAGATAAAAGGGACCCTCAAAAAGAGCATGCGGGAAAAAGGGAGCCAGAGACACCCACTCACACCCGCATACAACCAGCCTCCAGGCAGCCCAACTCGGGGCTGGATGGGAAAAGTTGCCGAAGCTCGCGCCCTGCAGGGGACACGAATGTCCATGGCGTTCCTGTCGCCAATGAGCCTCAGAGAATAGACACACCAAGGGTCCAGCAGCTGTAGCTTTGGTTGCTTGTTCGTGCCAGGTCGGTGTATATTGATTGGACCATGTGGAAACTCCGCCTCGCGAGCTGCGGGTACGAACAGACGGCTGCGATAGCGCGAGAGTTCACAACCTTGCAAGGCAGACCGGCACGCAATCATTCCAGGGTCGTTAATTTCCGAGACCTTTCCCACTCGTGATGTTGGCTCAGTTGAAGCAAGGGAGCTGCACCGTTCCAAGCTTGTCTCCAGCTCGATATCAGTCCATCAGAAGAAGCTGCAGCAGCATCAAAGACACCTTCATTCAGCAAAATCACTCCATATGTTCACTTGAACCTCATCTATCCACAGCCATGCCATCAACAAGACGAGCAATACCCTCCGGGCGATGACAACTCACATATCGTGTTGTTCGTTTTGCCATATTAGCGGTGTGGTGGAGTCTAGCGGTGCCCAAAAATGACACTATCATGGACTTAGGCCTAAAACGGGTATTGTGGCTTGCAGCTGAAGGCAGGCTCTCTCCAGCTCCTTGTCGACTCGCCAAAGCTGTCCAATTGAAGGCGGAACGGCTGAACAGGCGAATCAAGCTGATCTGATGATCCCCCGCAAGAAACTTGCTTGCCAGGGTCTAGAAAGCCTTAAAAACCTTCCTCGTCGTCTCGTCTTGCTCTTTGGGGGTAGGGGCTCCATTGCATCCACAGCGGAACCCAATGTTTTGCGCGGAATTGAAAGTGATCGACATTTCGGGCAACCTCTGCGCACCAAACGCTTGATCTCATTCCATTCTTCTAGGGCCAAGCTTGTCTGCCTAGAGTTGGCGCGCCATTGGAAATGGGTTGGTTCGTGACCGTTATCCGTTTGTGGGGAGAAGTCTAAGAAGCGTGTTGTTCGCAAACACACCAAAGATCACGCCGCGATCCGATACCAGACGCTCCCCATCAATCCAAGTATTGAATGCTTTCCGTCGAGAAGCTCTTTCGAGGATTGAATCGTTAGCTGGTCAGTTGCAGAATATGCGCTTTGTCTGCACCTGCTAGGTGGATACAAGTATGCCGACCCGAGTAGCCGGAGACTTGGATGCAAAGTCGATGATTGCGCACTCGAAGATATGATTATGATCTGCTGGGGAAAAAGCTCACATGCCGACGCAGAAGTGCGAACGTGAGGAATACATAGTGAGAAAGGGGCTGTTCTGTACTTTGCTGAGAGCAGGCTGTTGGTCAATCTTTGAGGGAAGAGAGGACGTTGGAATGAGTAACGTACGAAATGCAATTCTGGTCGTTCTCAACAAACGGTCATACCAGGATGGTCTGTTAATAATATCAGGCACTGTGCCGTCACGCTTCTTTCTTCCCGTAAGGCTGAAGGGGCATAGAAATGCCCATGCATTCCTAGCAAGTGGTCGACGAGGCGTTCACATCACTGAAAGAATCAGCGACAGGAACCAGACAGGGACTGTCTTCCAGGTCCCGTGGTGGCTTATTGTCCCCCTGAGTTCGTGTCACACCAAGAGCCACGATTTTCGTCGAGTTTCTCCATGACAGGGATCCCGTGAGATCTTGATCTGTGACTGAAAAAGGGCCACCCCGAATCGTTGGCGTTTTCTACGCCTATTCGGCTCGTTGGCGCCAGAGCCACCAATCTTGGAAACGGCTTCAGATAGCGTCGTGACGCCCCCTGGTGGTCGATCGGCGGCTCGACCATTGGCCTGAAGTTGTGCGATGGGTTGTTTCTGCGTCTCCAGGCGCTCACTCCGAGAACCCCACAGAGTACAGAAGTATTATCGATTGACAAGATTGGGATCTGAACAGCATATCGACATGACCACTTCTTATGGATGGTGTAATACTCCACGATCTGCTCATTTCGATATCGTCTCAGAGAGTAACGACGAGCCAATAAGGTATTTCAGCAAATATCCTAGATTGAAGCCACGAAGGTCCAGGATATGAGTTTGCGATTTGACTGTGTTTCTCAGGCACGCGATCGAAGGAATGACCGACATGAGCGTTGACGGCTCTGTCGTCAGACGCAACAGCATGTTCTTTGGCACAGGCAATTCAAGCCGCGAAGAGCTAGAGTCCGTTCGTTGGTGACACATGAACTCCCTCGTGTTGCGCTCTACCGAGAATCAGCTTGGCGCGGTAGCGAAGACCTGTTACGTTGGAGAAATTTGACATGTCAACATCGGGTGGGTGAGATGCAAGGCTGTTCCACGATATGTCAGACTTCACCAGCCACGGGTACAATGTGCATCCTTACATGAATAAGTCTTTCTTGTTCGGGTTCATTACATGTTCTTTCCTTTTGTCCTTGGACTCATTCGACTTGCGTCTCTCGCCAAATGAGCTGGCTCATCGCCCTCGATGAGCCCGGCTACGACTTTGAGCCACAATCGGAGTTTCTTGTCCGGGGTCTCGATCAGCCCGTTGCGAATATTGGTTCAAACCTAAGACGTATCCTGGAGACGCCGACAGTGAAGGGTTTTCTTGTGGAAAGACGCATTTTCTGAGAGAATATGCTATTGTAAGGAGCTTCAATGTGGCGTCCGTGACAACTCCTGTTTCGGATTGTTGACTGTCCCACTGAATTGACCGAGGAGTTGCGATAGGTTGGCTCGATGCAGGGGAAACAGCTTGTCATCGTCCTACAATACAACATCGCCCCATTTCAACATTGATTCAACATACATGCGACGTGTGAGGCGGCTGGAGATACCTTTGGCGTCGGACCCGAAGTTTGTAAGGTGTGAGTGGCCCCGGACGGCGACCACACCCGACGAGATGTAGGAATCGTTTAGCAGTACAAAACAAAGTCGGGGCTAGAGCTCTTTATTTCAACCAAGTGAACGTTGCAGCCATACGTTCCATTGCAGCTTCCATGCAGATGCGCAATGCAGCTCCGCGATATATACGGACTGATCAGGTCGAAAAGACTCTACAGGGTGTGAGTTAGTTATGCTGCATCTCACACGATGAGAATCTGCAAACCTGATGAAGCATTGTCGTCATACGTACATTTAAGCTGCTGGTCCGTGAGAACAACGTTTGGAGATTGGTGGAGTTTGCGGGAACGGCCGTGTTTCTCTCAGCTTTGTCCATCTGAACACAACTTATTCCTGACCACTATCCATGGCAAACAAAGGAGCCCAAGTGATCGAAGACGCTTGCCTCGGTAGTGGGCGTGGCCGCTCTGGCCCAACAACGTGTCGGCGACCGATCCCACTGCTTGTGTCGTCCGAAGACGTTGCACAACTCATGCTGCAGAGCCTCAAGGGGAAAATCCGCGGCCGCGCCGAGGTGGCTAGAAACCGAGATTAAACGACTCAAGATTTCCGAAGGTCTGTCAGAGACCAACATTATGATGCCCACGAACGTTAGGGTGTTCATGCTTCCTATCTTCACTGACTCTTGACGACCAACACAACATGATGCATGGCTGTGAACGTCATGCTGGATGGAAATGAGTGATCGCCCAATGGCCCATGTTTCTTGGTGTTTCCACACGTTGTCGTCTTTCTAGTGCTGCCTCCTGCATGAGCGATGCTCGGAGGTGGTACTCCACTTTGAACAAGTCTATGATGCGGTGTAAGCTGAGGCGTCCCTCATAGAATTAGACGCAGATTGTGCAGATCTCCGAAGGTACCGTCAGACTGGAACGATGCAGCGCGTAGATTCGAGACCCCGAGATCTCACCGGTTGCCGCCATTTGAACAATCCATGTAGCAGCACGAACTGGGGAGCCTGCCACCAAGACGAATGTCCCAGTGAGGCAATTCGGTCAAGCCTTGCATTGTATTCGAATGAGAATATTGAAGACCTGATTGGCGCATCCTTCGTCGGCTACTTGCATGCCTCTCAGATGCGGCAGCGTCTCCCTGTCACCGCTGAACTTTTTGTTTGCGGGGAGACGGGCGGTCATCCGACAAGAGGGGTGGCGATAACATTGCCTGGTGTGCTGGTGGACGTCCCAAAGCAGGCCCGAGATCATCTCGTCGACAGTTAACTGGCATTAGTCTCCGAATAAGCCAGGAGAAGGCGGGTTTGCTCAACAGAGTGTCACCTAGACCCGGCTCTCTGTGCGAAGTCTGGATATGGTGTGGCTTCTAGATTGTCATGAATTTGTAAGTACTCGTCATTATCTTGGAGGTGAGTCCTGGGGCTCTTTTTCAGCCACCATGATGCCGAGAATCCAGGCGTCCCTCAAGATGGGCAGCCTTTTCGTCGAGTCGAGCTGAGCAGAAGAATCTGCAAAGCGGCTGTCTGATGTTCCTGTAGATCGCTCCCGCGATGCTAGGCCGCTCTGACTTGTAGCGTGGCGCTAGTCTGTGCACTTGGCTACCAAGGATCGTTTGTCTTAGACGAACGGTGAGGTGGCTTTGGTCGTCCCATCTATATTTGTATCTCTGGCTGGGTAGTAGGAGGGGCAACCCAGGAACGCCTTGGAATATCTGCGCAACCTAATGGCGAGCTATTCTGGAAGACCAAATCTAGTCTGACGGAGTGAGCTGACACCGACGATTTTCGCTGGACCGGGGCCAAAGAGCAATCGAGCGCGATGAGCTGAGGTCGGAGAATTAAACCGGGAAGCGCCACAACAACTCTGAGCGTCGCGCCTGTTTCGAGTCTTGGGCGGTCGTCGTCCCCATGCCGCACAGAAGATCAACTGCAGTTCCACAATGTGCCGTCACTACGGGCAGAAGACATTCGACGAGGGTTGAAGGCCAAAGGTCTCGGTAGGTCCCCTTCCGGAGCATCGCTGGCCAAGTCGTGTGGGATATGGCGACGGCGGCTGCCAGCCACCTAGGGAAGGGAGTGGAAGGCGACAGCGCCTCTGGTAGATTTGCAAAGCAGTTGAATTGAAAGATGGAGATTTCTGTCAGAGAGAAACAATGACATAAACGTTGATGAACAGGTCTGGAGTATTTGGAATCAGCGATCCAGTAGGGGGGTGTAGACGGATTGAGCTGGACCCTGCGGCAGGGCGGAATAGGCGTGAAATCGGGAATATGGATGGCCTAAAGTGAGATAGATCTAGCTAGTGAAGGGCGTGGGCAGGATGAGGTCTCGGAGATGGTCCTGAAAAGGTGCGAATTCTGGCCACTGAACAGCGTTGACAAGTTGAGAATGTCTCAGTCGGCTGGGCCACCAGTTCATCCCACTCTAACCTGCATCCATTAGACGTTGCCTTTCGCCTGAGAATGCGGCGACTGGACGATAGGAAGAGCGTGCGAGGTGTGGCGTATTCCCTGTCTGGCAAGCAGCACAGGTGTAGGAGACAACTAGTGGTTGTTGGTCGAAGGCCGGGTGAGGAATTCCGAGTTGAGGGTGGTTCCTGGTCATCTAGCTCGGCCGGAACAGGGGATGCCCGACCCCTGCAGGAGGACGTCGTTGAAGCCTTTCTTCGCAGCTATCTGAACGAGCGGGGGTTGCCGTTGACGCTGGACAAGGAAGCAGGGCACTGGAGGAAATATCGGAGGGGTCGTTATGCTGTGTCACCTTTAACTCGTAGGCGAATTTTCCCTTCGTCCTGATACTGCTACCAGCGCTTCCTGAGCGTTCCCCTGAAGGCCGGGATACGAACAGAGGACTGTGGCCCGCACACTTCCGATCGAGCTTGCATAAGCTGCGAGATGATTGGTACTGATGGAGGAAGGAAAAGAGCCCCAAAGGTTGTCCTCTTTGCATGACGTTGTCGTCGTGCTTGATAAGATGTGCATGTCCGCCAAATGATTGGGACGCGGAATTCGGGGTGCCACTGCCTGGCTTAGCGCTGAGGGACGGCATGGGTTTCCTTACCTCCGACTTCAGATCTTTGTGTTAGGTAAGCGCGGTCCAGGCCCTTGCCAGTTGTCTCCACAAACCGTCCCGTCCTTAAACGGGGATGCCAGCCAATGTACCGAGTACCTGAAAGCTGCTGTGGCGCTTAGATCACGACCACCTTTGCTTTCGATGCATGTTGTTGGTCTTCTTCTTCGTCGTCGTCGTGCCGATAACGACGACGGAATCTCAACTGCCTCCCCACCCCCTGAGGATCTGAATCTCAATCTGCGTATTACAAGATAAACGAATTTCGCGCACGCAGACAAACACGCCCTTTTCGCCGATTAGAGACCATCTCCGTCCCCTGGTTGTCCGGATGCGTCCCGGTAGATGACGACGTCCACCTTGGTCAGGGTCATATCATCACTTCTCGCTGTCGGGCATCGTCCAAATTCTCGAGATGTGAGGAAATGTGACCGGTTGAATCCACCTCATAGGGGAGACACGAGTGGGTGCCCCATCCATACTAAAGTAATTGATGGGCGCCCGTCAAAAAAGAAAGCACACGGCCAGCCCCAGGGCAGGAGTGATGCCGACGCTGGCGCAAGCCGGGAAAGCCACCACTTGCGTCCACGTCTCGCGCCAAGGGCTGGAAACATTGGCTGCTTCGCCGTCGCGTTTGCTCCATGGGCCTCACTTGACCCTGATCGCTTGCCCGTCGGGTTGTGAGTTGTCGAGATATCCCGTCAGTTAACGCCCTAGGGAGTTGAGAAAAACGAATATGCTGCTTCGCGGTCTTGGGGGGTTGGGTAGATTGGCCCAGGAGGCGAGATGTAGGCGAGCCCCGAGATTTACTCCTCCTGCCTACGTCCCGGCCAAGGTAGACGCAACAATACCTCAGGTATCCCGAGAAATACGGGATGTCTTGGCGATGGAGAGAACGAGCCCAGAACGACAAGATGAGATGCTGCACGAGACACAGAAGAGAGCTGGTCGTACGGAGACATGAAGGCACGGGGGCATTCTCATGGGCGGCGGCGTTGGGAGGCTGTCAGAGGCCGGCTCCACTGATGCCCAAGATCTGACTTGTCAAGGCTGTGTGAGGCGTGCTTCGTCAATAAGGTAACGACTGTCTGTCGGTGGGGAGGGAGGGCACTCACGCACACATGGAGGCAGAGAGAGGAAGAGGGAGTGTCTTCCCTGCCAGATTTCAATGTAGCAGTCGGGTAACACGCAAGTAGGGACACTGCTGACGATGATGGCCCTTGAAGGTGCATGAGTGGCCGCCGACACTGGACCTGTCTCGATTTTTCTGCAGATTTCTTTTCTTTTTCCTTCCTTTTCTCAATTGCAGCCCAGCAATCGTCCAGGTGGCAGGCAGGGGCCCCTGCGGCAGGGACGGGGACGAGATCGGGGACGAAACTGGCAGCCGCCTCCCTCATTGTTCATGTTGGCTTCCTTGCTTCAGCCGGAGTTGGGTGAGGTACGGGTACTCGTAGGTTATTGAGAAGTGCGTGTGGTTGGTCCCGAGGATGAGGATGTGGCGCGTGTTCGTACGAGAGGAAATGGCCCAAGTCCAGGTCCAGGTCCGAGAAGGAAAGAAAAAAAAAAAGAGACACGGACGGTCTCAACCCACGCCCCCTTCTCACTTCCTTCCATGCCTACCTTAAGCAAGGTACCTTAGGTAGGCACCTACATCCGTGACCTACCTATCTTAATTACATGGCAAGTACGGATACCTTACTCAGGAACAAGCACGCGCGGTTGAAGTCGGTTTCCATGGCCATACCCAACTTCATACCTGCCTACATACTCTTAGGTAGATAGGTGTACCGGCCTCACCCCTTCGTCCGCCACAAACCCGGGCGAGTGGTTAGGTGCTGACCGTTTGGGAAACTGCCCTGTCCGGCTGAATTTCCATTGTCATCTCGCTGTTTAGATTCCCATCCTCCTCCGGTGCAGCATCTCACCTTAACTTTACCCACTTACTCTCAACCGGCCAATGGCCTCCCTGCCGGCGTTGGCTCCGATGATGACCGCGGGCACGTCCCTGCACCACACCCGCATCGCGGCGCACGGCATCTAATACATCTACAGGCACGGCAGGCAAGGTACTGCTGGGCTGTACTTTACAGACCACGGACGCGGTGAGCCATGGCCAGACGGTGCCCCATTCCATGGACTGGGCAACCGCCCGTGCTCACCTACCCGTACCTGTTCCTGCCCATCTTTACTTCACCTTAAGGTAGGTACGGTACTTGCTCGTATTACAAACTATCTATCGTCAAGGCGGCTTCTTTCTTCCTCTGTCTGGAGCATTATTTTTTCGCAGAATCAGCAGGCCCGGGGCTAGGCTCGATATCGACTCTTACGCGCCTAAGTCCCCGAGTCGATACCACCTTTCCACTTCCCTGTCATCTCATGATCATCCATGGCCACCTCCACGTCCACGTCTCGAACCGCCTCCGCCGAGCGGCTGACGGGATGTCACCACCCAGATAGTGCACATAACGATCCATATTTTCTTCGGCTTTGCCCCGACCTGAGATGTTCTAGCTCTGGCCTGTGTGCCTGTCTCTCTCTGTCTGACCTGGTTCCTCGAACTCGGGCTCCCCTCTGCCCCTTCTGATCGGAATGCCCTGCCTTCATGTCTATGATCTCGTCAAGGTCGTCTTGTCTTGCATTCCTCGACGTCTTGGCTAACCAAGTAGCTTGTCCAAGGCGGTGGCATTACCCGCCATCGTCGGCCCAAGAGCTGAGGCACCAAGTGTTCGCTTCCGCTTGTATCATTATCCACCTTCACTTGACAACGGATGGATGTCCATCCTCTCACCGTCCACAACGAGCACAAGCAACACACACCAGCATCGCATCGCATCCTTACCGCCAACTGTGGGCTCCACCTCCACTCTTCCGTTCCATCATCTCGTCCGATGTTGACGACGACGGACAAGCCGGCGCAAACACTATTTCCACACTCTCACCAACACCACCTCAGATCAGACCCTGAGAAAGCCGGCGCCGCCCTGCCCCTCGCGCCAATCATCAGCCGGTCACCCCCAGATACCTTACCCACACGCCTCCCAGTCCAGTCCAGTCCCCTAAGGTAGTCTGGTTGCTGCCGTCACCGAGTCCTCCCATCCCCGTCCCCCGTCCCCCATCCCATCTTTGTCCAACTCTCACGCCTCCCTGGCGAAACACCCATTGCGCGCACACTCGGTCAAGCAAAAGTCATGAAGCCTTACCTGACTTACCTGACCTGCGCCAACGACTAACCTCCCACAACCTCACCTTAGCCACTTCCCACTTATTTAGCTACACTATCAACGGGATGGCAACGCGCTATCCCAAACTTACCGGCCAGCCTACCGACCGGTCTACTGTGCCTTGGTGCTTGGCTGATACCTATTCTTTTTGATTCCTGACTACTTGCGAGACGTCCGCCGACTAGATTGGCCGCATCTCTCATACCTGTCCGCACCTCTTGTCCATGTGTACTTCCCTCAGCTGATTTTCTCACCCACGGACCGAGTGGGAAGTGGACGGGAAGCGGTAGCGGTACACAGGCACACACACTACACACACGCAGCACAGCACATCACAGCACAGCACAGCACACACACACACATACATCGCGTCCACCGACTCGCCTTCTTTTTTTCTTTCTTCTGGTGGTATGCATGTGAGTGTGTGTGTGTGTGTGTCTTCTGCCCTCTCCTGCCTCACCGGATTGGCGTGCCGTGGGTGCAGACGCGATCTCAACCCAAGGAGCGGTACGGTACGGTACGGTGACCTGGTCACTTTTTTTTTCTGATGTAGGTACCCTCTCTCGGTTCTGCCCCTGCTGCAGTTAGTAGCGTGTACAGAGGTACCCTCCGACCTCTCATTCCGCTTCTCTCTTCCCTTTTTTTTTTCTTCCTTGCTCCCCTTCCTTTCCTATCAACCTAAGTACCTGTCCCATGGGGTGGGCGCCCCGTCCATTTTCAACGTCAAGGAGGAAGGGGGAGGAAAAAATAACAAGGGACCATTTACACATACATAAGCCTCCGTACTCTCTGTGCACATTAGCCAGAGTATATTAAACCCATCTGGCATCCCGTCAAGATCCCGTCACCAACGTCTCCTCTTGTCCGCTGTCCGCCTCTCCCGTTCTCTCCAAGCGGAAAAAAAAAAAAAAAAAACAAAGCCCATGGTCCGATTAAGGTACCGTACCCTTATTAAGTTGGCGGCCGTATTTGATTAACCCACTACATATATATGCATTT